>JXTC01000095.1:395443-477024 GCA_002914845.1 Trema orientale | reverse complement strand
ATTTGGTACTTGAACGATAGAGCGCTCAATTTATGATTTGATCATGAATTTGTTGTTCATTAGAAAATCATGGGAACTCAAGGATAAAGAAGTAATTAGAGAGGATAACGGATTACAAGCCTGACTCTATTTACGAATCATTTATGAAGGAATATTCTGTATGTAATAATTAAATCAATGGACAAACTTTATGATTACTTTGAGTAATTTATACTGTAACTTTTAAGAGTGCAGTTTCAGTTTTTTAGTGGAGTAATACTGGAACTAATAAATTCGATAATTTAGTTAAAAAGTTTGATTAATTATCAAATTTATTGGAGCTTGAAATTACAAGTCCATAGGTCCTCGAACCATCTCTATTGACACTGTATTGAACATGTTATATAGTCACTTTCTTGTATTAATAATTAATTTAAAATTATTGAATTCAAATTAATTATGTCACACTAAAGTTAATGTTACACATTTAATTATTTTATGTGTCATCACTCTTGTCTATTTAATTTATTTTTGTTGCTATTTTAAATAATAGGATTATTTAAAAAGTAACAAAGAGTGTATCCAACCACACTGTATTGGGTGTGTAACACAGAGATATTTTCTCTGTGTTACACGCATAAGCATAAAATATAATACGATTATTTTATTTTATTTTCTATTTAGAAAATTATGGTTTATCAAATAAATTAATTCCATTATTTTATAATTTGATTATTTGAATTGTTTAGATAAAACAAAATAGGAAATTTTTTTTTGAAATATTAGCTTGTGTAAGACAAGCTTTACACGTTACTTTGGAAAAGTAATTAAGGAATTTTTTTTTTCTTTAAACGTGTAAAGGTTCATATACAAATTATTTTATTTTGTTTCCAAATTTAAAATATATGGAATTAATTATATAATTAAATAGATAGGATGTAGAGGTATTTCTCTTTAATATGAAATCTTTTTACACGTTAAAATCTCTTCCATTATGCGTGTAATAGCTATCCTAATATAAAGGGAATTTATTTTCCTATTTATGAAATTTATTGTCTTGTATATGATTTTAAATTATTTAAAATTTAATCGGAAACTATTTTACACATTAAAGAGCAGAGAAAAGTCTTCTCACTCTTCTGTACGTGTTTTGATAATATCTTTAATAGGATAAAATTATTTTTCCTATTTAAAGTGATATGACATTTATATTATATTAATTAGCCAATTTATCAATTGGGGAAAATAGTTTTATACATGTAAAAGTTTAAGAAAATAAAAAAAAACCTAATTTTTTTTTCTACACGTTAAAAAGTATTGAGAGAGGCCAGATAATGGTTGTCAGAGAGAAAAATTTCTCTCAATTTTTAAGTTTTTAATGTGTGGTTCTTTTCTCTCTCCCAAAAAAAAAAAAAAAAAAAAAAAAACTATCTTCTTGCTATCTCATGTGTTGAGACCTATAGCAAGAATTCTAACAGTGTGTGCCAAAAATAATAAGATTGTGATTATTAAGAGTCCACTCTCTAGTTCTTTGGTGTGGAGGCTTGGTGAGGAAGATCATGGTCTCAAAGCTTTGGTAGACTACAACCTCATTATCAACCAAAGAAATTCTAAAACAGAAAGGTTAGAGTGTTCTTACTTTTCTCTAAAAATTATTTTTATTCTATGTATTAAAACAACAAAGCTATATTGATTCTAAGCTCTCTCTCTTATGTGTAAAATTTTGATTGTTATACACACCACCTTCCGCTGCACCATATGATGGTTTCCTACAAACACAACTGCAACACAACATAGCAATACTAAGCTGGCCCTATAACTCTTTGAAAGTCACAATCCTATATGGTTAGATAAGTTTTAGTAATCATGATGGACATATTGTGAATTATGAGAATATTTGTGAGACAAGCCTCTCCTTTTTTTTTTTTTTTTCCTTTTAGAGATTTTGTTGACATTTTAATTTTAATTTAGGGTTTTATAGAATCAATAACTGATGAACCTTAAGCAATAACTCAAACATCTTAAACTTTAAAACAGAAAGGGAATAAAAAACAAAAATAGGAAGACAGAAGAATATTGGTAATTGATTAATCCTGACATTTTATTTATTCATTCATTTAAAAACAAGAGTATTGAAAAATTTATGCAGTGACTTTTTTGTGAAGAAGATATGAGGAGATGAAGAAGAAAAAAAAACGTGGAGGAATTTTATGAAATTAATCAGTGGAAAAGTAATTAATGTATAGAAGAATTTAATTCTTTTGATTTTCATTAATTAGCATATAAATTTACAAAACCCAAAAAAAAAAAAAAAACTTTTAATGGGACCTCAATTGAGAAAACTCTTATACTCCCTAGTTTGATCTCAATTAGTTAGGACTATTAGAAAAAGGTCTAAAACTCCATGTAAATCAAACCAAACCGCTTGATTTATCTAGAATATTGTTAGGTTTGATCAGTGGGGAAAAAAAAAATGGTTGGTTTAATTAACCATTTTAGAACGTGAAACTTATTAAATCGACCCAATTAAATTGAACAAAGGATTATANTATATATATACATATTTTTTTTTCTTTTTGTATATATTTTTTATTGGTGTCATTTTAATTTGATTTGCAGGAAGAGTAGGAATTGTAAGATTTTAATGATTTAAAAAGTAACTATTTTTTTTAAACACATGGTAAGATAGTATAATTTTCATATGTCCAACTTATCATCAGAGCGTGTTAAGTAGTTTAAAAAATTAAAAAGAAAGTAAGACTAATTTGTTGTGCAGGAGTAAGACTTGAATTATACTTTACGATAATAGCACTGCACTAGAATTATTTCTTTAAGCATTAAATTATTATTGGATCATGAATGTTATTAGTACTTTGTTTAGTTAGACTTGAATGATGGCTATTTATATAAATTTAAGTAATTAGTGTGTTGTTTTAACTTGATATGAATTATAATCGTTATATTTTATAATTTTTTTGGGAGAGACTTTATAGTTCATGACTTATGAAAGTGTTTAAGTGGTGAAAAAAAAAATGATAAATTTATCAAATATCAAACCAAATTTTACAATTGTCGAAAACTATTAGATATTTATTTTTGTTAAAAAAAAAAAAAGAGGAAACGATTAGATATACATCTCTAAACGACAAAATCAATTATAATTGGTTTGGTTTCCTTCCTAAACTTTTTTTTTTGAAAGTAGTTTCCTTCTGAAAGATTTTAAAGTGACTAAATAAACTTTTAACTTATTCAATTCGATTAATGATTTTTGCCTTCAAAGAGACAAAACCTATGAAACCGTCCATGAGCACCCTTATTTTTGAGCTTCATATCTTCTTCATTTAAAATCTTAGCTGCCACACCAATAACACAGCCACTTTGGAATTATATGCAACCCTATTCAAACCCATCAACTTGTTAACGAAAAGAAACATACTTATCTTTTCCTTCATGAATACATGAGAAACATTATAACTATTGGGCTTTTTGGCGCCATCAGTCCCCAATCTTTGGGTATTTTGACATATTGGTCCCGTCCTTCTTTTCTTGGCATTTAAATCGCAGCCATACCACTAAAGCCAAATCCCGTCCAGTTTTTCTGTTAAATGGTCACATGACATGCACATGACTTATTTTAAAGGGACATTTTAGACAAATCAAAATTTTAATATTTTTTTTCAAGAAAATGAAGTAAAATATCCAATTTCTGAAATTCCTCTTCTGCACGAGCTCTCACAGTCACACCATGAGATCTTCACTCCCAGTCCCTCTATTATCCATATTCAAGCTCTAAAACTCTCAATCAATGCCCCAGCGTCATCATGACCCATGGTATCGAGCACAAACCAATTTCTGGTAGATTGGCTTTAACTCCATTATCACCTCTCCTTCTCCCATTTTGCTCGCGAATTAAAAACAACAGAACAATCCCTAAACAATCATTGAAATTTCTCAAACCCAAGAATTAGGGATTCGCGCAGGACTTCATCACACCATTGGAGAACTTCTCTCGAAAAGCCCGGGCAGCAAGCTTAAGGCTTCAGTCATGGATGACTTCACTGTTCAACCATGTCAAAAGATCACGATTGAGGTTCAATGGCAACATGTTTGGTAATGCAATCAAGCAAAATGAATGGAACCCCTCCTTTTGTTCCAATCCGCATCTTGTTGTTCAAGATCACGATCTCTTCTTGTATCGATTTTTTTTTTTTTTTTTTTTTTTGTTTTTAATCCTTGATCAGTCATTGAACTTGGAATATTATCAATGGAGATGAAGAAGAGGTAGGTTGTGTGGGGTAAAATTCGTATGGCGCATTTTATAGCTTATATGGACCTACAAAAGGTATTTGTATTTTTATAGGGTTTTTATTTTCAGAAAAGAGGTAAATATTATTTATGATTATTAGGTAGATATATTTCAAATAAGGTATTATCTAGTAAGTATCCTAATATGACTAAGTTATCCAAAAGATTATTATTATTAATTATTTAATTAAGGGATGGCTACGGTAGGGGTGTCCCTACGTAGGGTCATACCTTAATTATCGTTGGATGGGAATCTGTGAGGAATAACGGGAATCTGTGGAGAATCTATTTATATACAGATTCCCATCCAACGGTGAATAGACAGGGCCCTACGTAGGGGCACCCTACTGTAGACGCGCCCATTTAATTAATAGAGTTTTTTATTTATAAAATACCTATTATTTGTCTATAAATACACAGCTTTCTTTTTCATTCTACATCTTTTTTCTATGATATATGATATCTTCTTCCCCTTTTTTCTATTATATTCTCTCTACACACGACTCCTACTAATCTTTTGCTCAGAACTACATTGTTTGATCTTTGCAAAGGATATGTAGGCAGCTTTTATGAGCACAACCTAAAAAACTAACTTATTTTAGGATATGTAGGCAGCTTTTATGAGCACAACCCAAAAAACTAACTTATTTTTTCTGGATACAGGATTACGAATGGTCATGGCCCTTCAATAAATTCAATTGTAGAATTTGACATCTACAATTTGGCGCCCACCGTGGGGCCATAATCATTTGTTTGAGAGATTAATTTCACGTACAAATATTTTTTCCTTGTCAAAAACCTGTAAGTTCATTCCTTATTTCACTCTCTACGTGCATGTATGTATTTGATTCAAGCACATCGCACTTAATTATTGATTATGCTTTAATTTATCTAGATACTGTCACTACATCCATAAAAAATAATTTTATTTGACTATCGTATATAATAATTAATTCGTAATGTTTTACCTTTCTTGTTTAATTAGCATATATAAACTCAGTGGAGAATAATATTTTCAAAAAACAAAAAACTTTTGATCGATTTTTGTTTAAAAAAAATATAGTAATAGAAGAGTATAAAAAAAAAAGAACCTCTTCTTACCGTATAAAAATATGCAATTAATCTATTATATTACTTGATTATAGGAATTAATATGTGTCTCATATATGAATATGATTTATGATCTTGCGGTCTTTACTGTTTTTCCCTTTTAAAAAAAAATCTATTACTAATTCATTATTTTAGTCGCGTGTGATGTTTGAAGGTAATATTTTAAAATTTTCTAATACAATTTATTTTTTACTCCTTGTAAGTTCCTTTTAGTTGACGTGCCTAGAATATCTATAAAGTTAACAGTAATTAATGGAAATTGATTTTGCTATTAATAAATAATTGGTCTTACTTATTATATTTGAAATATTAAATGCATGAGGATTAGGTGTCGTTCAATGGAATTCAAATTGATGAATATGAAATAGGGTAATAGTTAATAGTATTCGAAAGTATTATCTACTATTTCTAAAAAATTGATTTTGGTTTTATTATATTATCTGATTTAGGCAAAATGTATTCGTGTTGCCTTTTTTCTTGAATACACATTAGCTTGGTGCTCTAATTTATCCTCTTAAGAAAAAAATCTTACACTCATTGAATCGTCATCTTAATATGTAATTGATCCATCTATTCAACGTCACTCTCTTTAGTTGAAATCCATGGATTTTATTTATTTAAAGTATTTGTTTATTTTATTAAATTTCGTGGATACTGTTCTAGTAAAGTTCTCTAAAGGTACGTATTTATCAATCTCCCAATTTCTACTTTTGGGGATAATTGCATTTAATATATTTGAATGGATAATTACATTTTGATATTTTTGAATTGTCGTTGATATAATTATAATATTGTTTTGATCAATGAATTGATATGAAGCGTACAGAACTGCATCTATAATGTATAATCGAATTAAATTTGTAGATAGTCGATATAAATATATTCTAGAATTTAGAATATAGTATATGTCAATTCTTTTGTATTTTCATTTTTATTTTATTTAAATTCGGAGCAATTAACTTGGTTTTTCTAGAAACGTGACCATACAGATTTTTAATCACTTATTTTTTAGATTCTAGTAATTTTTGGTAATGTATGTAAATTTATATATATAATACATGTATCAACATTTACCTTTGGTGGTAACCTGTGTTTGTTTCCATCTTTGGGTAAGTTGTGTTTGGTGTTTGTTTATTATTATTATTATTTACTAATCTGATTTCTATTTCCGTATTAGAGGATGTATTTTATAAGGCAAATTTAGTATAATTAGATTTTTATTTATATTTCTTTTTATGTTTATGTTATCTCTATTATCATATCTAATGATTATTAACGTATATCTTGTTTTCGAGTTCTTTGTTACCTTTGTATATCTAGTAGGAGACTCTGTTGGAATGTGATTTAGGATCATTCCTTACTCCTCTAGTCCGAGTAAACTCGCACTAGGGAGTGGGGGCTGGCAGTGCGATAATAAAAGAGCAAGGGAAGGTAACAAGATTTCGATTTTTTTTTTGAAAAATTACAACAAAAGTTGTTTATGTTGCAGGAAGTATATGTAGCTTCAATAACGTGTCAGCTTCTGAGAGTTTCGTCAAGCTCTCAAAGTGATAAGTATTTTAGTGGTAATGAGGATGTTTTAATGAGGAATTATTGCTTGATTGAATTGCTTAAATTATATGCGTGAAATAGCTAATTGATTTATTACTGTAAATGAAATGTTGGATTGATTAGTCTGAATAAATGGTTGGTTGCGTGTTTGAAATTATTTGGGGTGTGAAACTTTTTAATTGGATTGTTTTATTTGGTGTTTGGCTTGGATTGTTTGACTTAATTGGAGTAACTTGTTTATTGTTTGGAGTAACTTGTTTGGAATTTAATTGGTTTGAATTATTTGGTTTGATTGAATTGACTTATTTGTGCTTGATCAGCTTGAATTATGTAAATTATCTGGCTTGATCTGAATTTTTGGTTGAAATGATTTGCTTCATGTTTGTTTATTTAAATTTGATTGTCTAAAATGTGGTGATTAATTCAATTGAATTGATTAATTTGATCTGTTTGGTGTTAATTTGCTTGAATTGAGTGAATTGTTTAGTTCGACTAGATTGACTTTGTTTGGTGCTTGATTGGCTTTAATTATGTG
Organism: Trema orientale; assembly: GCA_002914845.1. NCBI lineage: Eukaryota > Viridiplantae > Streptophyta > Magnoliopsida > Rosales > Cannabaceae > Trema > Trema orientale. The sequence goes on along the minus strand of JXTC01000095.1, from coordinate 469,544 downwards.
GATTGATTGGCTTCAGCTGATTTTTTATTGGAATGATTTCCTTTGTGTTTGCTTATTTGGATTTGATTAGTTTGAAATATGGTTTGATTAATGCAATTGAGTGGGTTGATTTGGATTGTTTGGTGTGATTGATTCGATTGAATTGGTTGATTGAGGATTACCTGGTGTGTTTGAAATCTTTGGATTATTTGAAACACTTCTTCGATTGTTTGACTCATTTAAGTTGCTTGAGTAGTTGATATATTTGATTTAATCGTGTTTCAATAATTATGTTATATTTAGCATCCTCGTATATTTTTCTATTATTTATTTTATCTCAGCTAAAATCATCTACTATGACAAAGAGTAATAAAAAATAATATAATATCTAGAGATCTAAAGAAAACAAAAAAGCCCTCTCCGATGAGTGCATTTAAATCCTCTCGACACGGAGAACGATAACTATCGAGAGCTTTAATTCCTCTCCATTCCAAATGAGTTCCGGGAGCCGCCCTCTCTAATGAGTGCATTTAAATCCTCTCGACACGGAGAACGATAACTATCGAGAGCTCCAATTGCTCCCCGTTCCCAATGAGTTCCAGGAGCCGCCATCTCTAAATGAGTGCTTTGAAATCCTCTTGACACGGAAAATGATAACTGTCGAGAGCTCTAATTCCTCCCCGTTCCCAATGAGTTCCGAGAGCCGCCCTCTCCGATGAGTGCTTTTAAATCCTCTTGGCAAGGTGTATGTGGAAGTTAGCCGAGAGCTCTAACTCCTCCTCGTTCCAAACGAGTTCCGAGAGCCGCCCTCTCCAATGAGTGCTTTTAAATCCTCTTGGAAAGGTGTATGTGGAAAATAGCCGAGAGCTCTAATTCCTCTCTATTCCAAATGAGTTCCGAGAGCTCCAATTCCTCCCCGTTCCAAATGAGTTCTGGGAGCCGTAAAAAATAATGACAACTCAGTTTCATCTTTTATAAGTTGATTTTCAAATTCAATTACTTTATATTGATTTGTTATCTAACAAGAAAATGCAAGGAAAGTATTACGAAAGGAAGTGAAGGCTTGATTTGAACTACTCCTCAAGTCCGAGTAAACTCGCATTGAGGAGTGAGAGGCTGATTGTTAGGAGTAAAATTCGTATGGCTCATTTTATGGCCTATATGGGGCCTACAAAAAGTATTTGTATTTTTATGGGGTCCCCTATTTTCAGAAAAGAGGTAAATATTATTTATAATTATTAGATAATTATATTTCAAATAAGGTATTATCTACTAAGTATCATAATATGACTAGGTTACCTAAAAGATAATTATTATTAATTATTTAATTAATAGAGTTTCCTATTTATAAAACACCTATTATTTGCTTATAAATACACAGCCATCTTCTTCATTCTACATCTTTTTTCTATGATATATGATATCTTCTTCTCTTTTTTTCTATTCTATTCTGAATACAGGATTACGAGTGGTCATGGCCCTCCAATAAATTCAATTGTAGAATTTGGCATCTACAAAGGTAACAACAATTTAACATTTGTTATTTGAGAATTGATCCAAGAAGTCTTTTTTTTTTCTTTTTTTTTGGGGGGAAGAAGATCAAAGAATTTATTAGAGACGACCGAGACTGACAAAGAAGAGCAAAAATGTTACGGTAAAGGGTTCGTTAGATGTAAATTTGGGGATTTATTATTTTTTTAATATTTAATATAACTTTTAAGATAAAACGTTCAGATTTTGAACTGTATAAACTGTCCTTGATAAATAAGTCATGTGATCTTTTAACAGAAAAATTGGACAAAATTTGGCTTTAGGGGTATGGCTGCACCTAAACTAAAAAGCTGGGGATTTAAATGCTAAGAAAAAAAGACTGGGGACTAATATGCCAAAACACCAAAAGGTTGGGGACTGATAGCGCCAAAAAGCCTAACTATTGGTTTTTCTTATTTATTAAATCCCAACATAATTATAAATTATTCTACAGGTAGCTTTTCTATCATTATTTAATATTTTCCAATTTGTACCACATAACTTATTATGTGCAAATAAAATGTTAGATACCAATTATGATAAAAATCTAACAATATAAGTACAATAACGAAAAGACAACGTTTATTTATTTATTTTTTTTGAAAAAAAACCAATAATAATCCCTATAGATAGAGACAAGTAGACAACCTTTTCCCAACCAAAAAAAAAAGAGACAACGACTATAATTAGGTCACATGCAAGGCGCGTGTCCCGTCCATTGGTTTTGCAACTCAAAGAAAAAAAAAAAACAAGTGTAGAATAATACAATTTGAAATCCAAACCAAATGGATCAAAATCATTAAACGATTTAGATCTCTTCGCTCAAAACCACACTGTACGGATTGCTCAAACCCAAACAGTGAGTTTTCTCAAGAACCCTAATAAAATCTCTGGCTTCTTTTTTTTCCTGAATTTTGTTTTAAATATATTATATTTCGGAATTTTAGAAGTCATAATTGCACATATATACATGTTATATAATATATAGATATACTTTGCCAGTTGAATCGATCTAAATCATTGCTCTTTGTGCCTTAAATGCCAACTCTGAGTTTTGGAAAATTTTTTTCTTGGTTCTGTTTGGTTACCGGTAAAATTCTGATAGAAATCTTTTTCTAATTTTTTTTTAAAATTTTGTTTATACTTAAATTTTGTGTTACAATAGAAATTCTGGGTCTTTAGCTTTATTTATTTGGGTTTCATTTTCCTCTTTCACTTTCTTTGCAACCAAACTGGAAATTCAAGAAAATGTTTTGGTAATCACTGTGGTGTAATTTTATAATTGGATCTATTCAAAGGGTCTGGTGATGAGTTATGGAAATTTGAATTTGTTAACGTTTTTAATTATTGCTTATTAATATTGTTTTTACTGGGTTGTTTTGATGTGTTTTTAATTAGACATGGGGATATATCTAAGCTCTCCCAAAACTGATAAGACCTCAGAAGATGGAGAGAACGAAAGACTTCGATTTGGGGTGTCCTCTATGCAAGGGTGGAGGGCCACCATGGAAGATGCTGTAAGCTTTCTCAATATTTTTTTCTCATTTAATGCTTGTTTCTTGTTTTGCATTTCAATAATAGTGCTCAATGCATTCATATGTATTTTGTTACTTCATGATTGGTACGACGTAGTAAATGTTATTAATGTCACTTTCCAATTGGATTAGCCAACTCAGTTGGTACAATTCAATTAAATGATGACAACGGACTACTCCATTCATAAAAGAAAGTTAGGATTGTAATTGTTACGTGTATTACAGACTACTTAATCTTATAATGAGGTATAATGCCATGCTGGTTTATTCTTTAGTTTCGCCTTTGTATAAAAACAATTTAACTAGGAGGAACCGGCAGGCTGTTAGATTTAGTTTGGAAAGAAAGTAGAAAGAAATGTAATTATGAATTCATTAGAAAGAAAATGTAATTATGAATTCATAAGATGGAAAGACTAAAGCAGGGTACTATTTTTGTTAGTTTTTCTATTATCTTTTCACAACTAAATCCATGCCTAAATTGTAAGGGTTTAATGGTTTATACTATATTATTCTTCGATAGCATAGCTTAGTGCATATATTTAAGTATCCAAAGCAACATCTTAATCAATAATTCAACCTCAATTTGACTCCTTAGAAATTTTATGCAATATATATAAGAGATACTATGGCGTATATATTTTTTATGATTCTTCATTTGTGTTACAGCATGCTGCTTATCCAGATTTGGACAGTTCAACTTCCTTTTTTGGAGTTTACGACGGCCATGGAGGTTAGTATTAAATTTTTCATATGTTGCTGTTTTTTCCTTTTTCCTTTTTTTTTTAAAATTAATTTTTATTTTTTTATAGTTCATCTTCTGTTTTCTTACCCAACTCTAAACCAGATACTACCTTGTAATTTAAAGATGACATATTCAAAGTACTGAAACTATTCCCCTCTGGATCCTATTTAGAATTAGGATACGGAAGGGGGTAGAGATTTGGAAAAGGTTGGAATTTAGGTTCTATGGTTTTCTTTAAAAGTTTACTATTTTGGTAATATTCCTGACCGAGACAATGGATTTGCAGGTAAAGCAGTTGCAAAGTTCTGTGCCAAGTATCTTCATCAACAGGTGCTTAAGCATGAAGCATATTCAGCTGGAGATATAGGCACTTCTTTACAGAAATGTTTTTTAAGGTTACTTAATTTCCTTGTATGAGAAATTTCTCAATTAGCATTGTGAGCTATGTGTCTGTTTAATCGTATTCTAAGCTTGAGGCAGCAGGAATGTACTTTTTACCAATAAGTTTCATGTTCTAAGAAGCTTCTTATTGCTATGCGTCAATGGGTTGCAGAATGGATGAAATGATGCGTGGACAAAGGGGTTGGAGAGAATTGGCGATCTTGGGAGATAATATAGACAAGGTTTCTGGTGTCATAGAAGGCTTAATATGGTCTCCTAGAGGTGGTCAATCTAAGAGAGGTGAATTCAGTAACCATGTTGATGATTGGCCTTTGGAAGAGGTAATTTTCCAGTACAGAGTTTTGTTAACTTAACCTAGCAATGGTATTTGCGTTTGCTTTTTGTACTACCAATATTTATCAAGACATCCGTTTCAAGAATGTTTTGTTATGTTTGACGGGGAAAGCTCTATGTGATATTTATGGTCTTAAAATGTTGCTGTATTGGATTGGACATTTGGAATGGTTATGCATACCTTCCTTGCCTGTTTATTTAAATATTGCTTGTTGTTGCTTGCTTTACAGTTGTTTCCTTTTACCCTATAACAGCTTTACGGTATGCAATTCTTTTTTTTTTTTTTTCGATTAGATATATTTATGAGACTAGAAAGAGCTCTGGACCACTTACAGACGCTGCTCCACCCAATCACTTGAGCCTGCCTTAAGTGGCTACTGTATGGAAATCGTGCAGATAATGTGGATAACTATGTAGTAGATCATTATATTTGCTAGAATAATAGACATACTTTTAAACCCATTCTCTCTTTCTCTCTCCACCCCCAACCCCCCCCCCCTCGCTAACATAGTGATAAGCAACTTGTCGAAATTCATGGAAATTTTGGCAAAATTTTGGAACATTGGAGGTGCCAAAATATCATTTTGGGGTAAAATACTTTTTTGGAAAAATTACAGGAAATATAGGGAATATTTCAGTAAAATATTGATATCGGGGAAAATTTATGAGCTGATAAAAAATAGGAAAACAAAAAGTTTTGTTTTTCTTTTTCTTGAATATAATTAACTTCGTAACTTTATAAGATCATGTTCACATCATATAAATAAATTTTAGTATATATTTTTTGAGTAAAATTTTAGCATTGTATATTTACATATGTATGAACAATTATATTCCATGATATCATATACACTTTTTATGTTTGTAATACTTTGATCATGTTCACATCATATATATAAATTTTATTATATATTTTTTGAGTAAAATTTTAGCATTGTATATTTACATATGTATGAACAATTATATTCCATTATATCATATACACTTTTTATGTTGGTAATACTTTGATCATGTTCACATCATATATATAAATTTTAGTATATATTTTTTGAGTAAAATTTTAGCATTGTATATTTACATATGTATGAACAATTATATTCCATTATATCATATACACTTTTTATGTCTGTAATACTTTGATGTATTAGTTGTCGTCGGATCAAAAAACCTTTTCTTAATTGATATAATTTTTATAGTTCTGGTTTACACTAAAATTTCTTCAATATTTTCAGTGTTTTAAATGGAATTCCATGAATTTCGTTAATTTTTCCAATATTTCAATCAATATCGATATCTCTCCTGATATTTCCTTAAATTTGGAGTACCGAGATTTTCTTGAATTTGGGTAGTGCAGATTTTTTCTTAAATTTGGGGAGTACCGATATTTTTGTCTTTGCCGATGAGTATCAGATGAGTTTCCATACATAGTAACTTGAATTTCATTTTCTGGGTTCATTTTTGAAATTATGAATGCATATTTTGGAACCAATGCAAGTATTTATAGAGTATAGAACATTAATCTATGATGCTTTCTCCAAGTGCTCAACATTACTTCCCTTTTTTCTACTGCTTAATTATTATGAGTTCCACATAAGAGAAATACTGATGAAATTGGAGCTTTTATGTCTCAACTAGGGACCTCACTCTGACTTTGATGGGCCAAATTGTGGAAGCACAGCTTGTGTTGCAGTCATTCGCGGTAACCAACTTGTTGTAGCAAATGCTGGTGATTCTCGCTGTGTGATATCCCGAAAGGGTCAGGTGATTTCCCCAAGTTATCCCATATTGAGTCTTGTATATACTCCTTCAACTTGATATGGAGTGTCATTTTGCTACTTTTTGGTGTGTGTTTATGGACGAGTATAAGCTTTATTCTCTATGTGACTCTTTATGCTTTCAAGTTTTGTAAATGTACAAGAATTGATGTGGATTAGGGTATGTTAGATATTACTTTTTTAAAGTCAGAGGTATTAAACTAGAAAAAGACATGTTTAAATTACCAGTTTAGCTTTCAAACTGGATTAGAGACAACTTGTTTTATATTCATTTTTCATTTGGATGTATTGGTCAAAATGGAAAAGAAATGGATACTTAGCTGGGCCTGGGACACGCAGATCAACATCTGGGGAATCTCAATCTACATTTTTACTTACTCCTTTCTCTGCCTCTCCCCCAATATATACATATATTTTTTTTTGCAGTTGTTGTAGAATGTGTATTAAGTGTATTTTGCCGGTGGTACCTTTATGCAGCAAAGCGTTTTTGTGTCTTGTTTTAATGAAGGTTTTATTTGCAGGCATATAATTTGTCGAAAGATCATAAGCCTGATTTAGAGATTGAGAAAGATAGGATTCTGAAAGCTGGTGGCTTTATCCAAGTTGGACGGATCAATGGAACTTTAAACTTGGCAAGAGCGATAGGTATCTTTTATTTCTCACTTTGTACCCGAATTGAAAAAAACTGATTGATAATTTTATTTTTCTCTTCAATTGTATGTATTTTAAAATTGCGTTGGTTGCAGGAGATGTGGAATTCAAACAGAACAAACTCTTGACTCCTGAAAAGCAGATTGTGACTGCTAATCCAGACATAACTACTGTATGTATTAGAACTTCCCTATTACATTACTGTGCATTAGTTTCACAGTTATTTCTTGACTTAATTCTACTAATTAGTTAGGCTTATATTTTTCAAGGAAAATATGATTTTTGTGATGCAAGTCTTGTTATGCTTTCACATGGTGTTTTAAGGGTTTTTTATTTTTTATTTTTTTATAATTATTTTTATTTTTATTTTTTCCCCCACTCTATATAAAGAAAGCGATGAATTTTACAGCTGTCAGATCATATTATTGTCTTTTCCTATATGTAGATATATTTCTGGCATTTACGGTTGGGATAGGTTCTTCAGTTCTTTTATTCTTAATATTCATGTTATTTATCAATACAGGTTGAGCTATGTGATGATGATGAGTTTCTCGTTTTAGCTTGTGATGGGATATGGTGAGTCAGTTTTCATCTTACCTTCTAAATAATTTCGTTCTGGTTGCAGGTTGTACTTATATATTATCGTTTTACCGATTGAACTGTCGCCAACGCTATTCGGACGAAATTAGGAATATTTTGAGTGGCAGTGAAACTAAGCAATCATTGAACCGGTTGATAAGACTGTTGTATCAATTTAGGAGTTTTTTGTGCCAGATACTACTTTTCTGTTCACTGTGAAAACCTTATCCAATACATTATAGCCAGTTTTGTGCTGTTTTCTGTTCTGCTACCCGGACAAAATGCTGACCTTTTTTGAACTTTCCCTCTTTAGGGATTGCTTGTCTAGCCAACAACTCGTGGACTATGTGCGAGACCAATTAAAAGAAGTAAATACTCAGGACTCTTATTCTACACACATACATATATATATATATATATTTACGCGCTGTATAATATAACTCTTTGTCTGACAACTCAGGAAAGTAAACTCTCAGTCGTTTGCGAGAAAGTATTTGACAGGTGTGTGGCGCCAACAGCTGGTGGGGAGGGATGTGACAATATGACAATGATCTTGGTTCAGTTTAAGAAACCCGTTAATCCAAGTACTTCAGTTGTTGACCAGTCTATTTCATGATCAACCATCTTAAGATTGGTAAAAGTTACAAGGGGGAAGGGGTTTTAATTGTCTTTGAAGAAGTCCTCTAAAGTAACCATTGTTTCCTGGAAATCGTGGGTCGTGGCTTTGGTTCTCACAGAAATTATTCATCCCAATTCCGTATCCATTGGTGAAATTCTCATGACATTGTTGTACATATTCAAGGTACCAATTATTTTAGTTGGTCTTGACTCTTGAGTTCTGTACATGACCCTTGGCGTTTTATCTGGTGGGTGCCTCAGATTTTAAAGGGCTTTCCCTAGATTCGTTTATCAGCTGACCGAAAAAAGATCAATAAATTAGTTACATATTCCTGTTACCTGATTATTTGTTTTCCTGTGAAGTTTGATGAGCGGTATATCATATTACCTGAATATTAGTTTTATGTGGTGAGTATCTGTACTGATTTACTTTAATCAGAAAGTGGGTTTATGGTAAATGAAGATTTGCCGTACTTTTACAGCCATTTATGGTAAATGTTGCGGATCATATCTGCTCCATCAGGTTGACTTGCATATGTGGTTTTAAAATGTTTCTGAAAGCTTTATAGGGTGAATTGTAAAAAAATACCTTGAAGTTTAGGTGTTCTGCAATTTAAACATTGAGATTTGAGTTTTGCAAAATAATTTTCTGATATTAATTTGTAAAAATTGATACCCTAGATTGACTTTTTGAGGAACTAATTAGGTTCCTAAACTTCCCATAATCCCACTTTTGAAATCTAACTTTCTCTTTTCTTTTGTTTTTCTTTTTTATTTATTTCTTTCTGACATGGCCTGAAAAAGTCAAAAATACCCCAATTGGGTCCGATCGGACTCAATGGAGATAACTCGACTGGACTGGCTCCAGTTGAGCTCCATTGGCGGCATCAGAGATTTTGGCGAAATCGCGAATTTTTGGCTCGAAAGTACCATTTTCATGCTTGGATTCTATTTAAACATACCAAATTTGAAAAACTCAGACTATAAACAAGATTTTAACTTGCTCAAACATCAAATTTTTATTTTTTAGAACAATTAGTAATATAGAATTAAATGAGCATCTTTTTAGTTCCATAACCTTCTAAAAATAAAAATTAGTTTGATAACCTTCTCTTTAATGAAACTTTCATATTCCAAAACTAATTTAATAAAATGTTTGAATGATTTTGAAGTTTTTGGTGGAAGGGCATGATTTAGAATATAAAAATTTCATTAAAGAGAAGGTTACCAAGCTAATTTTTATTTTTATAAGGTTATAGAACTAAAAAAATATTCATTTAATCCTATATAACTAAATGGTCCCTTTTTGAGTAGTTTTAATAACAAAAAATATAATAATATCCTCTATTAAAACTATATTAGACTTTATTTAATTTTGAGGGTATTATTGTCTTTTACTTGTTAAAGTTATTCAAAAAGTCAACTCAGGATATTAATTTTCAAAATTTCCAATCTCAGGTATTATTTTGCAACATTCAAATTCTAGAGTATTTTTTTGCGATTTATCCTTTATTATATTTATGCACATGCGGGAACTAGTAAAACAAGGAAATTTTTTTTTCTAAATTTTCTATCGGCAGAGAATTCAATTTTGACTATTAGATTTTAAGTTGTTGGTTAAAAAAATAAATATTTAACACTAATATTTAATCCAATTTGACCGCCGGATTAAAATATCACAATCAAAATTGGATTATCTATTGATAGACAATTAGAAAAATCTAATTGTGCTAGCCCTATATATGTATACAGCTCCGGCTAAAATGCCACACCAAATAAACAAGAAGCCTGCGATATTTTTAAAGGCATCCAAAAAAAAAAAAAAAAAAACAACAACACCACCACGTTGAGAAACGTGAGGAAACATTATTTACTTTGTGACCTCCCATGGCACTACAAACAATATGTATCATTGTATGTTATAGCGAATTACTAAATTGTAAACTCGAAGGTTTTTTCCCTTTATCAAAGGACTAACTTGTCAAGTTGAAGCCTTGAAGGGGATGAATTATTAAAAAGTCTTGGGGGAAAATGATTGAGTGATGATTCATAGCATCATTATGATACTAATGAATATTTAGCTAAACAGTGTGGCATGATTTTCTACAGAACAATTTAATTACATGACGTGCTTTTTAATAACACAACTTTAATGTTCTGAAATCTTAGCCCTATTAAAGTTTTTTTTTTAAAAAAAATAGAGAAGGAAAAGGTATCCGCATTATTTGGCACAAGATATAATAAAACCAAGAATATAATGGAATGGCAATAATAATTTTTTTAAAAAAATACCCAGCAGATTATCAATAGTGATGAAAATATCTTTGCCGATATTATATTGACATTGGCAAATTGCAAAGCATTAGATACCGTCGACTTCCATATTATCCGTAATTTAGAAATTTGATATTTTTGTCTGCATATATATTTTGAGTAAATAGCGTCAAAATTAAAGGCAAGAAGAAAGGAAAATGAGGGAAATTTAAATGGAAAAAGTTTCGAGGAAATGTGGATTCAACTGCCATGCATGGAAAAGATTAAGAGGTTTCATACTCTTCTTCAAGAAATGAAGAAAAAAAAGGTGGCATCATACTAAGGAAACTAATGGAAAGGACTGGACGATATAACAATTAACAAATGATCGAAAGTGTTTGGTGATGAATTTGACCTTAGTATATCGTTTAGGTATTGCAATATAATTAAGATGGTTTTTTATTGGCAGTACTATTTGACTTATGATCTGAAGTCTTTTGGATAATAAGTTCTAAAGATTGAAAAGTCTAATGATATTGTATGTAAGAGCTAATCTGAATCTTAGTGATGTCAACGGGGTGGGGCGGAACTAGTTTTATAGTTACCATCCCCATCCCCATTATTATTTTACTATTTTCTCCGCATAATTCACCATTTAGTTTAGTGCGGGACAATTTCGGGGAATCCCCATTGGGGATCGGTTTCCCTATTGGTATATCAGAGTCCCCATTTGGTATCGTCATCTTGAATAAATTAAACAATCTTATGTTAGTCCAAATCTTTTAAAAGTCTAAATACATCGGAAAAAAATAAAATTAAAGTTAACTTTGTTGAAAATTCTAATTTTAGACATAAATAACTAAAAAACACATTCAAATAAAACTTTAACATGTTGGAATTGTCAAATGTAAAATATTTAATACTAAAATCATATACTATATCATTCATTCATAAAGCTAATACAATCCTAAATAACTCAAATAATATTAGTGTATGACTATATATTATTAAATCTTTTTTAAAAAAAAAAATCTACCAGAATCACTATTATATAAAAAAAATTGAAATTAACTTATATATAATCGGGGCGGGGTCGGTGTGGGACACTCAATCCCAAGCCTGCCCCCGCCCACTAAATATTAATCAGGGAATCCCGCCCTATTCGGACTGTGTACTATCCCATTCGGTAAAATTGACATCTTTACTGAATCTTGTATCAGTCCAACTTATTGTTACTTGTTTCAGTTAAAGACCATTATTTTTGGTGGGTTGATATTGATAGCTTTATATCATATGGGTACAATTAACATGTTGCATAGGAGCTTCATTGAGTTCTCTTTATGATAGTTACAGATAAATGGTCCCTATAGATAGATATTATGAGATATTATGCATGAGATTACAGCTTTCTTAAAGGTTATAATCAATTTATTTTTGGCTCGGTGTGATATTGATCCATTATGGCAAAGAAAATCAATATGGAAAGAGTTCGCCACTTTCTTTATGACCAAATCCATATATTCGATTAGCAAAAGAAAATAAAAAACGTGTCCACCTATATTATAATAGTATCTTTTTTAAAAAAAAATTTATAGATTTTATAATAATATTCTATATAAAAAGAAAATTGGTATATAATATCTATCCATGGAATATTAATATCTATATAAGAATTTTGAACATTCCAAATCTAAACTGAGAAGGTCTTTAAACCAACTGCTCCAAAAAAAAAAAATAAAAATAAAAAATAAAAAATAAAAAGGAAACTGATTTTAGGCCCCTGGGTCCTTTCTCAGTTACCGCAGTAAGTGGGTTGGGGTAGTTTTTGTGTCCAAAGCTTGTGATTGAAAGTTTTTCCAAATATATATATATAGGTTGCCAATCCGGTAGGTATTTTTTTTTTTACCTATGTGTAGGTATTTTTTTTCTAGCCGTTGGATCATCATCTAACAATGATCTAACGGCTAAAATGAGATGCATGAAAAGACGTGCATCATTAATGCTTTTTCTCTCTCCTACTTTTTAATATAAAAAAATGTGCAAAAAATTTTTTCATTGGCCCAATTGATACCTATGCATAGGTTAAAAAAAAAAAATACCTACTATATATATATATATATCTGTCTAGTAGTATTTTTTTTCTTTTAATTACTTATATGTATGCTTTTGTTCGTTGGATCATTATCTAACGGTTATAATGATTTGAGTATTTAGGGAGGAAAAAAAAAACATAGACTATTAAATGCTCTTTCTCTCTTTACTTATTTTTACTATGAAAAGATGTGTAAGATCAATTTTGATTGGGTATCGAGTAGGTATATATGAATAATACTTAGTTTCCCACTGCAAATCTCATATTTTTAATATGGTATATGATTTGTTACCATACAAGTAATGAATAATATTCAAATTATTTGTGATTTGTTATTATCAGTTTTTATTTTTATGTAATTTCTTATCATTAGTTTTTATTTTCTTTTTTTTTTTAAATGTTTATTTTCATGTTTGATATTAGAGGTAATCAAGAGACAATATTATTCTATTTGTCTTGAAGACAAAGTTTCCATGTGAAAGAATAATATTCTTAATTGAACTAAATGATATTTTTTTATTAGCCTATGTTATTCTCATTATATGATACTAATAATGATGAGATTGAATATAATAAATCTAATCATAAGAAAGTAAGTAAGTAATAAGAATAAAACATATTTGTACTTAGGTCCTATTAACCTAAATATGATCCAAAGATTGATTAAAGATAGACGTCTAAACATGTTAGAAGCCATACATTCATCAATCTGCGAATCTTATCTGGAAGGTAAAATGACTAAAAGGTCCTTTGTTAGAAAAGACCTAAGAGTGAAAGAATGTTTAAAAATAGTACATATTGTTGTCTGCGGACCATTGAGAAATCAAGCCCAATGAGGCTTTGAATGTATCATTATGAATGATTATATAAAATTATGTTATCTTTACCTAATGTTACTGCTAATTGAATTCTTTTGAAAAATTCAAATAATTGAAAGCGGAAACTAAAAGATAATTAGAAAAAGCATAAAGACATATTGATTGGATCGAAATGTTGAATACCTCTATAGAGAATTATTAGGAATATCTCACAAACAATAAAAACTTTTGACTATAATTAAGTTGTTGTTCAATTGTTTATTATTACAAAATCTTTTGGGATACGTCTCGGAGACGGTGATATGCTTACTAACAAAGTTCCTTCTAAGTCCATACCTAAGACACCATTTTGAAATATGAAAGAATATTAGTTAGTTTATATCATATCTATGCGGTTGTCCAACATATATGCTGAAAGGGAAAATGACTAAGTTAGAATAACAATTTGAATTATATCTGTTTATAGGATACCCAAAAGAGATAGAAGGGTGTTACTTCTATAGTACTGAAGCAAGAAAGTATTTATTAGAACAAATGTCTCTTACTTGGAAGAAAATTATATGAAGTATTTAACCCCAAAGTAAGTTATTTCTTGAAGAACTAACTGATGATGTAATCAGCCCATCAATGAAAGAGAATAGAGTACGTACTTAGGAAGGATAAATCACTAGAAAATCAACATATATTGGACCCTCATTGTAGTGGGAAAATTGTAAGACAATTTCGTAGATATTTAGGAATAGGAAATTCCTATAACCTAAAATTTGATTACTTTATCTACAAAAAGACAATAGATGATGTTGGTATAGATCTCTGGCAAAAGGCAATAGAATCCATATTAGAGTCTATGTACTCTAACAAAATCTGGGATCTTATAGATCCACCTAGAGGGATAAAACCTTTTAGGTATAAATTAGTCTATATGAGAAAAAGAAGAATAGATGGGAAAGTAAAGACTTTCAAGGCAAGTTAGTTGCAAAAGGATTATATATAGAAAGAATGTCTATTCTATTGTTATAATGAAGTCTATTGATATACTCTTTTCCATAGTTGTATCTCTTGATCACGAGATAGAGTAAATGGATGTCGAGATAGTTTTTCTGAATAGCAATCTTGACAACTGTATCTAAAAGGTACAACCAGAGGAATTCATTGAAAAAGGCTATAAAAGCAAAGTTTATGAAACTTTAGAGATCTAATTTATAGACCTAAGCAATTGTCTAAAATTTATCGATTTGATCGATACATAGACAAATCTTGTATCTCTAAAATATTCAGGGTAGCAGAGTGATTTTTCCGATTTATATATATTGATGATATACTAATCATTGGGAATGATATAGGATGACAATCATCAATAAGAATTTGGTTAACACAATAGCATGATATGTATTATGCTGTTGGGATAGTAAGTTGTTACTAATCCAATCCAGAACCTGAACATAGAGTTATAGTCAAGTATATCATTAAGTATCTTTAGAGAAATAGGAATTATGTGCTTGTCTATTCTGGAGAAAGATCTGACTTTTATTAGATATATTAATTCAGATGTTCGATCTGAAAATATACTCCAGAGGGTCAACCTCTTGTTATGTGTTAGCCCTAGCATGGAAATATGATAGTGAATAACATAGCCTTAGCAGAAGAACCTTGCTGATCCGTTTACCAAATATTTAGCAATCAAAATATTTGAGAATCACTAAGAAGGAATGGGACTACGTAATATATTACGTTTGCTTTAAAGAGAAAGTGGGAGATTGTAGAGTATATGCTCTAGAGAGTAGTTTTTTGTTAGGTATTTTTAATAATATTTATCGGATTTAAGTGCTATCTATTTGTCATTAATAAATTCGATATTATGTCCCAATTATATACATGTGATGTTTATGCTTTCTATTATGCAAACGCCTAAAAGTTTCTATGACTAATAATGAGTAATGAGGAATTGTTTGTGTGAAGTGTTCACATGTAGCAGACTAAATTTTTTATTTCATTATGTTTAAATAAAAAGTTTACATTCTATAAATAAAGATAAAATACTTTATTTTACTATAGAAAGCAATGTTATCTATTTCAACGGGATTAATGAAGTCTCCAATCATCGAAGTATCTGACTTCGGATAGAAACACTAATACGTTATAAGAAAGTTATAAATGCATTGAACTGGACCAAGTGAAAATAGAATTTGAGGTTAAGTGCCGTAACTCAATGTTCTATCTTTCACTAATCTAGTACTATTGCAAGATTACCTTAATCCTAGTGATTATCGGGCTTGCTTTCATGAGTTTTATCTTTTTGACTTACTAAAAGACTAATTTTATTATATGGTTCGAACTCTAGTATCTTGGAAGATAAGATTTGTGAATTAATGAGAACGCCATTCATGATTTGGACATTATGCATATAATGTCACTTTGAGTTTTTTTAAGAACTTGGATAATAAAAACCAGGCATCAGATATTCACTTTGTGAATTTGACTGTATTTGTATGGGCAGTTACAAACACCGTAGTCAGCTATTATCCATTAAATAAAAATGGCAACTCAAAAGTAAATATGTACTAGAAGGGTAATGCGGTAATTTCACCTCACTAATACGGCATTGTATTGTTGTTGTATCTGAAGGTATAGTATATGCTAAATGGATCAAGCTAATTAAAGTGTTAATTAGCTTCAAAGAAAATATATGATATTTAGTCTAAGAATACAATATTGGCCTTATAGTGGAGTGCTTCAATATTAATGGACAAGGCCCAGTCATAATCAAGAATTAATTATGATTATGGGTAATTGGCTCATTGGAGCATAGACTACTTGGATCCATAAGGTACCCTGTCTAGCTCACACATAGCCCAATATTAATTGAATGGTCAGTTGAGTCTGATAAGCCCAATAGGGTTTACATCTCTCTAATACTTAAGAGAAAAGTTCTTCTAAGTCTCTATAAGAAAGTTACACACCTACTACAAGCACAATAACTGTGCTTAACGTGAAACAAAGAGAAAAAGAGAGGGTGAGAGAGAACCAAGCTACCGCGGAAGAAGCCTTATGTTCGTTTATGGCTGCTAAAGGAGAGATACCTATGGTTATATATATATAGTCAAAGAGAAGGAAGAGCATCTTCCGGATCGTCTGCTCATCTCTCATTAGGAATCAAGAAGGTACCCACACACAGGATCATTCGATGGGCTCCAGAGAATAGACGGGAAGGCTCAATAGTTGTGAAGCGCTTCCAGATTTTATCTAAACCAAGATCCATGAATTGATTTATGTTAGATCAACGATCCTACATTTGTGTTTTGTAAAGTTTCAAGAAAAAATTTAAAATACCAATTTCGTTATGTTCTTGATTTGTTTACAAAACTACAGAAATCATTTTCGGTAAAATCATTTTTTGAAATCATTTTTCGGAATTTCCATTATAGACATGCTCTGTTTACATCCAAATTTGTAAAAAATGTCTTGAGACTCACAAGCTTCTCATTCACGTTTGCAAACAATGGTAATTGAAGATATTATTTACTTCATATCACACTCACTAACAGCACATAAGTTGGAGCTATTTTTTGCATTATGTGGAGTATCTCGGGAGAATGAAACAAGCAACTTTTCCAAGGGAAGTGCCAATCTGTAGCAGCAACTCTAGCCTAGATTAACGCTTACTTGTAATCATACTGTGAACTAAATCTTCACTCTTCTCCGACAACCCACTCAGCAGTTGTTAAGTGTGAGCACAAATGGAAATTCCTTACTGTTGGCAATTTCAAAATGAATGTTGATGCTGCGCTTAGTAGTTCCACTAACTCTATTGGAGTGGGAGCAATTCTTTGTGACTATTAAAGAAATGTTTTGGCTGCTATTTCCAAAAAGATTATTGGGAACTACATACCTCAGATTGGAAAAACAAAAGCATTGGCACTTAGTTTTCTCTGGACATATGACTTTGGTTTTACTCTCCATGAAGTTGAATCTGATACGTTAATAGTTGTACAAAGCTTACGAAATTCTAGACAATCACAACCAATATTTGGTGCTTTAATGTCTGATGTATCCCATTTGTTGTCTTTTTTTTCCGGGATAGTTTAGCAAAACATACTCTTAGGCGAGATGACAAATGTATTTGGGTAGAGAATGATCCTCCTTCTATTATGTATGTTCTTGTATTAGACTCTTCTAATTAATGAATAGGCATGTGTTTTCACTCAAAAAAAAAAAAGAAAAAAAAGCCAACAATCTTTTGAGTGTTTGATAGAAGGGAGAAAGTGGCAAGAAGAAGAAGAATGAGAATGAGAGGATTATTGAACGAATTTAGAATATTATTTTTGTTTAGTTTTAGGAGGAAAAAACAATAATGGAGTTCCGATCCTTATTTTGAGTTACTTTTTAATTTCTCCAAATAATAGAATCTCTATGGAAAACTTGTTACCATATCTTTCAGAAGAATCTTGGGTGGTGGAGAGTATTTTCACTTGAATGGAAGTTTAGGCTTAAAATCTTATATTTATTGAGTCGGATGCATTAACAATCTTTATTTTAATATATTTTGCTTATTTTCTTTTATTTTTTTCTAACATGGATGTTAAGTATTAACTATGTAGTTGTGATACATAGATTTGTTTTAGGAGGATGATGTAATTATTAATTTAGTTGGAAAAATCTTTTCTTCTATGGAAATTTGTTATTGTAAAAGCTTTTGCTTTTTCAATAACATGTTTATTTATTAAAAAAAAATATGTGTTCGTTCAAAGGCCAATGATTGACATTTATTATGAAACAGAAATCAAATTTTTTTTAAATGCTTGACAATTTTTAATGTCCTAATTCATAAATTCATCATATATGAATTTAAATATTTCTCATTTTGTGTACAGACACTATAGTCATTGTAGTCCTTACACTTAGTGAACTTGCCTTCACTAAACCTCTTGGTTTCCTAGAACCCTTTGCAATAGACATGCAAACATGGTTAATGATTCTTGAATCCTATCCAAGATTCAGTAAGTCATCCACTAAAATAAGTTAATGAACAATAAATTGTTATTACCTTCCAATCAAGTATTGTATAGATATCCTTAACAATTTCTTTCAATATTCTTTAGTGCTATATAGGAAATATTTTTCTTTTAGCTAGAGATCAGAAAATTCACTTTTAGCTACTTTAGCTTAGTGAAGATGTTCATTAGGTATCTCATTGAGATTTAGCATAATATTGTAGTAGTCTGAATTCCTTGAATTTCATATTGTAACATATTAGACATCGTATGTCAATGTGTATCATTGAATTATCTAGAAATTCTCCCACTACATATATGCTTTATTTTTCTTCACTAATCACACCAGTAAACGTGGACGAACATATAAAAAGAGTAAGAGCTTAATAATATATTAGCCATAATTAAATGTAGGTTACATTAATCCAGAGAACATAGTTTAACCATGCAAGTTATGTGTGTGTGAGTACAGTGGATAAAGGAATTAAGGATATATCTACTTGAACGAAAATAAATAATTCATATAATAGCAAATATCATATAACAAATATTTCGAATAATTAATATAATATGAAATAAAATCTATAATATGCAAGTGAAGTATCCATAGAACTATCACTAATATTCATGGTAATTCAACTTTCCATTAATTACAAGCCTCCTATGGAAAGTCATATAATTAACAAGTCAAACTGAAATAATTTTATTTAGAAAATAAGACAAATATCTCATATCTCATATTTCTAACTATCATTTAATTTAGTCCACTATTCTACTAACAAGAACTCCTACGGGGAGGATATCAGTGTTTCGAGTTGAGTGTGTAATCATTGTTTCAGTAATTAAGCTTTCTATATAAGATAGTCTCCTATGGGTGATCAGTCTCATATAATCCACCTAATATCTTATTCTAAGAAATTCATTTCCAAAACTACCTAGACGAAAACCCTCTTACGGGAGCTCAGCAAGATTCTGAGGCGAGACTCATCCTAGTACGTAATGAACCAACATTGGAGACCATAGATATCTCTTGCCTTCTCCCACTCAATATTTTGTAATTATAAATTTAATGAATGTACCCAGTTACATAACTTACTAAGTAACTTTAAATCAATTATGTAAGCATGTTCATATTTTGCATGTGAGTATCTCTACTATCCTATATGATATGTTACTAAGATCATGTAATTAAATACTTTATACAGAATATGCATGCAACATTATTCATATAAAATCAAGTATTGGAAGAATTTAATAAAATAGAAAAGTTAATGATTATCAATTATTTTAGTATTTATTATTATTTAATAAAATATTCAAGTTTAAATAATTAAGATTTTCACAAAATCTAATTTATTTAATTAAACGATTTAATCCAAATTAAATCTCCTTGAATATTTCGAAATTCGAATTCAACTTTTGAATTTAAATTTTGAATTAAAAATTTAATTATCTCATAATTAAAATATCTCACACTGATTAGATTTTCAAATTTGAAATTATCTCATAATTTTTAAATCATTATTTTAATATCATGAAAACGTAATATAAACTTTCTATTTAAATTTAAATTGAATAATGCAGATATTTACTAATTAAAATCTTTATAAGATTTAAATTAGATATGTAGATGATTTAATCAAATTAAATCTCTCTAAATATCTATAGATTTGAATTTAACTTTTAAATTTCAAATCTTAAATTAATTATCTCATAATTAATATTGATTATCTAAAGATTTAATCACATTAAATCTGTTAGATTTTTTTCAAATTTAAATTCAATATTTGAATTTCAAATCTTTGAATTAATTATTGAATAATTGGTATAGATAATCTTTTGAAAATTTAATCGTATTAAATCTTCTATATTATCTCTAGATTTGAATTAAATATTTGAATTTCAAATCATAAATTAATTATTGAATAATTAATATAGATAATCTTTTGAAAATTTAATCTTATTTAATCTTTTAGATTATCTTAAAATTTAAATTCAACATTGAATTTCAAATTAAAAATTAATTATTAAAAAATTAACACAGTAATATTATCCAATCACATAAATTTAAATTTAGATTTATATCATAAAATCTAATCATCATTTTTAATCATATTAAAAATAAATAGAAAAAATTTAGCCAAATCTGAAATTATTTCATAATTTCTAATTACCCATTTTAATCTCATTAAAGTAAACTACCAATTTTAAATTTAAAATCAAATAGATTTGGATAGACAAGATATTCTTTCTAATTTTAATTTGAAATCTTCATAAGTTTCAAATTTAAATAGTAGAAGATTTAACTATTTAAATCTCATAGAATATCTCTAAATTTGAATTCAAATCAAATTCAAATTCAAATTCAAATTAACAACTAATTATCACATAAATAGTTTAGGAAATATCTAACCAAATATTTGAATTTGAAAAGTTTAATTATTATGACATAATATCTAATTAATAATGTCATATTTTTATTTAAATTAATTATCGCATATTTAATCTAAATAATCATTATATGATAATGATAATTAATAGGATTTGATTACTTAAATAGTGGGATCTTATATGTAATTAAATTTTAAATCAAATTTATTTAAATATGTGATCTTGATCACATTTAAATAGTCATTTAAATTTCTTTAAATCACGTGATCTTATACTTGATATAAATTCATTAAAATTGAGGATCTTATTTTTAATTTAAATCTTTTCATAATTAAGGATTTTATCCATAATTTAAATCTTTCCATAAACTAAAGATCTTATCCTTAATTTAAATTCAAATATTTAAATTTCAAAATTAGAGAATATAGTATTTTCTGATAGAATCGTATTCTATCAGATTAGTTACCAAATTTGAATGTCAAAAATCGGATAAGGTAATTCAAATTTCCTAAATTATCTCTAATTTGAAATTCAAATATGGAAATTTAAAATGGAAAATTATCTGAAGTGAATAATCTGACGTCAATGGCATCGGGATGCCGGAATAGGACAGAACAGAGAGCCACCGGAAAGACTATAGCCTCGGGGCATTGCGCGGCCATATACGTGACAAATCCAATGCATCCACGTGCTCGCGAAGGACTCGTGCAGCCACCATTCAAGGCGGCACCCGCACGGCTATAGAAGCGGGGCAAAGCCTGCGCTGCCACATGAGCGGGACGAAGCAGGGTGAAGCCCGTGCGGCCACAAGAGCAAGGTAATGCCCGTGCGACCACGAGAGCGGTGCAATACCCATGCGGGCAGTGCATGGGGTGCCTCCCGCGTGGCCAGCATGCAGGGTTGCTCCTGCCCAGCCAATGCACGGGTTGCCACTCACGTGGCCAGCGAGCTGGTCTCCCCACCGTGGCATACATGACTCTTAGCGTGCGCCGCCTCGTACCGTTTCTAAATCCGAAAAATCATAACTTAATTGTTAAACAGTTTTTTCTGAAAAAATTAAAAACATAATTAAAGATCAAACAACTATCTATGTACAGTTTTATCAAGAACATAAAATATAAATACATAGAAAATCAAGAACATGCTAGAATCATAATAAAAAATGAAAAGTATATGATCATAAATTCATAGTAACATTTAATTGATTATCATTTAAATTCATTAAATTAATAAATTATTATACATAATAGAGCATACTCATAAACATCAACAAGACCAAACATAATCAAAGAGATCATCATAGAAATCAAAAATCCTCAAACGCTTAGAGAATTAACATGAACAAGATATGCTAGATCATCAAAAAATTTTGTTCGGATACCAATTAATATAAATTCGGAAAAATGATTTCAAAAAATGATTTTACTGAACATAATTTCTACAATTTTGTAAACAAATCAAGAACATAGCGAAATTGGGATTTTAAAATTTTTCTAGAAACTTTACAAAACACAAATGTAGGATCGTTGATCTAACATAAATCAATTCATGGATCTTAGTTTAGATAAAACCTTGAAGCGCTTCACAATCATTGAGGCTTCCCGTCTATTCTCTGGAGCCCTTCAAATGATTTTGTGTGTGGGCATCTTTTTGATTCCCAACGAGAGATGAGCGGACGATCCGAAAGACGCTCTTCCTTCTGACTACATATCTACGACCATGGATATCTCTTCTTTGGCGGCCATGAACGATCACGGGACTTCTCTCGTGGCAGCTCAGTTATTTCTCACTCTCTCTTTTTCTCTGTGTTTCACATTAAGCACAGTTATTGTGCTTGTAGTAAGTGTGTAACTTTCTTATAGAGGCTTAGGAGAACTTTTCTCTTAAGTATTAGATAGATATAAATCCTATTGGTCTTATTGGGCTCAACTGACCATTCAATTAGTATTGGGCTATGTGCGAGTTAGACAGGGGACCTTATGGTTCCAAGTAGTCTAAGTTCTAATGGGTCAATTACCCACAATCATAATTAACTCTTGATTATAATTGGACCTTATTCATTAATATTGAGGCACTCCACTATAGAGCCAACATTGAACTCTTAGACTAAATGTCATATATTTTTTTTGAAGCTAATTAACACTTTAATTAACTTAATCCATTTAGCATATATTATACCTTTAGATATACCTCAGTACAATGCCATACTAGTGAGGTGAAATTACTGCATTACCCCTTTAGTACATATTTATCTTTGAGTTGCCACTTTTATCTAACGGATAATAATTGACTATGGTGTTTGTAACTGCCCATACAAACACAGTCAAATTCACAGAGTGAATACCTGACGCCTGATTTTTATTATCCAATTCCTTGAAAAAACTCAAAGTGACATTATATACATGGTGTCTAAATCATAAAGGGTATTCTCGTTAATTCACAAATCTTATCTTCTAATATACTGGAGTTCGAACTGTATAACGGAACTAGTTCTTTAGTAAGTCAAAAAGATAAAACTCATGAAAGTAAGTCTGATAATCATTAGGATTAACGTAATCTCGTAATAGTACTAGATTAGTGAAAGATAGAATATTGAGTTACAATACTTAACCTCAAATTCTATTTTCACTTGGTCTAGTTCAATACACTTATAACTTTTTTATAACGCATTAGTATTTCTATCCGAAATTAGATACTTCGATGATTGGAAACTTCGTCAATCTCGTTGAAATAGATAACACTACATTCTATGGCAAAATTAGGTATTCCATCTTTATTTGCAGAATGTGAACTATTTATTTTAACATAATGAAATAAAGAATTTAGTCTCCTAAATGTGAACACTTCACACAAACAATTCTTTATTACTCATTATTAGTCATGAAAACTTTTAGACGTTTACATAATAGAAAAGATAAACATCACATGTATATAATTGGGACATAATATGGAATTTATTAAAAACAAACAGATAGCACTTAAATCCAATAGACATTGTTAAAAATGCGTAACAAAGAAACTGCTTTCTAGGGCATATTCCCAATAGTCCAACTGATTTCCAAGCATAGTTACAATGAGAATAGTAAGCAAAAGTAATGATCTTTTGACAAAAAAGGCCAACAGTGACAGGGAGGGCATTGTTGTAGGCACGCTAGGTAAAAATTTAGACTTTGTGTAGTAACTTTATTGACCAGAATTTGCGTCACCCTGTCACCATTGGAGTAGAGTTTGAGCTTGAGGCATTGTCAACAAAGGTAGTGGCCTAGTGATATCCGAATTTTACCAAATAGGTGCCATTAGAAATAGGATACGAAACAAGTCGATCATGTCTTGGAAAAGAACTTAAAGGAATGGAGAGGATCTTTCGCTTATCATCTTCAACAAAAACCTGATCTAATTTTGCCATATCCCATTCTCTTTCAGTTGAAATAAGATCGGGGACAAGTAATTGTGGATCCATAATATTGGTTAAAAGCCTGAAATTAGCACGACCTGGAATCCAGGGACCTGTGGAGCAACTAACAGAAGTTCCATCACCAATTTGCCATCATAGGCCTTTCTTTAATAAGTCTCGACCCCATAGTATACCTCGCCACACTATAAAGGGTAAATATCCGATCGTAGCCTTAAGGAAAGTAGAGTGGAGAAAATATCTGCCCTTATAAATGCGACTTAAAAGCGACGAAGGATCAGCTAGCAATTTCCAGGCTTACTTTGTAAGTAATGCTTGGTTAAATTGCTCAAAAGATCTAAAACCAAGGCCCCCATCTTGCTTGGACTTACACATACGGTGCCAACTCTTCTAGTGGATTGTAACATTTTTCTCCAAGAAACCCCACCAATATCACGCCATAAGTGACTCAAGTTAAGTGCATAAGGCTACAGGAAGCTTGAAAGAACTCATGGCATAAGTTGGTATAGCTTGCACCAATGATTTGAGTAAAATTTCTTTACCTCCTTTAGAGAAAAATTTGTCGCTCGAAGAACACAAAAGCTTCCAAACTTTCTCTTTAATATTGCTAAAAAGAAGCTTTTTGTCATGACCTATAAAAGAAGGAAGACCTAAATACTTCTCATGACAGTCACATATATTCATAGATAAAGTCCGTTGAAACAAATTTCGGATATCTTTTGGCGTATTTGGAGAAAAAGAAAAAGCTAATTTCTGAAAGTTGACTTGCTGCCCAGATGCTTTACTGTAGGTGTCAAGAATCTTCTTTATAGAGTGGCAAGATGCAGCATTTGCTTTACAAAACAGTAGACTATCATTAACAAACAGAAGGTGGGAGATTGGCAGTGCAAAACATGAAATTGAAAGGCCTTGTAATACTTGAGAGCTGTGAGCTATATGGATTAAACTTGAGAGTCTTCAGCATAAATTAGAAATAGATATGGAGACAACGGATCCCTTTACCATAGACCACGCTGGGGGACAACATTCCTTGTTATCTTTTCATGTTTTAAAGATTGTTGACTTTATTAATAAGTAATGATAGAGACACCAAATTTTTGCACTAAAAACTTTGTGCTAAATGATGTAGTATGTATTTCAATTGAGCAATGCTATGGAGCACCAGTGGTGCCCAGCACCACAGTGACATGTCTGTTTGTCACTGGATGATTTAATTAATAAACTGGGTCCTACATAGGCCCCACTTAAATTATAATTATGATTAGCCAGTGACAGACTGACACATCACTGTGGTGCTGGGCACCACAGATGCTCTATAGCATTATTCATTTCAATTACTTCTTATTCTTATTTTATGTAGGACCACACCTTTTGAAGTCATTTAGCTAAAAATACTACCACACCATTAGTATAAATTTTTGTACAAATTTTGATGTTTGAATCTTTACTCTTTTATTAATATAGTTTCTTTTTCTTTTCCGGAAATTGTTATTTGGTTGAACTGAACATTCCTAGTCATTGATACGATAGCAATAATGCGTTTGTTTAATATGTTTTATAATGACTTTTCTTTTTTCCTTTCTTGACCGCGACCAATATTTTTGAACTAATTAATAAAGGACAATGAACGCGTAGGACAGCCCCTTAAATTGGACCGACCCTAGAAGAAAAAGGGTGGTTTTCATTTCAGATGCACCTGGGCCACGTGTGAATCCTATAAAATAAAAAGTGATAAAGAGATTGTCCTCCTTGTGGCTATCGAAGAGACCGCGTGTTACAACATTTTATTTTATTTTCCAATTTCCCCAAATTATATACAGAAGGAGAAAAATTCAACTATTATCCATTAAAAAAGTGCATTTTAAATCAGTTCAATCACGAGACAAAACTGTGTGCGGTTACCACCACAATAAAGATTCTGATGTGCTTCAGCATATGCCATATCAGCAATTTCTCGAGTGGCCCCTCATATCTTTCGTTATTCACATTCTTTATAGTTAGTTTTCACGTTTTATCCACATAAAAGAAATATTTTCCATAAATGCCACTCAAATTGGTGGTCTATTTTTTCCTCATTTAATTTTTGTTTCAAGTTCACGATTATGTTAATAATCAATTCAAACGCGACTTTTATGTTGACCTTATTACTTATTCACCTATTTTATGTCGTTTTATGACTTGTATAATATATTAATATATATTGGCAAGTGGCAACCATATATATATACACAAGTAATAAGTATTTTTTTTTTACTTATTCATAGATATTATTTTGTTCAATTAAAAATTATCACGCATATTTTTTCATGGTAAAATATAAAGTTAGAAAAATATTAAATAATATGAATTGTTTTTAATTTTTTCTAACTATTTAAATTATAATAGCCGTTTAATAATGATCCAACGGCTAAAAAAAAACCTATAAATAAGTTAAAAAAAATCTATTAAATTGTGAACCTATATATATATAATCCTTGGGTCTAAAACAAAATATAATGTTGACCAAACACCAAATATGAAACAAAAAAGAATAATGCTATAGGGCACTATAAAGTGCCGACCACTACATGAGGTGTCAATTTTTCACTGGACGATCAAATAATATATTGAATCCCATATTAGATCCTAAATAAATTACCATTCTATCTTCTTACTAGTCGATTAAATTAATATATTAAATCTCATATTAGGTCCTAAATAAAGTATCATTTCATCTTCAAATAAAAAGCTAAATACTTCTTATGGTGCTTAGCACCTTAAGTGTCCTATAGCATTACTCAACAATCAAACGTGAAAAACCTGGTTTGGCTCGTTAATTTAGTGTATATTGTAGTAATTTACTCTCAATCTGTGTGAATTAAAAATGATGGAAACGTGGCTTTCATGCGTGGAGCCAGGTGGAGCCCTGTAAGGTACCTTATCCGGTCACAAAGCTGTCACCATTACCAACGCCTGTCCACAAAAGTTAAAAAATAACAAACAATATCCAATTAAACTCGATCTGTTACTCCTACTTATGAGTCATGACTTACCGGTTTCCAGCCTTTCAAAACTGACCAATGCTTTATCATGATTGGGCTTAAATTCTGATTATTTGTATAGTTGACCACTAATTACTACTATTTTTGTTTTAGAGATTCTTTATTATTAATTAATACAATAACATTTCTTATTTAGAAAATTTGTGGGATTTTATAGTTATTTTTTCTTTTTAAATCGACCTAAAAACATGGACACTTTATGATCATGTTCCGGTTTAAAAACTTTCTAGTTAAAAGTTCAAAGAAAAAAAAACGTTTTCTTTTTTCCCCTTAATTTACGATACATGAGGTGAAATACAAAGATTTATTAAAGATTTATTCTGTTTGATAAATTCATCTTTTTCCCGGCAAGTTTCAAATTTTACTCCCACACCCTTATGGACCTAGTTCTTTTATTTCTATCTGTGCCTCAATTGTTTGATGATTTTATTGCTTTACCTCCCTATCTTATCCCGGTTTTGTTTTTTTCATTTTGATTTTCCAAAAAAGAAAAAAGGGAATATTTTCTTTTATTGAACTTGGACAAGTAGCTAAATTAGACATGTTCCTCTTTCGGTTGAGATTAACATCCTAATAATAATTAAATACGCAGTAGGATTTGGTCTCTCTCTTGTAGTAAAAATATTGCTAGATAGATAAAATTGTCCCAGTAGGTGGGGTGTGGGGATTGAATAATAGGTTGGGAGTTCAACCGTGTATAAGTTATTTTTTTTTAATTTTATATAAATAGAAATTATTAGTTAAACTCCATTTAAAAAAAAAAATTGCTATATAAATAAAGTTCATTTTTAATCCATATGTGCCAAGTCTGTGATCAAAATTCGAAAGATTAATCCAGCTTAATATTCAACAAGATCCAAAACTTCTCGCCAACACACACAAAAACAAGTCAAATAAATAAAATTGATCCTTGACTTAACCATACTATAAAAGAAATATGTACATACGTACATGAAAAATGAAAACAGATACAGCTAAAATGTAATAATCTAATAACTATAGAAAAGAACAGTCCCTAAAAATTTAAAATCCAAAAAAATGAGAGGCAAAAACGAATAATCCGAAATAGGGAGAGAGAATATTACAATACAGCAAAATAAATCCAAAACAAAAGTCACCTAATCTGACTGGGCCTAAAGAGAATTGATAAGCACAGAAGCCCTCTCCCTCTCTCTCTCTCTCCAAAGTTTACACGTCACCAGAAAAAAAGCTGACCCAGTTGGATAAGGACTGTCCACCCGACCCTCTCCACCTCACAAGCTATTTTCTCTCTCTATAAATATACACATACATGTCCCATTCCATATTTAAAGAGTCCCTCTATGTATATCTATTATTAATATTCTATTCTAATCAAAAAATCATTGAGACCAAAGAAAGGTTCCAAACCCATTACATTATCCATCAAAATCAATTTGCCCTCCCCATTGATCCATTTTATTTCATTACTTTTTAAAAAAAAAATATTTATTTAAAGCCAAAGGTTTTGGTTTCTGGTTTTTGTGGGTTCCTCCTTCTGAATTTGGGATTTGGGATTTTTGTTTTCTGATCTCTGAGAATCGCAAAAATGGCTGCTGCTACAGCTGGGCTCATCGGTCGTAATGGATCATCGTCTTGGATTCAGCTCAAGGAGAACAAGTCGATCAAGACGAAGAAGAACAGGGTTAGGGTTTGCCGTGCTATGTATTCTTCTTCATCCTCGTCTGTAATGGATCCGTACAAGACTCTCAGGATCCAGCGCGGTGCCTCTGAATCTGAGGTCAAGAAGGCCTTCAGACAGCTCGCTTTGCAGGTTCAGATCCCCAACTCGATATCCCGTTTCGTCATTTTCTTTTCAAAAAAATTTCTCGGGAAAATTATCTTAGATTTTCTTTCCAGGGTTTTTCTTTGTCTAAAACTGGATTTTTTTTTTTTTTTTTTTTGGATTACAGTATCATCCCGATGTATGCAGAGGAAACAATTGCGGAGTACAATTTTCCAGAATCAATGAAGCATACGATGTAAATACTTGAAAATCAAATTTAGGGATTTACGTTTTTTTTTTAAATAATTAAATATTTATATTGAGGTTTATTGGTGATCTATTTATGCAGATTGTGATGAGTAATCTGAGAGAGGAAACTACAACAACTGATTTATATGAGCCGTACGATCAAGGAATCGATGAGCCGATGAGAGGGATGAACGATCCAGATTGGGACATGTGGGAGGAATGGATGGGATGGGAAGGAGCTGGAATAAGGGACTACACCTCTCATATTAATCCTTACATTTGAAAAAATTTAATTAAAAATTATAAAAAAAACTGTGAATTTGTAAATGAATCTTTGAGCTTTTAGGGTTGAAACTTGAACAGTTGAACCCAATACTAAATCCTACTCTGTATATAGGTGCTCTACTGAAGCAATAATTATTATCCTCTTGTGTACATAGTTGTTGCTGAGTCAATGGGCTCGGCCCAGATGATTAATGAGTACACAAAGTTCTAATTTATTTTCTAATATGTTTCTTTCTTATTAATTTATTTTTCCTTTTAAATCCAGTGTTTTCTATCGTTAAATGGATATTGTATTTATCATAACGGGGGTCCAGATTGTAATATAGGTCCGCTCTGTCTGCCGAACTCTGATATGTGAAGAAGTTTCGTACTATTTCAGTATTTATTTCTCCTTGAAAACGTGGAAGAAGGGTCCACCAATCTCGGTTGTATTAAGCAGTAAATAAAAAATTAAAGGAAATAAAAGACTACTAAAACGACAACATGGGCCACCCGGGTAGGGATGGCATGGTGATATAACCCAAAATTACAGGTACATGTGGTTATCCGATTTGAACATGTGGTTATCCGATTTGAACGGGGAGTGAAAAAATTATTCAAGAAGAGAAAATGATTAGGACGGAGAATAGCCGCACTATTAATATGCGAGTATGGTGCGGAGATGGTATTAGTATAATTTGTACCATACCCGTTCCGATATATATTCACATAGAAAAATTATTATACATATAAATGTATATTTAATTTTACACTATTTATATTTTTATATTTTTGATAAAATAATGAATTTAGATAGTTATATGTATTTATATATTTAAATTTTAGAGTTTGAAAATTATTAGTATATTATTGTGTTTAATGTTTTGTTGATTATGAAAAAGATTTAGTATTTTCATTTTAATTTTTTTAATATTTTATTATTATCAATGGATAATGAGTGACTACGATTTTTTCCGTTATCCGTTGGTTAATACCCGCACCGTCTCTGCATCTAAAAGAATGGTTAATGGGGTGAGTATGGTATTGTGATTGGCTTTCGTGAATGGGGATGGTAATTGAAAAACTGTCCCTAATCTGCCCCATTGTCATTCCTACACTCGGGTAATTCTGGTTTGTTTTCATTATTATATAAGGGATAATTGTAGTTTTACACCGCATTTTGACTATTGGTTCAGTTTATATTGCGTTTTGATTATTATTAACATATATAACGTATAATTAAATTTTTATATCTTACATTTTGACTGTTTATAACATTGATCATTATATTTAGAATTTGTAATAAATTTTAAACACTAATTTTAACCATTATGTTTACCAAAATGCCCTTAAAAATGTAAATATATAGCTTTTTAAAAAATTATATTTAAAACACATAAAATTGATAAAAGGTTGTATAAATAATATTTCTTTTAGCTATTTATTTAATTATTTTAAATTTAAATAAAGTATTAAAGTATATATCTTTAAAGTTTAAAAACGTATTTTGGTAAACTTAATGGTCAAAATTGGTGTTTGATCCAAATAATGTATAAATTTGTTACAAGTTTTAATTTTAGAGGTCAACGCTGATAATAACGAAAACATAAGTTATAAATTGAACAAATAATCAAAATGCAAGATATAAAAATATAATTAACCGTTATTATAAAGGTTTTATGACACAAATAGTCCCTGAACTATCCAACTATAGTCCTCAAAGTTTTACTTTTGGCAATTAAGCCCTTGAATTTTCTGACTTGAAATAATTTAGTTCTTGCATTATTTAAATTATAATTTGTTGTTAACTTTTTTACCTAAAAAACATGTAAAGAGCATGTTGTAGAAGTGTATTTGAGAGAAAATAAACTAAAAAAAAAAGGATTTAAAAAGAAGAATAGATGTATTATTTGTATTCTTCTAGGCTTCATTTAGAACTTAATTTTTGGAGAGAGAAAAAAATCTAAGGGATTCAATTTTCTATAATAAAGATATATATATATATATAGGGTGATGTCTCAATGGGGATTTTTGTTTTTGCTTCATGGATGGTTACTCTAATTTGGGCTATTGGATTTTGATCTAATGGTTGTAATAATATTAGTAATTATAAAAAAAAAAAAAAAAACTAATCTATTTAATACATATATAAATATAGAAAGCTATTCATGACTTAAAAGATAAGTAATTTATTTGTGACTTGATAAGTTAGACATTTTTTTTTTCAATCTATTTTTCATTTTTTTTTTCTTCATTTCCATTGCATAGTTGCTTTTTTCTATTTTTATTCACATTCCCTTTCATTTCTTACCTCTCATCTTTGGTATTACTAATTATATATAAGTATATATTTTTTTTCTCTTTTAAATTTTTTTTTCTATGCGCTATTTTTTTTCCTAGGTCAATTATTTAATGAAATAATTTTCTTTAGTCAAAATTGTCGTATAATTTATTTAGTCATATAAATTCTCTGTTCTTTTTTTTTTCTTTTTATTTTACTTATTTTTTTTTTTTTGAAAAAAGCGTATTATCTGTTTAGCTTATTTTTTTTATTTAATGTGAATTTTTTCCTTTTTTGGAAGAAAACATATAAATCTATTTAGCTTAATACTTTTTAATTTATTTAACGTGAATTACTTTGTTTTTTTTTATATTTTTTATTATAGTCTTAGTTGTATGTATATATAAATCTAATAAAAAATTATAGTCTAACCGTATTTATAAAACCAATAGAAACTTATATAACTTTATATCTAAACGTAATAGGGACGATTTCTTCTTTATAATTTCAAAATCCTTATATATAAAATTAATAAATACTAATATTTTTATCAAAATCTTTTTCTTAAAAAAAAAATCATTCCAAATTATTTTCTTAAAAAGTCATTCTAAAAATTTATTCCTACCTCAACAGAAAGGGGATTCCCTAAAATAATTAGAATATAATGGTTATAAGTAAAAATGACTTGCTATTGTAAATAATTTTCAATTTAGTCAAGGTACCCATCCATGGAGCAAAAATAAAAATCTCCATTGAAAACTCTCCTATATATATATATTTTCAGGAAAAGTGGGAGTTAGATTTGATGTCATTTTGTAATATATAGAAATTAAGAGTATTTATAAGAAATGACATTTTTTTTAAGATCAATTTGAAAAATAGCCGTTTTTTACATTTATTTAATAAATGACCATTTTATAATATGGCTGTTTTTATTTGATCTACTTTTTATATAATAAATCAATTTTTTTAAAAAGTAAATCATTTTTTTAAAAAAAATATCAATTTTCGAAAAATAAATCAATATATTTTGATATACTAAATCTAAAAAACGGCAATTTTTTAAATAATTTTGAAAATTTGATCATTTTTTAACAATGTTTGAAAAATAGTTATTTTGCAAACTATGATCCAAAATTCAGCCGTTTGGCTCAAGAGCCCTAGAATTAATTCAATTAGTAAAACCCAAAGTTTTAAAATAATGTTCCCTAAAATTTTAGGGATATATTTTCCTTTTTTTTCCTTGATTTTTCCCTCAGTTGTTTTCCTCTAAAAATAAGGTTCCAGACGAAGTATGGTTATTGGAGTTAAACATTTAGAGAATTTTTATGGATTGTTGATTTTTATGCGTAACTATCATTCTTATTGGAGTTCTTTCTTCTATAAAGATTACCACGAGGATGCTTCGTCAACACCACATTGCCTGATGTATAACATCTACCACTATTAGGGTCAAATACTTCCACCTTTTTTTATGATTGTCATATCCCATAAAGATACACCAATCCGCCTTCTTATCGAACTTTTTACGTAGATGACTTGGCACAAACACTTGCCACGCATATCTGAAAACTCGGAAGTGACCAACTGCAGGCTTAGTGTTCCATAGTTTCTTAAAGGGTTAGATAAACTCAAGCCGTGGTTGGGGAAGCTTGTTCATTACATGAGCTGCTGTCTTTATACACTCAGTCCAAAATCTACTAGGTACAATTTTTGTATATAACATACTCTGACATGTCTCCACAAAATGTTGATTATTTCACTCAGCTCAACCATTCTGCTATGGTGTATTTGGACATGTGAACTGTGTTAGCTATTGTTAGCCCAAGATTGACTACCCAAGAGGAGGGTGTGAATTAGATTTTAAAACTTTTTAAGAAACTTTTCAACTATTTAAAACTATAGGCCACTATTTTGAAAATTTTAAGCTAAATCAATAATAATACCAAACATATAACAATAATAGCAAGTATATTAAGCACACTAAATATCACACACTCAATTAAATAGCTTGCAATAAAGTAAAGAGTGTAGAGATAGAGAAAATACAAACTCAGTTTTTACGAGGTTCGACAAACACGACGGTTTGCCTACATCCCCGGCCCTCGACAACTTGCTTTGAGCTTCTACTATTCGGATCAAGATTGTGGGCTTGACCGACCCTTGTACATAACGAGTGATTTCTCCTTAGGCACATTCACGCCTTTACAATAGTCTTGACTCCGGCTCTATCACGCCTAACCTTGGATTGTTTTGACTCTGGTGCCAATCCTCATCTACACGAATTGTTTAGACAATGGTGCCAATCTCACCAACTCACGGGTTGTTTAGACTCTGGTGACAACCTCACCTACACTCGAGTTGTTTAGACTCAAGTGACAACTTCACTTAAAATGGATTGTTTTGACTCCGGTGGCAACCTCACCTATGCACGGTTGTTTATGACTCCGGTACCAACCACACCTCATACTCAATGGTTTTCCAATATAAGAGTAAAAACACTCAAGAACTCTCCTTATAAAATAAATAAATACAATTTTGGCTTAGGAGATTAGAGAACAATGCACAATGAATGCTCTAAGATTGGCTCAATATGATTTGAAAGTTAATTTAATGTCGAAATATATTTTTGCACTTTGAAAGTAGTTGGATAACAATTTAAGTTCGTGCAAAGTCTTTTTCAAGTCTTAAAATAGCTTCTATTTATAAGCTTGTATGAAAACTAGCCGTTTATAACTGTTAGGCACACTTTCTGCCATTTTTGGTAGACCAAAGTGTTACCGAAAATACTAGCCGTTGGTAGTGCTTTTTCAACGGTCAAATTTTAACAGTAATATTTTTGTCGCTGCCATTTTCAGTAGACCGGTGGAATTTTTGGTAGACCGAAAACCTTGCTTGTTTTGGCAGTTTCAGCATTTGGTAATTTTTTAGATTTTGACAGCTTTTGGTATTTTTCAAAAATTGACTTCTAAACTTATTTTAAACACTTTAAAAACATTAGAAATCAATTTAAAAAGAGTATTTTGTCTATTGCAAACTTATTTTAGTTTCACAAAGATATTTAACAATAATTTAGAAAGTATTCATACCGAAACATATTCTAGTTTGCAAATAGAAAATCTCTTTTTAGCCTATATCAAATAATCATGATTTCAAATATATTTGTAACTTATTTAAACTTAAGAAATCAAGTTTCAAAGAATATTTTGCCCATTCAAAATCATTGTATTCTATTTTCAAATTTCTATAATAAAATAACCATTTTAAGCTTAAGATAGTTTGAAAACTCTTTTGAAAATTATGAGCCAATGCAAATAGAATTTATGTGCAAAGAATTAAATCAAATATAAGACTAAATATGAATGTACCCTATCTAAGCATGGCCTTGTATCTTGATGGTTTATCTTCAAGCTTGGTTCTAATAAGTTCAATATGTATCCATTTTCAAGCTAGATTCCTTGATCAACTTGAGTTAGAACTTTAAAGGCTATTTCACTACACACTCAAGTTAAATCATTAGTACTAAATCAAATGTTTATTATCTTCAAAATAAGAGTAAGTAAGATTGAAACCTCAATTTCTCAACAATCTCCTTCTTTTTGATGATGACAAACATTGATTTATGAAATAAAAGAAAATATGCAATAAAGATATGAAAATATAAAATTTGACAAGTTTAACTTAATCCTTACCATATTTTAAGCTCTATCTCAAAATATGCTTGAGAAAGTAAAAAGAGATTTGCTCCCCCTTTTTAACTTAATTAAGCATTATAAGCATATTATGAGAAAATATAAAAATGTGTGCTAAACAAAACTTTTCCCTTTAAAATATGTACATTTATAAATGGATCTTTTTCTCCTAATATTCATAAATCATTATTATTCTCCCCCTTTTGACATCATTAAAAAGATAGAAACAAATTTCAAACTAGGTATCTCATAAAAACTAATCTATCCTTTTAAATAAGATACTCCCCATATAAGTTCACGATATTATTCTCTCCATTTGAATATATAACAAAAGTATATGAAAGAGTAATACACAAACAATTTTCTCCTCATGTGAAAAAAAAATAGTGTTACAAGTTATGTAATAAGGAGATATGGAAGAATCAAGAATTGAACAATCTTCAAAATAAGAATACAATATCAAACATAAGATTGAACAACAATATGATGACAATGAGTATAAGAAGTATAGTATATTCCAGGTAAAGAAGTTTCATCACATCGAGATCATGAAAGTTCTAAATATTAATATTTCACTTGTTGAAAATATATTTCTCCAAGTATAATCAACATAAAGTATAGGAGAAATTTAAATCATTTAAGCACAATAGTGATTTTTTTGAAAAATTATCAACTAACTCAAAAGCATAATATTTTTCAAAAATAATTAACTTGATTTCCAAAGTGACATGCTTTACAAATCTTGTTATTTCTAAAAATTAGACTAGATAAGCCATAACAAGATTCCTTTAGTAAAGTTTTGAAATTGTACCCATATTAGCATGTCCAAGTTTTAAAAGCTATACTCAATAAATTAATCACATAACATATTATATTTCTAGCAAGACATTCTCAAAGATAGATAAAGAGCTGTTACCGATATCACTTATGTCAATGATCTTGCTTTTTGTGTTGTCTCCAAAAATTAAATATCCACCATTATTACTTTATGAAAATTCAGTGCTTGGTGAAGTTATCGGTCAAGTACTTGGAGCAACCACTTTCTTGCTTCTACCTACAACAAAGATTCAAATTTGGATTTTTGGTACCCACTTAACTTTGGGTCTTTGGGGGTTAGTCTTTGAATTCTTTGGTACCCATTCTTGTTTGACACCAAAATGTGCATTTTTCTTAATAGAGCAAGAAATGCTTGTATGTCTATCTTGGTTGCAATAAGTACATGTATATTTTGAGTTAATATTAGATGTTGCTTTGACAAAATAATTTTGAGATACTTTTGTTTTACAAAAGGTTTATATCCTATACCTCATTTGTCAAAAACACATCTTTATCCACCAAGCATTAAATCAAAATTCTTCTTTCCATTTGTAAAAGAGTAGACAATTTTGGTTAAATCCAAAACTTTTTCTTTTAAGGAAGCATTTTTATTTTTCAAAGATGCACATATATCACATGTCAAAATAACTTCCTTTTCTTCTCTTGATAAAAGAGATAATTTCTTCTTGAGAGCATTATTTTTCAAAACAAGCAATTTATAGTTATCATGCAACTCATTAAAATCATTAAGTAGCTTATTGTATGATAACTCTTTTTCATCACTTTTATTGTCAAAATCACTACTCTCATCACTATCGTCAAGAAAAACATCATGTAAGTCATTACTGAGTTCAAAAGAGTTTACCTCATCATTAATAACTATGAAGCACATATTGGTTACTTCCTCTTGAACTTCATCATCCAAATTACCATCATCCCAAGCAGCTTTGATTTCTTCTTCTTGCATGGAAGATTCGAGAGTAATGACTTTCTTTTTCTTGACTTTCTCCTCATTTGCTTCATTGTTTTCTTTTATTTGACTTGTGATGGCATATGAGCTTTCAAGCATTTTCTACATTTTATGAGCATTAGTAGCCAATTGAATATTATTATAAATATTTACATCTATACTACATAATAAATAATTAAAAGCACATCCATTTCTAGAAAACATAATTTTGTCAAAATCATCATACTCCTTAAAATCTTTTTCAACAAGTTTATTATCAATCATTTTCCTAAGATTATATAGACCTTGAATAACAATATTCAATAAATCATCTCCCATAAATTTAAGAAATTTAAGCATTTTGATTTTCTAAATGTTGTAGTCAATACCATTGAAAAATAGTGGTTTAGTTGAAAACCCCTCATTTAAATGATTTTAAAAATTATTTGGGTAAATCATCTCAAGACAGTTAAGTCTTTTAAATTTGAGTACCAAGCTCTGATACCAAAGGATATACTTTGATCAAGCAGAGTGAACAATTTGTGAATCACAATACAACATATTGTCTTGTACAAATTTTATTAAAAGGGGTTTAGACAAAGAATGAACTAATAGAAAATTACAAGTAACAAAAGGAAGGACTTACGTAATTCACTTTTGTCCTACTAATAAAGATGGCGAAGAAATTTCGTTACAAATAAGGATGAATACAAGAACTTGAAACAACACTCTCGAAACCAAAATTGCAAAATATAGACGAAATCACCCAGAAAATACAATATTAATAGCCAAAAAAAGTCAACGGAAAGAACGAAGTAGCACTTGATGTATTGGAAGTACAGTGTAGAGGCTTCTTTGTTACAACTTTTATCCCGAAATTTGCAAGTAGCATTCTAGCTCGTAATTTCCGTGCCATTTGGCTCATAAGTTTGAACCACTATCGATTACTGAATAGAAAAATGAACAACGTATATATTAGCACTAAGGTTGTTTCTGTTAGGAATACTACATAGTATTGGTGGTGAAGTAAATACCTTCTGAAGCATTTATTGGTAGCTTGTGCATCAAATTGTTTTGAATTGCAGCTGGTGATCCGATGGCGTATTAAACCTGTGACAAGATTCAACTAGTAATCTTTTCTTTTCCAAAACTTTTAAGGGAATTTTTGAGATCTGGCGAAACGTACCTTGAATGCTAGCTAACTTTAGCGACTTATAATTTAGCGTTTGGATTCAGCATCAGAAAGATTGAAACTCCACACCAGATAGTTTTACCAAGGAGCTGAAAGGCATGAGAAATATGTATCAACTTTGTTGATCTATGGTAAAAGGTTAAAATCATTGAAGCACCAATGACGTGGAAACTTCTGATACAAAAACTACTTGAATGAAGCGTGGATGATCATGACTTGAACAGGTATTAAGAAATAAGTTCTTCCAGGTGTACAAATGGAATCAAAATTAAGGACAATCATGAAAATTGGAAAGCCTCACTTTTGAAGAAATTTCTACTCAATGAGAAAAGTAATCACTCGACGAAATAATAACAATAAGCTTGATTTACGGCAATCTGGGATGCAAAAGTGAATTAGCTTCAACCACAATCTTTTTGGAAAGAATGTGGAAGATGGTGATTTTTCTTCTGCAGGGAAAGTACATCTTCAGATTGCACTTCTTATCCAGTTTCGATGGGGCCAAAATTGAAGGAATAAGAGCAAAAAAAATCAGCCTGGTGGTATTACATATAAAAATTTAAGACAAAGTTTGGAATATGAAGAAAAAAGAGGCTGAGAATTACCATTTTTGGCACAAAAGATCATAGAAACCGCAAATCAGTTGAGGCAGCGCTTGAAATTTTTTCTTGATCTGAACTAAAATGCCTCTGCAGTTCTCTATGCCTAATCTCGACCTAATGTAATGTACTTAAATCTTCTGAATTAGGGAAGGAAAGATTCGAAAAAAGAAAAACGTGTAAAAAAATAGACAAATTATGGAGTCTATTTTGAAATTGATACAAGGGGAGTGAAATTACCATAAATTATGCTAGAGTGAGATCTTCATTACTAATTCCTTCACTTTCTGTTTCTACAACATATCAGTTGTCTTGTTAAATCAAGAGGCCATCTCTTTGCACATACGCGTAATCAATTTTGGATGTCTGGGATGTGAGAAATCTCAAACCATTCCTGTCCGGTCTCCTCTAGGAAAGGCTGCTTTGGAGTCATGCTATCTGCAGTGCTTGATGGATAAACATTTGCAATGAGATCATTTGCAGGAATTGCAGTAGTGTTTCTAGGCTATGACTTTCCTAGATTACAAAAGGACTGAAGACATGGCATGATAGTTGACACCAGAATTTGCTGCTGTTGCTCAACAGTATCCTAATTACTCTTTCCACCGCGAATTGCTCCAAAAATGTGGCTTTTCGGTCTCAGAAATGAAACAGTTGATGATCTGGAGGCCGTATCATTATTTACTTGGTTTAATTCTCACAAGGAAAGTCTGATTTTGGTTGCTTAACGAATGCGTGTGAGATGATGGTCTGCTCAAATGAAGCACTAGTGCTCAAACAACCGCCTTCAAGAGTAGGATTCTTTCTTCTTGCAATGAGAATTCTCACTTGTCATTTCTGAAGCCAGCTAAGCAAGAAATTTGAACGCAAAATTAATTAATGAATAGAAAATCAAAGGGGGTGCCGTTTCTATACGTGAGCAATGCTCTAGAATTTTGGTGAGCTACATACCTCTAAAAGCATTGGTCTTTGACGGCTATTTCTGATTTGTGAATGATTTATCCATCAAAATGTGTGGAGCTGCATTTACAATACATTGGTTTGTTAAATCCTCGACAAGAATCAACTACTAATCTTTTCTGTTACAAAAGCTTAAAGGAAAATAAGAGATTTTCCAGAACGTACAGGATACTACCTTTCTTGGAGCAATTTATAACTTAATGGTGCCAATCCTGCAGCAGAAAGATTGAAACCTTGGATACCATACAGTCGAACCAAGGAATTTTCAGGGTTTGCAAATACAAATTAAGTATGTTGATCTGCCCTGAAAAGCTGAAATCAAGGCAGACACGAAGGAAGGACAATTCTGGTAGCAAAAAATTAGTTGAACCAAGCAGGGATGATCTTGATATGAACAGGTAATGAGGAAATAAAGTCTTCCAGGCTTATGTATGGAATCAAAGAAAGGACTACAATGAAAAATTGAATATCGCAATTTTGCTGAAATCTCTACACAGTACGAGAAAAGTAGTACTGCTCAATTTGGTGTCTTATTCAACTTCAGTAAGAAAGACATATTGTACCTTAGCTCTAAACTTCATGTACCGGCTTGAGCTTTTGCAGTACAGTAGTTAATCTGATAAGATACCAAGACAAGAAATGAGACTAGGAGAAGAGAATAGAGCTGAACAGTAAGATTTATTGCCAAGAATATACTTTTTTTACAGACTTGTTAGACTTTCGAGAGGTCTAACACTCTCCCACGATATGAGCTCAGTACTCAATACAACATACAAAACTGAACCCCTCTTATACAAATCTCTAATCACTATTTATACGCACTCCTCACTCCCTAACTAACAAACTAACCAATCATTACTCTAACTAACCAACCACAACCAATTAACAACCATTCCAGTGGGAACTTATCATAATCTTTTCATATCTTATGAGCTTCCAATTCACTTTTGTATTGACCCTTGAGAATCAACATGTCAATTCATGAATATTGAAAGGAAAGTCACATTTATATCATAAAACAAATGGCACATGTGGGACAATATAAATTTGATCAAGCTTTTATGAATGGATACAAGCACTAGTACTTACTGTTGGGTGCGGCCAAACTTCCACATTGGCAAAACAAAGGGATGGAGAACGAGTTTATAAAGCATTGTGCTACTCTACTCAATAGGTTGATCCTTTGAGATGGAACCCCCACGTGGGAAAACGATACAACAATAATAAGATAGAACAAGTAATTGTAGTTAGACCCTCTTGCATCCAGGTAGTACTCTGTTGGCCGTAATTCCAAATCCTTTGACGCTCTGGCATTTGAGCAG
Organism: Trema orientale; assembly: GCA_002914845.1. NCBI lineage: Eukaryota > Viridiplantae > Streptophyta > Magnoliopsida > Rosales > Cannabaceae > Trema > Trema orientale. The sequence goes on along the minus strand of JXTC01000095.1, from coordinate 428,334 downwards.
AGAAACATGCATGACGTGCCCATAGTGAACCGCTCAATTTAATTTTCATGAGTTGATAATAAAAATTAGCGCAATACCTTAATAAGCTAGTTTTGTAGTAACTGTGACGTAAAGTTGAAGCTTTATCCACAAAAGTTTGATAAAAGGAGGGTCACGGTGGAAAGAACATCTTCAAATTGGCCTTTTTATCTGGTCTCGAGGAGGCTAAAAGCAAACAGAAAAGATATCAGTGAAGATTGCGTATAAATTCAAGACGCAAAAGTTTGGACTACGAAGAATAACTAGGAAACCAGGTACCTTTTCAACAGAAAATGTGGCTCGAGCAAGGCAACACTTGGAATTGTTTTGTCATATAAATTGAAATGACTCTGCAGATCTCTCTGCTTTTCTTAATGGCAGCATGCTCTAACATAACCTTCTGAATTCAAAAATTTATACAGGAACCATCAATTTCTTTGTTGCATCCAAGTAAACAAAAATAGAAACATTGCAAGCTCAATAAAAATGTGTACACATAAATAGCCGAATGGTATGACTACAAGAAGAAAGTGAAATCACCAGGAAACATAACGCGAGGAATGAGTTCCACAAATGGATCCAAGTAGTGCGAGATCTTCAAAATTAAGGTGTTGACAAAATTTCTTCACACTCTATAATGTTTCTTCACCTCTTTCCTTCGATGCACGTACGAACACGTTGCAGTACAGTTTCCAACTTGCTGATGTCTGAGGCATTATTACCTTCAATGGCCTCAATAATTGCTTCTGCAACCTTCAACATCTCAAATGGATCAGAGAAACATATCCAAATCCGCTTATCAAAGTGGGCTAAGACATTCTCATTGTTATATGCTACCTGGGCTAAAGTAGTTTTCCCTAGTCCTCCCATCCCTACAATAGGAATGATATTGAGCTCTTTATCCTGATGACTACCATTCTCACATAATAGCTTCCTCAGCAAAATGTCTTCGTGATGCAGTAGCCCAATAACCAGATCCTGAAGCCCAATATTCTAAAATCCAATCTAAGAAACATGCCAATGGTTGGTTGAACGCTTTTGTATGTTAGGTATCATAGACTTATTTGAAATGTGTTAGATTATCTACTTATTTATTTGAAGTATATTACGTAAATAATTTATTTATTTGAAGTGTTTTTAGTTGGTAGGTACTAAGTGTATGATTGTAAATTTCTTAGAATTATTTTATTGGATGATTTAGATTAATCCTAGAATTATATAAATATCCTTTATTGGCAAGAGTTGTAATCATCCTATTTTTAATCAAATCTTAGTTTTCATCTTCTCCTTATGAGAACGCAAGTTAGAGTGAAATCTAAAAATCCTCTACGTCAATTGGTACCAGAACATATCTCTGAATCAGGCGGGACTTTCTTGTTACCGTTACCCTACACTATTATCATACCAAAAAAAATCACTCATTTCATCACCACCTCCGTTTTCCTAATTTCATCACCATCTTCGTTATCCTAATCCTTTCTATCGCCTTCTTATAACTATTATGTACCACATACATATATATAACCCTTCCATACACATTCTTTGTTTCCAAACAGATTAAAAATGAGGCGTATATTAAGTTTTTCTGTTTGAAGAACTTGTTTCATTCCTTTAGCAAGGTAATGTATATATTTATAAGCACTATGTTTTTTTTTTTTTTTTTTTACTTTTTAGACTTTGAGAGATTTATTTTTCTTTACTTTTAAGAGTTTGTGTTATTTTCTTTCCTATTAAAGCAAAGTAAGAAAAAAAAGTGAAATGTAAAAAAAGTAGCAAATATATACATACATATTTCTTTCTAACAGAAAATGTCAGATGGAAAATCTAGCCAACAAAATCTCGCTATGGAGGAGTTCGCAACAAAGGAGCAGTGGATGCACTTGATAGAAGATTATAAAATCTAAAGACAATGCTTATTTTACTAGATTTTGCTTTAACTTGCATTCTCACAAGGAGAAGAGAAATAAACAAAATTCTCAAAGAGAATTTAGAAGAGAAAACTAGGATTTGATTAAAAATGGGATGATTACAACTCTTGCCAATGAAGGGTATCTATACAAATCTAGGATTAATCTAAACCATCCAATAAAATAATCCAAAGAAATTTACAGCTATACATCTAGCACCTACTAAACAAATATACTTCAAATAAACAAATTGTTCACCTAATACACTTCAAATAAGCAAATAGATAACCTAATACATTTCAAATAAATAAGTCTATAATTCCTAATACACGAAAGCATTCTACCAACTATTGGAGTGTTCCTTAGATTGGGTTTTGGAATATTGGACTTTGGGCTCTGGTAAATGTGCTTATTGCATCAGTTCCCTCCTTAGTGAAAAAAACTCGTCCTCAAGTTACTTAAGGTATGAGTTCCGGTCTATGGTATTCATATAGATCTTGAATATTGAAGGTATTAGAAATTAGGTAACTATCTGATAGATCAATGACATGCAGTCTTAATAATCTTTTGAATGATGCAAAATAGGGCTAATCTTCTCCTGCTTGAGTTTACTGTATCTCCTACTGGAAGTCTTTCTTTACACAAATGAACTATTACAAAATCGTTCACTTCAAGTGACTTGAATCTTTTGTGCTTGTCAGCATTAGCTTTGTATTTTACAACAAACTCTTCTAACTTTCTTTTGACTTCTTTGTTGATATTGGTCACCTTATTGATCTAACGATCAATAATGAAGCACAATCCTAGAAGTTTTTGTAAAGGTACCAAGTCGAGGGTATATAATGGAGGACGAATATCAGCTACTTCAAATAGAGATTTACCACTAGAATGATTTGACACGTTATTGTAGGTAAACTCAGTTTATGGCAGGACATTTTCCCATTATGTGAGTCTTTTTTCAATCAAGCACTATAAAATATTACCTAGCGTGCAATTGGTGACTTCACGCTCCCTGAGAAGATTTGTCCATAGATTTCATTTTGGGATTACCACGAACACAAAGAGATTCGGATTCTATCTTTGTTATCGTAGATCATTTTTCTAAGACGGCTCATTTTATTCCATATAAGAAAACTTCAGATGCTACTCATATTACTCAATTGTTCTTTTAAGAGATTGTTCATCTACATGGGTAATCAAAGACAATAGTCTCTGACCGCGATAGTAAATTCCTCAGTCATTTTTGGCGCACTTTGGGCAAGAAACTTGATATCATCCTATAGTATAATAGCACTTGTCATCCTAAAACAGATGGGCAAACTGAAGTCAATCATCGCGTGTTAGACAATATTTTATAGTACTTGATTAAAGAAAGTCACAAACAATAGGAGAATGTCCTACCGTAAGCTGAGTTTATCTATAACAACATGCCAAATTGTTCCAGTGGTAAATCTTCATTTGAAAATATTTATATTCGTCCTCCATTACATAACCTCAACTTAGTACCTTTACCAAAGCTTCTAGGGATGAGCATCATTTTTGATCATTTGATCAATAAGGCAACGAACATCCACATAGAAGTCAAAAGGAAGTTAGAAGTGTTCGCTACAAAGTACCAAGCTAATGCTGACAAGCACAGAAAATTAAAGTTATTTGAAGAGGGCGATTTTGTAGTAGCTCATTTACATAAAGAAAGACTTCCATCAGGACAATACAGAAAAATTTCACATCATTCAAAAGATTAATAAAAATGCATATGTCATTGATTTACTAGATAGTTACGCAATTTCTAAGACCTTCAATGTTCAAAATCTATATAAGTATAATGGATCGGAACTCATACCTTGAGCAACTCAAGGACAAGGGGGAGAACTGATGCAACATCTCAATTATTAGAGCCCAAAGCACAATATTCCAAAATTTAATTTAAAGAACATTCCAATAGTTGGTAGTTTGCGTTTGTGTGTTAGATATCATAGACTTATTTGAAATATGTTAGATTATCTATTTGCTTATTTGAAGTGTGTTAGGTGAACAATTTCTTTATTTGAAGTGTGTTTGGTTAGTAGGTGCTAGGTATATGATTGTAAGTTTCTTAAGATTATTTTATTGGATAGTTTATATTAATCCTAGAGTTGTATAAATATCCTTAATTAGAAAGAGTTGTAATCATCGCATTTTCAATCAAATCTTAGTTTTCTATTCTAAATTCTCTTTGAGAATTTCGCTTATTTCTTTTCTTCTTATAAGAATATAAGTTAGAGTGAAATCTAGTAATCCGCTACGTCACTTTTTCCTCAATCTTTGCTTTCTATTTCAGTTTTATAAAGACGGTTCATTTGGTACGCATAACAGGTTTGGATTAGAGTGGATTAATAATTAAGATTAGACTAGACTGAACTAGATTGGACTATTTAGTATTGTACTGTGTTTGGTGTAACTCAAGACTAGAGCATAAATACATTATAAAAATTTTATTAATATAGTTTTTATAATATTTTTTTTATGAAATAAGAAGATAAATATTTCATAAATTGGAGAAAGAAAATTAAATAATAATAAAATAAAATAAAATAATTTTTTAATTTTATTTTTAATAATTATTATATTTTTATTTTAAAGAAATAAAATGAGATATGCAATTTTTTTTATTTAAGAATAGACAAAAAATAAAAAAAAACATTTTATCCAAAAAAAATTTGGAAAAAAAAAAGGAGTTATGGTCCCTAAATAAATCTAAGTTCAAGGAAGGGGTACTGTTTTGGAGATTGGACTATTTTATTCAGTTCAGACCAAAACATGGTACTGGACTCTTTAGTCTAGTCCCTTCCCATTATCCCCCATTGTCCTGCCCCTAAACGGGGCCTGAAGGAGCTAATCTTTGGTCGTTCAACATATTGTTCGGCTATTTTTATATTAAGGTTGTACCTATCTTTCTCACCAGCAATTTTATCTAGTGTTTCATTCAGATCCTTAATTTTATGAGCAATGTCATGACACAGGTGAGTTGATTCTATTGGATGTGAAACAAGAAAAAAATGAAGGAATAGAGAAGCATAGAGTGCGTTTGGTACAAGATTCGAATCATATTCTTCAAATCCAGAAACAACATTTATATAGAAAGTAGGAATGATAAATATTTTATCCTGTAGAAGTTGGAAGTTTTATCCTTCTAACTTTCTACGTGAAAACTGTTTCTGAATTTGAAGAATAGGATTCGAATCCTATACCAAACGTGCCTATACCTTCTTACTTATCTGAATGGGAGCATTTTCATCAACTTCTCTTTCCAGTTTCAGTCTGAGAATAGCACTCCTCCACTCGTCCAACACGTCATCCATATCGAAATATGCTTCTTTCAGCTTATCCAGCCAGTTTCTCACGCCGAGATCAGCCAGTTGTCTTCTCTCAAAGTCTTCAAGGACAGCCTGAATCGGTTCCAGATTGGTCTTCAGCTTTCTAACATCTTCATCGACACCCTTGACCAATCTCACCTCTTCTTCTATTCGTTGAAGAGCAATCGAAGCATGTTGCTCTATGAGAAGGGAAAGTAGAGCATCAGCCATATGGACGTACGCCTGGAACCTTTAGATATCTGATTCAAAGTAGAAGAAATGGAGTGCACAGCAAAGCAAAGGTTAAGTCTATATGCATAAGAATACATCTACGAAGGTATGAGAAATTATAGATATTAAAATTAGTAGTGCACTATGCGCACCCACGTTAGATCATATCGAAGAAATAAAAAAGTGTTTCTTGACTTTGTTTTTTATTCTTCCGACTTCTTCCGTGAATTAGCATTGAACCCTTAGATCTTACCAATTTTCATCTACCCGCGTGCCTGGGAATTTTATAAATAAATTACATATAAAATGATTTATTCGGTGGTTGAACATGCATATCACATATTCACATTCATTCATTTTCTCAAAGTCTTTCCATGAGTGGGATTGGCTAATTAATTAGTCTTTTTTACGTATCAAAGATTAAAATATAAATTATTTACTGAGGACACTAAACGATTATAATATTATTAGAAAAAGGCAAGAAAGGTACTGTATAATATGAAAGCATCGCTTTTAGGAAAAGTAACATATCATGTCCACTACGTACACCGCTTTTCACCACTCTCATCTCTTCTTCTATCCTCTGAACTCTGAAGGGTCAATGAAACCTAAATCATTTATAAGTGACAAAAAATGGTGTGTGGCTGGCAAATAGAACACTAATATGAGAAGCTAGCTAGCAGAGGATAGAAGAGGTGAGACTTGTCAAAGGGCCCTTCTGTCGCTTATTAGTACTAGGGAATCAGGCGTGCAGGCGGTAATGAACCTTAGCTCTCAAAAGAAAATTTTCTCCTGCTATCGAAATGAAACCAGCAAAAGAGGGAGAAAACAAAAAAAAAAAAAGAGAAATCAGTCAAGCCAGAATGACGAAATGAATTTATAACGTGGTTCGGTCAAAGTGACCTACATCTATGGTAATCATATGAGATCATCCTTCGAGTGAAAGGTAAGCACATAATACAAACGAGAATTTTCCCACTGATATTCTTACACCCCAAACAAGTTAAAAGTAGTGGCGAACCCAGGATTGTTCTTTAGGAGCATAACATAAAAATTTTGTGCAAAATTAAAACACGAAAAATACAAATTAAATGGGAGATTGAGGATTTAAATGTTAAAAAAATAAAGATTTGGTACCTAAATACAAAAAATACTAAAATTTAAGGACTTTTGATGCCATTTATCCAAATATTTACTTTTTTTTTTCAATTTTAAACGTAATGTGATATAATATCATGTAATGAGATTGCTAATTGTTGATAATAAATTTTTAGAAACAAAAATTTTTTAATAGAAATTAAGAAAAAAAGAAAAATCTAGAAAAGTAAAAAAGATAGAAAGAATAAACAAAAAAAAAATATAAAAATAGATATATGGTATTTTGTTAAGGATTACAGAAATAACTATAATTTAATTTTGATTGAAATATTAAAATAAAATAAATTACAAAAAATATCATGAATTAATTTATATATCATTAATTTAAAAGGAATTTTTATTTCCAAAATTTCGTATACATTAATAGTTATTAAAGACTTAAATAACTAAAATTAGATTTTTGAATGAAGCAAAATAATTTAAAGAAAAAAGGGTTTTAATATAAAATATATACCCTTAAAAAAATATATGTAGTATGTATATACGGAAACAATTTTCCAAAAATCCAGGTGGCATATGCTCCTTGCCTAAGTGTAGGTCGCCCACGGGTTAAAAGCAACAACTCTTTCCTTAAAGCTCTCTGCAGGACAACAATAAAATGCCCGGAAATATATAATCAACACAGAGCAAATAACCAAAATAATGAGCAGGTATGTCGGCCAGTGGACTTTGATTGCACCACCGACTTGTGCCAGATGATCTCTGCTCTCAGGTCGATGTATGTACTAAATTGTGAAAGCTATGCCCAAATGCTCCAACAAATACTTAGAATGCAAACATTGCGGTCAGCGGACTCGCTTGTTAGTACTTCATGCCTACAATGCCGGTCATCATTAAGGAACCATTAGTACAAAATAAAAAAGAATATGCATGCATATCAAGAGTAATTACCATCATTATGCGTACTTTATTTTGAGTCTTGAAGACCGTACCCATCTCAGTTGCATATATTCCAAACTTAGCTACATTTAGTTTCTTTTATTCCCCTGATTCCAAAGTGATTACTCTGCAAAAATTCCAAATCAGCATTTCCCATTGGCTTAAGCAAGAAAGCCATAATAATTTTCTCGACGCCCCAATATTATGTTGGATGTAGCCACCTTTGCAGTATTGATCTTTCTGCAACTTTTGAACTTGTAGCTCACTTGACCCTTGAAAACATGCATAGCAGACGAGTGTTATGAATTTTAGAAGCCGATGAAGCATATCTCATGATGCACAGAAAAATAAGGATGGCATAAACTAGACTTAATCAAGTTTTACCATATCAAAATCAATGTCTCCATGTGGCTTTGTCCTCATTATAAATTTTTTTCCGTTAGTTTCTGCAGAAATTTCTCTGAGAACAGAGCAACCTTCCTGCCTCAGTATCACACCATATGTCCTGATAGACTCAATATTAGTTACTTGACATACCTAAGATGAATAAGACAGTGAAAAGAATACAGTTAAAGTATGTAACATACGTGTTCCAGCAAAAAGATGTAGACATGGTTTTGATCATTATGGCTGAGAGATCATTAAATGGACTAAAAGAGTTTATTTACACTGTGAAAAGCTAATTATGGTTTTAGCCATTACATATATCTTTCTTATATATATTCATCATAGTACTATGTTGAGGAGCTACTTTGTTATGATTGAAGTTTTTTACCGTCACACACACATATATATATATAAATATTACTTTTGCCAGATGATCTCGATGTTCACTTAAAGTACATCTTTCTCATGTACTTTAAGGGCAAACATTGTGATCAGCAGGGTCACTCATTACTTCTCCAGGTGCAAAAAAATTGAAATCTCAGGAACTCTAGAGAACGGACCACGGTTTCTTATATAAATCAGAAGTACTTAAGCAATCCGTTCCTTGGAAATATTAAAGGGACAGATCACACGTGGATTTCCTGCAAATACAATTGATCATGAACAAGCATATCTAGCATTGCACACCGAGAAAGAAAATGCATAAGCTGACGGAAATATTTGACAACTATGAAAAGTGGAATACCTCTGTTATAATAAAAATTTCTGGTTCTGAAAATGGGGAAGCTAAGTTTGGCATTCTAAATGGCAAGGCTTTGAGAACTCAAGTGTGTTGTTATAACAAGTCTGAAGTTGTTGCAACAAGTCTGAATCTCTACACAAAACGACACTTGCATTTTTCTTTATATGGAAACCTTCTAGAATGTGCCCAAACGTGTTTTGTTTCCATATTTGATGATTCTGGTGATAATATAGGTGAAATATAAATGGAATTTCGTGCATAGCTGGTTAGGATAGTTTCCTATCAATTTTCAATCAATTCCTTTTATATTTACCATATATATCATTGATTATATTCTCATCCTTCTGTTCTTGATTGATATCTGATTGCATCTTGCTAATCAATGAATTTGGACAGGTTTTTGAAGTGAATTCATAAGGATTTTCGTCCTTAATTATTGCTGAAAATTGCTCATCAATTAATTAAGTTTCCATTAGTTAATTGATTTGATTTGATGAGTTATTATGATCAGATTTTTTGATCTGTTGCAACAACTCCGGATATTTAAGGAAAGATTGGTTAATTTTCTTAAATCTTGGCTTTTGTTTGATATTGATTGAGATATGATTTTCTAGGATAATTATCAATCTTTAGCAGGTTAAATGAAGATTTCCAGATATCCAAAACGTGTCCAAACTGAATCAAAGGAGCAATCATGAATCTGGACGTTTTCCTTGTAATTGTTCAGAAAAGTTGTTGCAACAACTTTCTGGCAGATTACAACTTTTATGGAAAGATTTTGATTTTGTCATAAACTCTTTCCTTATTTGATTTCAGCCTATTCACACTACAATGGAAGAACAAGGGGAGCTGGAATTCACCTATAAAAGCTCTTCTACTCCAAGAAATTAGTAATGCACTTCATTGGGAAAAATATACTTAGATAGAGCTTTTCATTTGTAAGGCATAGAGTATGTTCTATTGCCATTGTATGACTTAGAGAGCTTTAGGCTTTCTAGATACTTTGTTTGAGTGTATCTTGTTCTTCGGGAGGAAGAACAACACGTCTTCAGGAGAAGACAGATTCGGACCAGTGAAGGGAGTTCACGTGCGAAGGATTAACAAGACGAGGGGAGCTCGCTAAACAAGATTAGTTGAGTCGTTACAATACATTGCGGCAATTGAAAAGAGTGAGTCTTTTATTGCATTAGTCAATTAGTGTTTGTAATTTTTATACTTTACTAATTTGTTTAATCTCTGGGCATGGCCCCGTAGAGTAGGAGAGGTCCGAACCACGTTAAAAACGTCTTGTGTTCAATCTTTATTTTCTCGTTCTTGTTGCAACATATGTACTCGATGTTGTAATAATTTTTCATACACGTGTTACAACATAATTAATTAATTACTAAGTTAATCAATTAATTAATTATTTGATAATACCTAAAACAGATCTTTCAATTGGTATCAGAGCAGAGTCACTTAAATATTAGTGAGATTTTGGGATTTTCTGATCTGTTTTCTGTTAGTATGTCTTTTCTAAATGAAGGAGGATCAATTTCTCATCCACCATTGCTAGATGGGACCAACTATCCTTATTCGAAGACCAGGACGAGAGCATTCATCCGAGCACTAGACATTAAAGCATGGAGATCTATTCTTACAAGATGGTCTCCTCCTGTTGTCAGAGCTGATGATGGAACAACTTCCTTGAAATCCGAAATTGATTGGTCACCTCAAGATGATTTGCTGGTAAGTTACAACACTAAAGCTCTACATGCCATTTTCAATGGGTGTGATATAGAGCAAATCAAGTCGATATCTTCGTGTGAAACTGCCAAGGAGGCGTGGGAAATTCTTCAAACTCATTTTGAAGGTTTAGGTGATGTAAAGCGTAATAAACTCATATATCTTACAACTAGATTTGAGCAAATACGTATGGAAGAAAATGAATCTTTGTCTTAATATTATACAAAACTGTGTGATATTGCTAATGAATCGTTTGCTCTTGGTGAAAAGATTCCTGAAGCTGTTATAGTGAGAAAAATTGTTAGGTCTCTTCCTGATCGTTTTCAACCTAAGATTGTTGCAATTGAAGAGAGCAAAAATCTTGACATCATGAAGGTTGAAGATTTGATGAGTTCTGTTCGAGCATTTGAAATGAATATAACGGTAAGAAAGAAAGAGAAATCTATTGCTTTCAAATCCTCACAAGAAAACGATGGAGTGTCAAATGAGGAAGAAGATGGCGACGAACTTGCTTTACTTACAAAAAATTTTAAAAAATTCTTAAGGTAAGTAGGCAAGAACTCTGGATCTGTTTCATTCTCATCCAAATCAGGTAAGACCTCCTCTAAAACTTCTGATTCTTCTAACAAGAAAGGTGTGTAATGCAGAGAATGCCAAGGATTTGGGCACATACAATCAGAATGTGCAAACACTTTGAAAAAGAAGCCTAAATCCTTTGCATCAACTTGGAGTGATGAAGAATCTGAAGGCTGGCAAGAATGTGACAACAATGTAAGTAATCATGTTGCTTTTGTTAGTTCATTTTTTCCTAGTAATCCTTGTCATGTGCAGAAAAAATCAGTTGTTTCTTATACAGTCTCGGAAGTTGATGACAAAGAATTGCCTTTGGCTGAATCCGAATCTGATTCGGAAATTAATGAGGATTCACTTGGTGATGCATACAAAAATTTGTATGCTCAATGGGAACGTGTTTGTGTTGAGAACCGTGGTCTGGTAAAAACCAATTCTCTTTTGGTTGAGTTTAAAGAAAATTTATTTAAAAGAATTCAAGAATTGGAATTAATTGTTGATGAAAAAGAAAAAAGATTAAAAAAGGTTTCTATGGAACTTGAAAGAACAATAAAATCTCTCAAAATGCTTAATTCTGGTTCATCTCAATTAGATCATATTTTGTTTTCTAGTAAGTTTTCTGGTGATGTTACTGGACTTGGTTTTAAAGGTGAGTGTTAAGGAACAAAAACTGTTTTTGTGAAAGAATCGGTTACTGCTCCTGCCAGAACACCTGTTGTTGTAACAACAGACTCGAAGAAAGTTTCAGCACCTATCAACACATCAGTTGTTGCAATAACAGGATGTCCTTCAACATTCAGAAGTGGTCTTGGTTTTGTACCACAAGCAGGTAAATACAGCAAATCTGTTGCATCAACAGATTCGTTCATAACAAGAAAAGGTAAGAGATTCATACCCATTTGTCATTTTTGTGGTGTTAAAGGTCATATTCGATCTAGATGTTTTACCATGATGAGTTTTCCGGAAAACAATTATTTTAAAAAGTCATTTTTGGATTCTCGTCAAAGAAAAACTCCAAACCCAAAAATTGATTTAAAAAATAATACCAGAAAGATATGGGTAAGAAAGTCTGATCTTAATTGTTTTGTCTCTTTTACTTGTCTAAAAACTAGTGCTACTAACTTGTGGTATTTTGATACTGGCTGTTCCAGGCATATGACAGGTGATAAGTCCATCCTGACAAACTATAAGATTGTCACTGAAGGTATGGTAACATTTGGTGATGGTATGAGGGGGAGAGTTCTCGGCATTGGAACTCTCAACATTGATGGTTTTTCGAAATTGAAGAGGGTGATGCACGTAGAAGATCTGAAGGCTAATTTAATTAGCATAAGTCAATTGTGTGACTTAAATTTGAACGTGCAATTCACTAATGAGAGGTGTCAAGTCTTGCATATTTCAGGTAAGTGTGTGTTGGAAGGTTTCAGATCTTTGGATAATTGTTACACTATTTCTCCTAGCACACACACGTGTCACAAAACTTCTTTGGATAATTCTGATTTGTGGCATGAAAGACTTGGTCACTTGAATTTCAAAGCACTAAGAAAACTGGGGAGTATTGGTGCTGTTCGTGGTTTACCATCTCTTGGTAAAAAATCTTCTGAAGTGTGTGGACCTTGTCAATATTGTAAGCAACAGAAATCCACACACAAGGTGATTTAACAGATTTCAACATCAAAGGTATTGGAATTGTTACTTATGGATCTGATGGGTCCTATGCAAACAGCAAGTGTGGCAGGTAAATATTACATCTTTGTTTGTGTTGATGATTTTTTTAGGTTTACCTAGGTTGCATTTTTGAGAGAAAAGTCTGATACTTTTGATGCTTTCAAGATTCTGTGTTTAAAACTGAGAAATGAGAAAAATTGTAACATTGGCAAGATTGTGAGAATAAAAAGTGATCATGGAAAGGAATTAGAGAATTCTGTTTTTATTAAGTTTTGTGATGATCATGGTATTGCTCATGAGTTTTCTGCTCCTAAAACACCACAACAAAATGGTGTTGTGGAAAGGAAAAATCATACCTTGCAGGAAATGGCTCGAGTGATGCTCAATAGCAAGAGATTACCAAAGAAGTTATGGGCCGAAGCTATAAATACGGCATGTCATACCATAAATCGTATTTATTTGAGACCAGGTATAAAAATGACACCATATGAGATCTAGAAAGGAAAGAAATCCAATGTAAGTTATTTTCATGTCTTTGGTAGCACATGTTACATTTTGAATGATCGTGAACATTTGGGTAAATTTGATGGAAAAAGTGATATTGGTGTTTTTTTTGGTTACTCCAATAATAGTAGGGCATATCGTGTGTATAACATGAGAAGCAAAACCATTATGGAGTCAGCTAATGTGGTTGTTGATGATTGTAGTGATTTTTCTGAATTTTCAAAGGAAGAAATTATAAACAGTTTTACTGATGAAACTGTTGAGTCGACGGAACCAGTTGTTGCAACAACCAAATCTACTGAGAAACCTAATGTTACAACAACAGAACCGCAGGCAGTTTCTTCCAATCCGAAAATTCCTAAATTATCCATGAAGGATGATGAGTCTCTTGAGAATCTTTCCAGAAAAGAACCATCCTCCAGAGTGAAGAAAAATCATCCAACAGATCTCATTCTTGGTAAGCTTGATGATACCATTGTCACAAGAAAAAGGTACGTAAATCTTGCTCAATATGTTTGCTTTGTTTCTATGGCTGAGCCTAAGAATGTCAAAGAGGCTCTACTTGATGAGTTTTGGGTAAAAGCCATGCAAGAAGAGTTAGATCAATTTTCTCATAATGATGTTTGGACTCTTGTTTCTAGACCTAATTATACAAATGTCATTGGTACCAAATGAATTTTGAAAAATAAATCTGATGAATTTGGTAACGTTGTGAGAAATAAAGCAAGATTGGTTGCCTAGGGATATACTCAAATTGAGGGCATTGACTTTGATGAAACATTTGTCCCAGTGGCTAGATTAGAGTCTATCAGGTTTCTTCTTTCAATAGCTTATGTCAAAGGTTTCAAATTATACCAAATGGATGTTACAAATGCTTTTCTGAATGGTAATTTAAATGAAGAGGCCTATGTTTAGCCTAAAGGATTTGAAGACCCACATTTGCCTAATCATGTTTTCAAATTAAAAAAAGTGTTATATAGGTTAAAACAAGCTTCTAGGGCATGGTATGAGAGATTGACAATTTTTTTGATTGAAAGGGGTTACAAGAGAGGGGAAGTAGACAAAACACTTTTTATCAAACACTTTGACTCAGGTATTATTATTGCTCAGGTATATGTAGATGATATAGTGTCTGGCTCTACTTCTAACTCTAAAGTGCGGGAATTTGTCAATCAAATGAAGGAAGAATTCGAGATGAGCATGGTTGGAGAGCTCACATATTTTTTGGATTTGCAGGTAAAACAGCTTGAGGATGGTATTTTCATTTCTCAAGTAAAGTATGCCAAGAACCTTGTTTCCAAGTTTGGTCTTGAAAAAGCCAAACAATTTCGAACCCCCATGAGCACAACACTGAAGTTGACAAAAGATGAAGGAGGGATTAGTGTTGATCCAACATTGTACAGAAGCATGATAGGTAGTCTTCTTTACTTTACTGCTAGCTGTCCTGATATATGTTACAGTATTGATGTGTATGCAAGATACCAGAGTAATCCTAAGGAATCTCATATTACTACTGTTAAGAGAATTATTCGCTATGTGAGTGGTACTCTTGATTATGGTCTTTGGTATTCTAGGGATACTAATGTGAATCTTGCAGGATATAGTGATGCGGACTGGGCAGGCAATGCAGATGACAGAAAGAGTACAAGTGGTGGTTATTTCTACCTTGGAAACAACTTGGTCTCTTGGCACATCAAAAAACAGAATTCGATTTCTCTATCAACTGCTGAGGCTGAATACATTGCTGTTGGAAGTTGTTGTATACAACTTCTCTCGATGAAACAGATGCTAACTGACTATGGCTTTGATATAGATGTTATGACTGTGTTTTGTGATAATACAAGTGCAATAAACATTTCAAAAAACCCAGTGCAATATTCTAGGATAAAGCATATAGATATCCGTCATCATTTTATAAGGGAATTGGTTGAGAATAAAATAATCATTTTAGAACATGTTGAGACTGAAAAACAGATTGCAGAAATTTTTGCCAAAGCCCTTGATTCTGTAAAATTTGATTCCTTGAGGCAAGCATTAGGAATCTGTTGTGTTTAAGTTTTCTTGTGTTTTGAATTTTTCAGTTTCAACCAAAAATATTTCTTGTGAACAAAAAGATGTTGATAGAGATAAATAGTGTATAAGGAATTTAGATAATGTCTTTTTATTTTTTGTCATAAAATAAATTGTTTAATTATTTTGAATTGTTGTTATTTTGACATTGAAATCTCCAAATTCTTAAATCTTGATGAATTTTTTGTATCAATTTTTGGCTGACCAACTTTGTTTTAATGATCTTTTGAAACCTAGCTGTGGAACAGGTCCTATGAATAGAAAGAGCTACCTACTCTGAAGTGTGAAAATCATCCTTGAGTAATTTGGGCCTCTGTATCACCAATATGAAGAGGATAATCTATCACGGAAAAGGGCTACCTCAGAGATAGTGTGAAAGCTACTATCATGGGTACTTAAAATAAAGGCAGTAAAAAAAAAAAAAAAAGCTAGGAATTTTGAGAAAATTAAAAGGGGTAAGTCAGTTGGTTTTTGATCCAGTTTATTCATCTTGATTTTATTAAAAAAAAAAGGGAGATTTACTTGTCAAAATTTTAACAATTTATTATAATTCTAAAATCTTTTTTACTTCAGGAATAATATTGATATAATCTTCTTCCTTATTCTCTTTTTTATCAAAATTATATCTTGAGTTTATGGAAATAAATTGGTTGAAATTGTGTCCCTTTTTTTTATCCTTTTTGTGATTATTTAAAAAAAAAAAGGGGGCAAATCATTTTTGGAAAGTTTGCAATCTGGTTGTTCACATGTTGTAACATGTCAAAAACTTTCCTGTTTTATTCCAATCAATAAGTTTCCTGATTTTGTGTTTGGAAAATCACCTAAAATTCTGATTTGGATTTTGAATTTCCTAATTTGATGGGTGATTGGTTCTATAAATGTGGTTTAATTGAATGAGTTAATTTTTAACCTAATTTTCTCTCTCATTTACACTCACTTTGCCTCTGCCGTTTCTTCTTTCTTTCTTTCTTTTTGTTTTTGCCTTGAGTTTCATTTTTCAGTCAACAATGGTGAAGACTCGTGGTGGTGTTGCTTCAAAGAAGCTTCAGACTTCTTCACCTGTTGTCAAGACAACCCCCATGAAGAAGAAGAAGGTTCGTCTTCTGCCTCTGCCGAAAAATCGCAAACTGAGGTCTCAAAAACAGTCACTGCACCACCCAAAGTGGTGGTGCCTGCTGCTCCATCTCCGGTTGAACCAGAACCCGAGCCCATTGAAGAAGCTGAAGAATCAGCTGACGATTCTTCCCAAGCCGAGATTGAAGATGATGGTGGTTCTGATGACGAAGCTGCCATGGACGCCGAAGATATTGCCGGCGCTGATGAAGAAGAAGAAGCCAGAGATGATGAAGGTGATAATGAGGTTGATCAATCTGAGTCTGAAGATACACCTCCAGCACCTGTTGTAACAAAATCGATGAAAGCCCCAAAATCGGTCGTGGCTGCCAAATCGACTCTATCCCGTCTGTTACAATATCTGCAAAAGTCACGAAATCTGGAGGAAAGAAATCCGTTGCAACAAAGGCTGCTACTTCTAAATCATCAAAACCTGATGATGTTGCAACAACTGTCAAAACCACTCCTTCAGTGAAATCAAAGAAGCCTACTCCAAAGAAGACTGAAGCTACGAAATCTTCAAAGGGTTCTAAAGTTGTTGCAATAACTTCAGAACAAGCTGCAACAACTGTTGTCCCTGTTCCTATTGTGACAACGCCATCCAAAGCTGCAACAATTTCGATGGGAACTGAAGAAGATCCATCCATGGAGATTGAGCCATCCAAAGTCCAATCTGACATTCCAGAAGAACCTGAAAATTCAGAGAATGGTGATGATGATGAACCTGAAATTGAAATGCCCAAATCATCAAAGGACAAGGGCAAAGCTGTTCAATCCGACACTTCTGAGGGGTACGTCGATTCTAAAGCCCATTCTACTTCGTTTTATACAATTGAGAATGAAGCTTTGATGAAAGATTATGAAAAAAGAACTTTTTAGAATGAAAGAAATTTCAATCTGGATTCATTTAAGCCCTTAGGAATAGTCAAAATACTTAAGGATCTTCAGTGGATGAAAACCGTGACTGGCTTTGAGGGATATGTTCCTAGAATAGTCCAAGAATTCTATTGCAATATACATGAAGATTTGGCTGACCCTTTGAGTCCTTTTTATTAGAAAGTTTATGTTAGAGGGCATGTATATGATTTTTCTTTCTTGACTATCGCTGATTTCTTGGATATCCCTATGGTGGAATTAGATGAGTACGAAAAAGATTACGCAATTGACACTGTGGCATCTGAATTGCTTGGTGATGTCGCTGTTTGGCCGGATGATTCACATGCTTTAAAATCTTATGAGCTGACCTACAAATATTCTGGTTTGTACAAGATTACTCAACACAACTGGTGGCCAACAGCTCATCAACCCACTGTTACCAAAAATTTCGCATGTTTGCTATTTGATATTGGCACAAGTTTTCAAGTCAATCTTCCTCAGATTATTTTTCATGTGATTTATGATCTTCGTGGAGGAAGAAAGAAGAATCAAAAGTTGCCATTCCCTAACCTGATCTATAGGATTCTTCAACAACAACATCCTCTGAAGCTTCCAAGTGATTTTCTCTCTCCAGTTCTGCCTACTGTTTCTTACAGGTTGAAGGGCAAAGAAGTTGCTGAACCACCTGTTGCAACAACCGCCAAATCTAAGAAGAAGACAGTTGCTGCCAAGAAGTCTTCTCCTGTTGCAACATCTTCTGTTATGGTCTCTCAAGAGTCTATGGAGATGGAGACTTTGAAAGCTGATCAAGCCAAGCAGACTGAGCGACTGGAGGCCATTGAAAAAGTACAAAAAGAGATTCTTGACCAGCCGACAGTCGCGTTTGCTGCTCCATCAGCTGTTGCTTCTCATCCCTCCGGATCTTCCCAACCTGAAGTACCAGCATCTCCACCTGTTACAATAAGTCCAGAAAAGCAAGCCAAGAAATGCTACAAGAAGACGCATCTTTGATTATTTCTGTTTGCTTCGCAGGAACTTGCTGCATGGAGTTTATTTCTTTACTTGTTTCCATTTAAGACTTTATGTTTGTTTGGTTATTTTGGTACTTTGGCCCTCTTTTGACAAAAAAGGGGAGAGCATGAGAATTTTTTGGATATTTATTTTGAGTTCATGATATTTTATTTGTTTGGAGATCATGTGATATTTTTTAGGGGGAGCAATTTGTTTTTGATGAGGAAATTAACCATGCGTTTTGCAGGTTTCTATACTTGAGTTCTTCGTGTTCTTTCTCATGTTGATTTTGCCAAAAAGATGCCAAAGTGGGAGATTGTTAGGTCTAAAAGTTTGGCATTCTAAATGGCAAACCTTTAAGAACTCAAGTGTGTTGTTATAACAAGTCTGAAGTTGTTGCAACAAGTCTGAATATCTACACAAAACGAAACTTGCGTTTTTCTTTATATGGAAACCTTCTAGAATGTGCCCAAACGTGTTTTGTTTCCATATTTGATGATTCTGGTGATAATATAGGTGAAATATAAATAGAATTTCGTGCATAGCTGGTTAGGATAGTTTCCTATCAATTTTCAATCAATTCCTTTTATATTTACCATATATATCATTGATTATTTCCTCATCCTTTTGTTCTTGATTGATATCTGATTGTATCTTACTAATCAATGAATTTGGACACAATTCTGAAGTGAATTCATAAGGATTTTGGTCCTTAATTATTGCTGGAAATTGCTCATCAATTAATTAAGTTTCTATTAGTTAATTGATTTGATTTGATGAGTTGTTATGATCAGATTTTTTGATCTGTTGCAACAACTCCGGATATTTAAGGAAATATTGGTTAATTTTCTTAAATCTTGGCTTTTGTTTGATATTGATTGAGATATGATTTTCTAGGATAATTATCAATCTCTGGCAGGTTAAATAAAGATTTCCAGCTATCCAAAATGTGTCCAAACCGAATCAAAAGAGCAATCATGAATCTGGACGTTTTCCTTGTAACTGTTCAGAAAAGTTGTTGCAACAACTTTCTGGCAGATTATAATTTTTATGGAAAGATTTTGATTTTGTCATAAACTCTTTCCTTATTTGATTTCAGCCTATTCACACTACAATGGACGACCAAGAGGGCTGGAATTCACCTATAAAAGCTCTTCTACTCCAAGAAATTAGTAATGCACTTCATTGGGAAAAATATACTTAGAGAGAGCTTTTCATTTGTAAGGCATAGAGTATGTTCTATTGCCATTGTGTGACTTAGAGAGCTTTAGGCTTTCTAGGTACTTTGTTTGAGTACATCTTGTTCTTCGGGAGGAAGAACAACACGTCTTCAGGAGAAGACAGATCCAGACCAGTGAAGAGAGTTCACGTGCGAAGGATCAACAAGACGAGGGGAGCTCGCTAAACAAGATTAGTTGAGTCGTTACAACACATTGCGGCAATTGAAAAGAGAGAGTCTTTTATTGTATTAGTCAATTGGTGTTTGTAATTTTTATACTTTACTAATTTGTTTAATCTCTGGGCGTGGCCCCGTGGAGTAGGAGAGGTCCGAACCACGTTAAAAACGTCTTGTGTTCAATCTTTATTTTCTCGTTCTTGTTGCAACATATGTACTTGATGTTGTAACAATTTTTCATACACGTGTTACAACATAATTAATTAATTACTAAGTTAATCAATTAATTAATTATTTAGTAATACCTAAAACAGATCTTTTTTAATCAATTAATTAATTATTTAGTAATACCTAAAACAGATCTTTCACGTTCCTTGGAAATATTAAAGGGACAGATCACACGTGGATTTCCTGCAAATACAATTGATCATGAACAACCATATCTAGCATTGCACACCGAGAAAGAAAATGCGTAAGCTGATGGAAATATTTGACAACTATGAAAAGTGGAATACCTCTGTTATATTAAAAATTTCTAGTTCTGAAAATGGGGAAGCTACTGGTGTTGTAGAACAACACACATATGCTCGGGCTCTTTCTGATGGTGAGCATATTATTATTAGATAAATATTCTCTCATTGTGGCAAGTTATCCAATCGACACCTGCAAGGCCAAGGCAGAAATTTACTACTGCAAATATTGACGATCACCATATGGGAATCACAAGTTGTAGAATCAGATTACTATTCATCTCAGTTCAATCATGCATATCTTCCTATTCAGTTCCTTTCGTTTCTCCAATTAAAATTCTCATAATGACCACCTCTTTGCAAATTCAGCATCACATGTTGATTGTTGATGTACCTAAGGAGGTCATACGCATAACAGGGTTTTTTTTTTTTTTGGGTATAGAAGAAGGCAAGTTAAAACATATGGTCATAACGATAGGAAAACTAAGGACCGCACAAACTTGATCAAGTTTTAGAAACTGAAAATAAAATTCAATGTATGGCTTGCTTTGTCCTAATCATCATATTTTAGTGCCTTCAGAAGAAATTTCGTGGAGAACAAATATTCCTAACCATATGTTCTTGAAAAGCTGATTATAGTTTTAGACATTCATATATACTCTTTATTATATGAATTCAATATAATATGCTCTACGCATCGTTACCTTTCCGATTATGCACCAAAGATGGTGCAATTTCAAGTTGAAATTGTCAATCCAAATCAAGTAATAGAGCATTCAAAGGTCTTCTTGCCCCTGCTCATTGCTGGTCATCCCACAGTTTCAAACCTAACAAACCTACATTACCAATTAGAATAACAATATTTATTAGTCCAAACAATGAAAATTTTAAGTAATTTGCACAAACCTAACTAAAACTTCATGAGTTACCATGTGACTGTAGTTACAGCAACTATAATGTGAAGCTCAGTGTTAAGAATTAAGGAATGATAATTGACAAAAGAATGAACAACAAGAACACACAGATTTAAGTAGAAAACCCTAATCGGGAAAAAAAACCACTGGCAGAGGAGGAAATTTTACTATGTCGAAAATAAGGTAGTTTTATACGGCCAAGCCAAAATATATAGAATCCCCAAAACCCTAAAATATATATGTGTACAGACAAAAATTATACATAAAAGAAAAACCGGCCTAATAAAACAGGTCCATAATCAGTGGTGGGCTTCGGGATTGGGCCTATCAGCTTGATCCCTCCGCTTCCACCGTAGATCTCAAAATTTCTTCTAATTACAAAAATGCTACATATGTTGCACCGCGAAGATTTCGGGCTAAGGCAAATAGAATTCGGGTCACAAACTCTAATAATCTCCATCTTGACACGAATTCCAATTAAGGAATGACTCCAATCTTCGACAAAAAATATATTCTCCACCTCTTCCATAAAGAAGGCAAGACTCAGCAAGTAACACCAACTAAGTCTAAGCAATGCTTAAACTTATCTTCAGGAAGTGTCTTGGTCATCATATCAGCAGGATTATCATGAGTACTAACTTTGCTCACAACTATATCACCTCGAGCGATAATATCACGGATAAAATGATACCGCACATCAATGTGCTTGGTCCCCTCATGAAACATCTGATCTTTTGTGAGAAAAATAGCACTCTGACTGTCACAAAAGACTGTGGCCATCCGTAAGTCTTCACTGAGTTCACTAAATAGTCCCTTCAACCAAATAACTTCCTTACACGCTTCAGTAATAGCCATGTATTCAGCCTCAGTAGTAGACAATGCAACTGTAGTCTGTAAGGTAGCTTTCCAACTAATAGCACAACCACTAATGGTGAAAACATACCCAGTGAGAGATCTTCTCTTATCAAGGTCTCCAGTAAAATCAGAATCAACATATCCAACGACTCTACTTCTAGTTCTCCCAAATTGCAAACGAGTATCAGTAGAGTCACGTAAGTATATGAAAATCCACTGAACTGCTTTCCAATGTTCTTTACCAGGATTTGCCATGTATCTACTAATAGCGCTGACTGCATATGACAAATCTGGACGAGAACAAACCATAGCATACATGAGAGATCCCACTGCACTAGAATATGGAATTCGAGACATATAACCAATCTCATCATCTCATTGTGGAGATAAAGCAGATAAGAGTCTGAAATGAGCCGCTAATGGAGTGCTAACAAGTTTAGCATTCTACATATTAAATTTGTTCAGAACTTTCTCAATGTACCCTTTTTGACTTAGGTACAATTTACCTGTCTTTCTATCTCTCAAAATCTCCATTCCAAGTATCTTATTTGCTACTCCCAAATCTTTCACCTCAAAGTCCTTACTAAGCTAGTTTTTGACCTTTCTAATCTCTTCTTTATCCTTGGCTGCTATGAACATGTCATCGAGGTATAAGAGTAGATGCATAAAAGACCCATCAGCAGTCTTCTTAAAGTAGACACAACTGTCATAGCTACTTCTCTTGAAATAATGAGTAGTCATAAATGAGTCAAATCTCTTATACTACTGTCTGGGTGACTATTTCAGGCCATACAGAGATTTCTTCAATAAGCACACATAGTCCTCCTTTCCAGAGTCTACAAAACCCTCTGACTGTTCCATGTAGATGTCTTCTTCAAGTTCTCCATATAAGAATGCTGTCTTCACATCTAACTGTTCAAGTTGAAGATCATGCATAGCCATAATACCAAGCAAAGCTCGAATTGAACTATGCTTTACAACTGGAGAAAATACATCTGTAAAGTCTACGCCTGGAACCTAACTGTAGCCCTTTGTAACTAGCCTTGCCTTATACCGGGCTTCTTCAATTCCTTGTGTTCCTTATTTCCTTTCGTAGACCCATTTGTAGCAAACAACTTTCTTATCTTTAGGTAGTTTCACCAAGTCCCATGTGTCATTCTTATGAAGTGATTCCATCTCCTCTTGCATGGCAATCATCCATTTGCCAGAGTCATCACAACTAACTGCCTTTGTATAGGTAGAAGGTTCTTTATTAGAATCAATACCTTTAGCTACATTCAAAGCATAGGCAACTAGATCGGCCTCAGCATACCTTCGTAGAGGTCTAATGTCTCTTCTAGGCCTGTCCTTAGCAATAGAATATTATGGTGACGCTAGTGGTGGAGATGGTGATAAAGAGGAACCTAACTGAGATGTAGACGCTGGTGTAGATTCTAACCCAATCTCAAGCTCCACCTGAGTGTTTGATTTCTGCTGATGTTTATTACTAGAATCTCTAATAGGCAAATCACGAAGTATAGCAGATTCATCAAAGATAACATCTCTACTCATTATAATCTTCTGGGTTTTTGGACAATATAGCTTATATCTTTTAACACCAGCCTTATAGCCTAGAAAAATACACTTCATAGATCTTGGTTCCAACTTTCCATTATCAACATGAACATAAGTAGGACATCCAAATATCTTCAGATCAGAATAATTAGCAGGAGTACCAGACCATACCTCTTCTGGAGTCTTTTTCTTAATAGCAATTGAGAGAGATCGATTAATCAGAAAATAGGCTGTAGAAGCAGCTTCTGCCCAAAAGGATTTTGGTAAACAAGTATTGGAGAGCATGCAATGCACTCTTTCCATCAAAGTCCTATTCATACGCTCTACCACACTATTTTGTTGCAGAGTACGATGAACTGTTAAGTGCCTCACAATTCCTTCTGACTTGCAAAAAATATTAAACTCATCAGAACAAAACTCCAAGCCATTATCAGTGCAGAGACGTTTAATCTGTTTCCTTGTCTACTTCTCGATCATAGTCTTCCACTCCTTGAATGTAGGTGACACATCATTTTTCTGCTTTAGGAAGAACACCCAAAGCTTTTTGGAGAAATCATCGATGATCATCAGTAAATATCTGGCACCTAGTTTAGAAGGTACCCTAGATAGTCCCCAGAGATCAGAATGTATATAATCAAGTGTTCCCTTTGTATTATCGACACTTTTTATAAATCTGACTCTCTTCTACTTCCTAAAAATACAGTGCTCACAGAACTTCAGTTTACTAGTACTCTGCCCATCAAGAAGTCCTCTTTTGCTCAATTTAACCATGCCATTCTCACTCATATGCCTAAGACGCATATGCCAAAGTCTAGTGACTTCATCATCTGACAACGAAAGAGTAGAGACAGCTGCTTCATCGGTAATTGTAGAACCCAACAGGACATATAATTCGGCAGATCTTTTCTGGCCCTTCATCACAACAAAATCTCCTTTGGAAACCTTTAGAACTCCACCTTCACTAGTGTACTTGTACCTTTTTGAATCAAGAGTACTCAAAGAGCTCAGATTTCTCTTCAAATCTGGAACATGTCTTATACCACCGAGAGTCCTGATAACTCCATCAAACATCTTAATTTTGACTGTTCCAATACCAGCAACTTTACAAGGCGCATTATTTCCCGTCAATACAGCACCTTTGGATACCGTTTTATATGTTGAAAACCAATCCCTATTAGGACACATATGAAACGTGCAACCTAAATCAAGAATCCAGTCATCACATGGTTTGGGGTCGCCATCAGAAACAACTAAGAGTTCTCCATTACTGATATCATCTTCGGCAACACTGGCTTTACTGGTATTTTCAGTTTGTCTTCCCTTCTGATTAGTAGTAGCCTTCTTATTCTTGTTCTGAAACTTATAGCATTCAGATTTGATGTGGCCCTTTTTCTTGTAATAGTTGCAAGTTTTACTTTTATTTCTAGATTTCGATCTGCCTCTATTATCACTCCCAGAATTCCTCTCCTGCGTTCTCCCCTCTAGTAACGAGACCTTCTGCCTGAGGAATCTCAGTCCCTATAACAATCTAATCCATCTTTTCCTTAGAGTAGATAATCATAAACAACGCTCAGAGTAAGGGACTCACGACTATACAAAATAGTGTCCTTAAAAAGGCGTATATGAAGAGGGCAACGAACACAGTAAAGTCAACGCTAAATCCTCAGACTCGTATTTAACCTCCAAAGCTTCCAGATCAGAAACAATTTCCTTAAAGACGTTTATATGCTCTTCTAGAGACGTACCTTCTGTCATACGATGAAAATACAGTCCCTGCCTCTGATACAGCTTGTTGGTCAGACTTTTCGTCATGCACAGCTGCTCTAATTTCAACCACAAAGCGGCGGTAGTTTTCTCCTTCAGAATGTCCTGTAATATCTGATTTGACAGATGTAGTTGAATCTGAGATACAGCTTTTCGATCCCTACGTTGCTTTTCTTCCATTGATAACGATGAGGGCATCGCGTTAATCCCTAACAGTGCATCAT
Organism: Trema orientale; assembly: GCA_002914845.1. Lineage (NCBI taxonomy): Eukaryota > Viridiplantae > Streptophyta > Magnoliopsida > Rosales > Cannabaceae > Trema > Trema orientale. The sequence goes on along the minus strand of JXTC01000095.1, from coordinate 402,963 downwards.
CCAAATCCAACTGCCCGAGCACAGCCCGCATCTTAACCTGCTATAACGAAAATCTGGTGCTTCGATCCAAAAGCGGAATATCATACTTCATAGTTGCCATTATCGTAATTAAACCTAGATTAAAAGCTCTGATACCAGTTTGTTAAGAATTAAGGAACGATAATCGACAAAGAATGAACAACAAGAACACACAGATTTAAGTAGAAAATCCTAATCGGGAAAAAAAACTACTGGCAGAGGAAGAAATTTTACTATGTTGAAAATAAGGTACAGAAGGTAGAGTTTTATACGGCTAAAAATATAGAAAAAGGAGAAAATGGAGCGATAGCAAACTTTTAAAGTGGATCAGGGGAAATGGTTTCGAACTTTCAAAGCCTTTAATTTGCTTTTTTTAGTGTATGTATAACCATATTGAAGGATGCAGGGAGATAGAAAGGAAAGTCATTCATTTTTGTTAGGATGCACTTTATAATTATAAAATCAAACCCGAATAAGTCATTAGATAATACATATGAATCTTTTATAAAAGTCTTGCGCTTCTTAACTATAAATTGCTTAATTAAAAGTAAGAAAACAAGTTCAAAGTAGACAAAAATTAAGCTAAAAGAATAAATAGGTCCGAAGTAGGCAAGACAAATTGAGCAATTACCATGAAACGCTCAACTGAGATGCCGCTTTCATTTTGATGCAAGAGAATAAAGGAGCATCAACGTTTCATAGTCGACATTCTGACTGTGACAGAGTACTTTCAAGAACATTATCATCTTCCTGAATCCAAATGCCAAGTTTTCGCACATACTTGTCATTTACTTTGATGTTTGGGATGTGAGAAATCTTCTTCCATTCTGTTTCCGTCCTTTTTTGGCAACATTGCTCTAGAATTTCAGACTCACATATAGATAATTCTTTAAGAGACGCCATCGTTTTAAGGAAGTCTAGTAGTGCTTGTAGGCGAGGACATCCCACAAATCGTAAGAACCGGAGTCATGGCATGATCACATTCGGCTCTGTTTCTTCCGACCTCCCTTTCCACTTTTCCCACTGCTCCAAGTGTTGAAAATCAAGTGTTTCCAGTTTCGGGAATGAAACTATTAGATTTGGAGCATGTAATGCATCATCCCTTTTTGTTGCGCCATTTTCTTTATCCCTTTCTGATATTCCCAAAAGTTCCTTGTCCACCTTTCTCACACTGTTCATTCTACGTGTACAAAAAACCTCAAGACATGGCAATTTCCCCAATGAAGGTAAGATCTCATAATTATAACAATCATAAAGATTCAGTTGTCATAGGTTAATCAATGACATCAATCATTTGGGAGACACAACAGGGCCTATGTAACCCTCGATCCTTAAGTGTTTCAAGTTTCGATGTGGCTCCAAGGCTTCAAGTATTGCAATATCATCTTCCAGCCTACTCTGCTTACTCAACTTCCCAAAATAGTAGAACAATCCAAGAACGTGTTGGCTGTTCTTGAGTCCTACTATCTCTGCCTCAGCAACATTTGGTAAATTTCCATATCCCTTTATATAAAGATGCCCTCTAAGTCAAAGGCTGTTCAACATTTTCAAATCTTCGATATCAAAATATGCTCCTTTACTCTCGGGTATAATCAATGTATCTAAAGTCCGAAGGCTTAATCTTCCAATTCCTTTTGGCAATCCCTCTAATGCATGACACCAACCAATATAGAGATGTTTTAAGTTTACTAATTTTCCCATCCTTTCTGGTAAACTTCGAAGTAAATAACAACCCGTCAGATTTAGAGTTTGCAAGTTGCATAAATTGCATAAACTATCTGGCAGTTCCACCAATGGATTCAACATTAAATCAAGATATCTCAAATGCATTAATCTACCAACAACCTCTGGTAATTTCTTAAGCCCATATCCAGTCAAAGTTAATGCCCGAAGACAGGTAAGACGTAAGATCAATGACGTATCCACGCTACTATCATATCTATTTGACACAATAAATAAGGTGCAGAGATTCTTTTCATTCGTTTTGTTGAATTTCACAACAGGGTATTCTGCATAGGATCCAACTATTAAGGTCAAGTGACGAGCTTTTTCATCAAGTAGCTTCAATTTCCTTTCACCGCTGTTAACTTCAACAGTAATGCATTCATTTTTGGCAATATACTTGGCAAAGTCATGCACTATGTTGTGCATTTTACAGTGCGTGATACTACCATCACAACTGTTCTTTTCAAAATTTTGAAAGAATGAACGCATGACTAAATTTTCAAAACATTCACGACCTTCTTCCTCTGAATTGTCACTGTTTAAATAACTTTGTGACGTCCACATTTCAATTAATTGATTCCTTTGAATCCGATGATCCTTTGGAAATACTGAATAGTATGTAAAACACCGCTTTTCCTTAGCAGACAAATCATAATAACTTAAAAGGAATGGAGCGAATAGTTCTTCAACGTCTTGTAATTTCCACAATTCACTATTTAGAACATTCTGCCATTGTGTTTTGGTCTTCTTAAAGCACATAATGTTGGGAATCTTACCGCCCCAAATTCGCCACTCCCAGGATTTCACTTCAACGAATATCAGAATAACGAAAAAATAAAATAGGGAATTGAAACAATCACCACAATACAAGAATTTAAGTGGAAAACTCCCAAATCAGGAGAAAAACCACTGCCCTCCAGAAAAGACTTCCACTATATAAAAAATTGTTACAATCATACAGCTTTCTCTCTTCTACCCAATGATCCCAAAAAACACTCAAGTACTCTTGTAAGTATTTTCTCACTCACACCTTTCACCACCACTCTTTGAACAACAAGAGAGCTCACACCTCTCTATACTTAAGAAAACACTCCTATGAAAATACAAAGAGAAGAAAAAGGACTTTTAACTAGAGAAGAAAAAACATTAAAATGCTTCTTTGATATTGGGATGAAAAATAATGAGAGAATAGGTCCCTATTTATAGTTGAGGCTTACCAATCCTTTACATATTTTCTAACCAAAACTTACCATAATAGATACACGGCCTATACACGTTTTTTGCTGGGTATGCATGAATCAAAGAAGCTTTTATTGTTTTCTTTTGATTGGAAAAACGTGTAAAAAACACATTAACAATCTCCCGCTTGAAGACTTGATTTCAATCATGTTTTCACACTCGATCATTGAAAGGGCTCATCTCATAGCTGCTGCTATCATTGTCTTCACCGACAATCATACTCCACCATATAAGTACACCACTTATAATTGACGAATTCTAAGAATTTTACCTCGGCTCATGTCGAAAAAACCTTGATGATAATTATGGTGCTAACTCCCACTGTTTGGCTTTTTCGAAAGTCCATCAGCCATCGACATCATTCACCACACACCCTGCATCAATGCCAAACTAATGCTTGTGTGCAAACTTGTGAACCCTGAATCCCGCCGCTATATACATCCTTTTTTATGGCAACTTTGAGATTAGCGGCATGCCATGAGGATGTACACATCTTCCAGATCATAAAACGTCACTGTCCCCCTCAAAGGAGACAATATTAGCAACTCGATCAGACTTGGAGTTTCTAGTCGAACCTGCTCCACCTTTTGGACAATTTCTCTTAACGTGCCCAGATTGTCCATACGTCCAGCAGACTATATTTTTTTTATTGGAGTTCTTTTTCTTCACATTCTCGACTGTCAACGCTGAGTCTTCAGATGAATTATTACCTCCACCACTATTCAGTCTTCTTTCTTCAAAAAGTAAATTACTCGTTACTTCTGAAAAAATCACAGTCTCCTTCCCTGTGATATCCAAAATGTTCAAACGACACCCAATTCCTCACATAAGTAAAGAGCCAATAATAACGTGATTACATAGCATTTTCAATTATATTATTGTCATGTCTGCATACTATTTTAACTTTTACTTTAAAATTATTAGATTTTTAACACTTATCACGTTTTAAGATAATTTTGCAGTGAAATGCTCAAGACATGTTCTTTGGTACAAGTTTGATGTGTGTATGCATTGATCAATTTTATTTGAATTTTAAACAGCTAGATTTTTCAGTTATTTATTATAGGGAATATTAGAATAGCTGAGTTTATTTGTATAGTTTCACATGTGAGGTTTATTCTATTAGGTATCTAATGCTATCTAATTTTACTTGAGATGAACCTTTTGTTCAAATTACTCACTAGTTCACACTTTGAGAAATTTTTATTAGTTTTATTTTTATCAGATGTATAAGTATACTTAGTATATCTCAAGTTATTATTACTATTACTTATATCATTATTTATATGTTTAAAAAAATAAAAAAAGGGGGAGGAAATAATTTACTCATTAGCCGACTTAGGTGAAGTCGGCAATTCCTCGAGTATTTCTATAAACTTCTAGTCATTTTTTTAAACTGCTATAAATTAACCACTACACGGCCAGAGCACTTTCATATTCTCAAAAACTTTTTTTCTCCACTAAAGCACTTGAACACGACCATAAATTCGGGGGAGAAAGTTAGTTCAACTATCAACTTTTCATAGATATACAGAACTCGGAAGGTATTCCTTGGTGTCTTTATTTTATGTGTTAATTGTAATTGATTTTAGACTTTTAAGTTGAGGTTTATATATATACATATATTTTAATCCGGCCCATGAATGGACTTTCCTACTCCAAGAAAATTTATGTGCAGTAAGTTAATATATGGATGTTGTTTACTTGGGTTTGTTGGAATTATAAACCTTGAGATGGGAAACTTGAATTGAATGCTTGATTGATTGGTGTGTACTATTATTTTTACTTTTTGCACTTTTCTACTCCAAGAAAATTTACGTACAATGAGTTAATATATGAATGTTGTTTACTTGGGTTTTGTTGGGATAATATACCTTTAAATGGGAAAATTGAATTGAATGCTTGATTGATTGGTATGTACTATTATTTTTACTTTTTGCTTTAAGATACATGGGTTAATTTCGGATCTGTTAATATGAAGTACAGTTCATTTGCTTTCACTTGTAATTTATTCTTTTTGTTTTCTATTACTACATAGCTAAAAGTAAAACTTCCTAGCGCCTTTATCTTTTGGTTCTAGTTACTATATGTACACGAAATTATTACAGAAAAATCCTTGGAGGGAATATATTTATGTACAGGCCTTAGAATTGTAATTTAGTTTGAAATATACTAAAAGTTATTTACACCTTATTCACTTTTATTATGATAACCGTAAGAAATTAAGTTATTGTTTAAATTGGATTATCCGTATGACTTTATATGATAAAAGCTTTTAATTTCAAATGCTACTAATGTATGATGCTTATGAACTATTTCGAATATTTTCTTAGGCTTGGAAACAATTGTGGAGTGGGATTAGAATGTCTATATTAATTGTATAGTGTTCTGTATTCTCTTGTTTCGAATGATATTAAGAAATAGCTATTTCCAAGTAAAGTTTAAAATGATAATATTTGAACACAAATAGGGTCACGTCAACTGTACCTAGAGCAACGGGCATTTCACAGAAAAATAGATAGAGCTCGAAAACAAGGTAAGTAACGTCACACCTGCAATGTAAGAAATTCTTTGTTTCTGTAAATCTGTGAAATATGTGGTTATGGAATTTGTGAATATATGTGCATCTGCCATTAAGTTTTGCATGAGACATGAATACGTGGTGTATTTATATTGCCTGACGAGTATTGGTGAATAGGGTATGGCGGGCCAGCGCCCAAATATGTGATATGGCTCCTTCGGAGACACTCTGGTTCCTTCGGGGACACTCTGGTCCTTTCGGGGACATAATGGTTCCTTCGGGAACACTCTGACGGCGGTATGGGGTGGACCTCTGCAGTACACAGAAGGGTTTGAGATGTATTTGGGACTTGAGACCTCCATACTGCTTATGATACGTTATATGATCTCTGAGTGGCTTAGTATGCGATTCACGGTCTTGTCAGGCAATACAATATACACGGGGATCCCAATCATATGAATATCTGTTCTTTCTCATGTGCACTCTACATTTGCATACGTTACTTACTGAGTTTTATACTCACGAATATTCGTACATTGCAGATGATACTGCTCATATGTGAGTTTGGAGGAGGAGCGCTGACTTTCTGACCACGGCCTGTGTATATGAGTATTTTGACGCTGTGGTTTTCTGACTGAGAATTTTGTATCTGTTTGAGTGTGTGTACATTATGTATATTTTATGAGAGGCCCACTTTGCCAGGGTGTACATATGTATGCATCAAAGTATGTATAATTATGAGTGAAATTTTCTGTTTTCTCCCAGAAAGTTTAAAAAGTTTTAAATTTTCACCATTTTATCAGTTCTAAGTCGAGTGGCGTCTCCCGATCTCACTAAATATTTTTACGAATATCCGTATGTACACGTGTGGGATCGGGGGATGTCATAGTTGGTATCAGAGCTTATGTTTTAAAATGATTTTGAAGACCGCTTATATACACACGTCGGGAAGGAAAGGAAGCGTCACTCCTCTGTAAGTGTTTAATATGTATTTGATATCTATTATAAATTTTTATTTTATTTTACCCTATTTGCATTCATATTCTTGTAATGAATATTATTGGCTATAAATGGAACTATGAATACTGGGTGTCAGGACATCAGTATGGTGACTACTCGGGGTTAAGATAATATCGACAGGGGTGCATCTTCTTCACAGAGTGTTAATCCAGTGGAACAGTTGGCTTCTTTGATACAAAATATTTTGGAGCAACGTATGAGACAAGAACATCAACCTAATCCTCCACTACAACCACCTCAACAGAGACAGGATACCAGTGAGAGTGCTGGGGAGAGATTCAGAAAGCTCCAGCCTCCAACCTTTGATGGCGGGGTTGATCCGATTCAGGCAGAATAATGGATTAGGACCACCGAGCGTATGTTGGCTTACGCCAAAGTTCCGAATGCAGATAAAGTCCCATGTGCTAGTTTTATGTTGAGACATCACGCTGAATATTGGTGGGACACTATGAGTACTATTCATGATGTCACTACTATGACTTGGGAGCGGTTTAGAGAATTATTCTATGGAAAGTACTTTACAGATGCCATGAGAGCTAGCAGGAGGGTAGAGTTTGTCAATTTGAAACAGGAAGAGATGTCTGTTGCGGAATACATCCGCAAGTTTGACGAGTTATCACGATATGCACCTCACATGGTTGCCACTAATGAGCTTAAGGTCGATCAATTTATGCAAGGTCTGAGGAAGACTATTGTCAGGGACTTGAAATCAGGTAGAATCCGTGGTGTACCATTCGCTCAGATTGCAGACAGGGCATTGGATGCCGAGCAAGCAGAGAGAGATGTTTTGGACGAAGAAAAAATTAGGAGAGAAAGACAAGCTAGAGAGATGCAAAGGAGTTTCAGGCCCAGTTTTCAGGGAAATAGAGGAGGACAGATTCAATTTCAACGTCCTCAGGATATAAAAAGGAAGGGAGCTCCAACTCAACAGACCCGACCTGATCAGGGCAAGCATCCCAGGACTGACCAGTTGACTACCATGACTACTATACCACCT
>JXTC01000095.1:359516-371129 GCA_002914845.1 Trema orientale | reverse complement strand
CCAATGAGATTTCTTTTTCTAGAAATAAACGGCAATAATCAAATATTACTTAATAGACAAACTCCCAGGAAAGACCACGGAGGGGTCACAAACGGCCCCACTTAAAATTCAGCCTCCTAGACAGAACTTGTCCAAATTGTAATTATTTAATTATCACAATTTATTAAAGAAATATCTCCAATCAAAATATATATAAATCCAGATATATTATAAAGCAATAACACATAAAAGAAATATAACTGTTTTAAGATTGTTAGACAATTTTAACTATTGCAAGTAATAATATATCTAGAAAATGAAAATATAACAATAACATATTATAACATATAATTTAACAAATAACTTGGATAAAAATAATTATCATGAAATTAAATCAAATAACGTAATAAAATAAATTCGCAATTAATTTACTATAATAATAATCATGATTATAATAGTCAAAATAATAAAAGAGTTTAAGGAAACCAAACCGAGTCTTGTGTTTCACACAATTTCCTTAAAATAGTTACGGCTCCTCACCGGGGTGCTTAGAGGAATGTCAGCAGCGTCTGTTTCCCAGGATAAAATGGTTCACGAATAACAACGTCGCACCAACTTGCTACTTACAACGAACTAAGCAATGCCCAAACTCTATCACCAGAACTCAAGAGAACTTGACCACTCTTATAAGAAAGAACAATAACTCAAACTCTCCAACTTCTAACTAACACTTTCTAACTTCTAACTAACTTTTCTTAACCGCCACAGAGAGAAATGGAAGGGAGGAATAGGCTAAGAAATATTTTGGTGTGTCTTAGTGTGTCTAAGAGTGAAGGAGAAGGTCTCCTTTTATAGTGTTCATGGGGGAACCAAGGCATTAACATCCCATTAATATCGCTGAAAACGTTTTTCTGTTACAACATAACAGCCCATTAATATGGCTGACAAATGTTTGCCTGTTACAACGTAACAGTAACAACCCATTAATATGGCTGAAAAACGTTTGTCTGTTATAACATAACAGCCCATTAATATGGCTGAAAAATATTCGTCTATTACAACGTAAAAGCAATAGCCCATTAATATGGTTGAAAAACGGAAAAACATTTGGCTATTACAACATAACTACCAAAATGTTTTTGGCTGTTACCTCAGCTTTATGAGGCCTAATAAATGTCCAAAATAAATTTTGTAACTCTTGTATATTACAAATTCAATTCTAGAACCTACTCACTTTGGGTTTCAATTTCTCATTCACCCATGCCTCAAAATGGCTATTAACAATGGTTTTTTCAAACCATTTTTCCAACAGATTCAATAGCCATTACTCTTTATTTAAAAAAAAAAAAAAAAAAAAAAAACAGATCCAGCATCTCATATTAGCTTAAGCAGATTCAATTTTCCTGATGCTCCCAAAAAAAATAATAATAATATTAGACAAACCAATTAAGACTTGATGAAAGTTTGACACATAAACCACGATTAGTAAAATTTTGAAAAACAATCAACAAGCAACTTTCTCTATTATAATTTACTACAGCAACAAAACTGTTTTCTTCATATTGAAGACATTTGCGGCTTTGAATTGAAATTTGAAACTACAAGTGAAGAAACTATTACTATGATGCAAAGAGTACACGTCTGATGTCTGAACAGAGAAAAATGTGCTTAAAAATTATATTTTGATAGACGCGGCTACATTACCTTATAGATTTTTTTTTTTTCCTTTTTCTATGCGAAAATTGATTTGAGGGGAGAAGCATTGGGATCTGCCCAATAACAATCCTAAAACCAGCAAATAAAATAAAAAGAGATTTACAAAGGCAAAATAGAACTAAAAACTCAGCATGAGTATTTACAAGGTCAGGTTAAAATAATCCGTTTAGATAATATTCCCCAGAAAATGTCTCAGTAAAACCTTATCTCGTCAAAACCACGTGAGAAAAAATTAGACATGGAAAAAGAGCATATTATTTGTTAGTCAGATACAAAACGATAAAAAGGAGTCGGGATCATTGCCCCTTACAATCAGAAAGGAAATAAAAACAACTGAAGTATGCCTTTAAAGATGTTGAGAAGCTTGAATTCTATATGAAGCTAAATGATATACAACTTGATTACTTCTCTTCAAATATGAGAGACCCGAAGTTCTATTTGCACCGACTTGTGAAAACAATTAAGCCATTTGGCTCATATATATTTAGACACAAGCAAATGAACCACAAAAAGTGGAATCAGTTTCAATCCAAAGTCGATGCCAAGACATCGTTTAAGTTGCTCTATAATCTGAAGAAAACACCTTTCTGGATTCGTCTATCAGTTAGACTTAGATAGTTCTCACTCGCGTTATTGTTGGCACAAAATCCCAGTTTCTCAATTCCTGCAGCAAATAAATTGGATTTATTGTCACGTTCGGCAAAAATTTAAACAAATTAAGATGATCACCAGTCATAAAATAAAAGGGGGAAACGTATATCTAATATACAATACATACCCCACATATTCATACGCATGTATAAGGTAGTAAATTTTGTTTGCAGAACTATAAATATTATTTGAATTTATTTAGGATTTAACGTCCAAAGTAGACAAATACAAGAGAATTGGCCCTCTTAACGAACTATTTATACAACGAAGTGGAAAAAGAAATATTACCAGATAAAGCTGGAATACTAAGATTATTGCTGCAATCATCTTATCTTCAATTTGCTGGCTACAATGTTCAAATTAAGAACATCGTCGAGGTCTCTTTGCACATATTTTCCATTAACTTCAATGTTTAGGATGTGAGAAATCTTGAACCATTCCTTTCCCCCTCCTATTTTGGCAATGTTACTTTTGAATCTCATATGAACATATGACTAGTTATTTTAGCAAGATCGTCTTTCAGAAAGTTTGGTAGTGATTCTAGGCAAGGGCATCCCGCAAATTCCAAGCGTCTAAGACTGGCGTTGCTAAATAACTAGTCTTGGTTGCTGCTGGCTTGGCTTCCCATTTTCCTCTTTGCCCCATGCAGTGAAAAACAGAGTTTCTTCGATTTCGGGAATGAAATTATTGGATTGTTAGTTTTTCATGGACCATCGTCTTCATGTGTAATTCTGATATTCCCATAGACTCATAATACATCAGGCTAGAGGGCATGTTAAATATTTCATAGCAGAATTAAGGATATGATAAACTTGATCAAGTGTAATTCTAACTAATTTTTCTCTCCAAAAAAAGAAAAAAAGAAAAAAAGGCTAGATGCACCATTACCTTCTATGTCTTCATCATTGTCCCAAAACTGGGAACTGAGTCACGGTGAATTGATCTAGCAATCTCATATGGAGCCATTTCCGCTGGAACATTGTCAATTTAGTAACAGAGTATTACCATGCCTTCCTACTTACAAGTGGTCACGTCCCACAATTCCCAAGGCTAAAACCTGAATGTATTCATTTAGATATAAGATTTTGAGGTTCAAGGAATTAGAAGCTACATAATATACACAAATCAATTAAATGTTCATGATTTACCACGTGAATAATCACTTGATAAAACGAGTATGATGCCCCTTTTGCAAAGAAGATTGCCTCACAGTAACTAACAAATAGATGAAAGTGAAGCTCCATCCTTAAGCTTTTCCTCAAAAGATTATAAATTGCCATTTTAGACTGAAGTTGTTCCTCGATTCGAATCTACAAGGGAAAAAAAAAAGGCCATTACTAAGATGGAAGATAGCAGATATGAAAGCAGAACTAATTTGAAACCTAGGAGAAATACCTAACAGCCATGCCCAAGGAATGGGACCAATAGATACAAGAAATTTGGAACTCTTGAATTGATTTCTTATCTCGACTGAAACAACTTTTTTAGTTATTCCAACGAGGCAGATTGCTCGAACTCGCTCATTTATTAGCGACACAAAATCGCATTGCTTGCTTCCTGCATAAGATAAACCGGTTTTATCACAATGATTTCTGTTTTGCACCCGGCACAAATATATAGCAGAACAAAATGTGCAGGGAAAAGACTACCGACAAACTGTATAATTTAGCAAATTTAGGAAAGGATCACAATACATTTTAAGGTAGGCAGGCAGGCCATAAATAGCAAAACTCAGATTCATCTTAAACAGAATATTTTTCATAAAATATAGTTATTTATTGGAATTTTTACAAGAATCTTCTCAAATATTTTGATCAAAGGACTCAGAGAAGCATAGCAAGTATTCCTGAGGAATTGGAAATGAGAAAATATGTGGAGAACTTGATTACCAGAAGCTGTGGGATTTCAACGCGAGCCGCTTCCAGTTTGATGAAACAGAGGTGTGAGCTTGATTATCTCTTCCCATTATTCCCAGAACTTCAAAGCTCGTCTATTCTACGGGCTTCGCAATGGCGCAAGAGAGGACAGTATCCCGAAAGAAGGTATGCTCTTAAAATTTCTTCTGGCAATTCCTCTAAAGAATCGCAATGATCAATATAGAGATGCTTTAAGTTCACTAGTTTCCCAAACTCTTCCGGTAGCTTTCGGAGTGGATAATTATTTGATAGGTCTAGAGTTTGCAGATTACACAAGTTTGAAAAACTTTTGGGTAATTCCTCCAGGTGATTGGAACTTAAATTGAGATATCTCAAATGTATTAATCCACTGATACTCTCAGGTAGTATTTTAAACCCACAACGAGCCAAAACTAGTGTCCGGAGACGTGTGAGATTCAAGAACAATGAGCTATCAACGCCGCCAACATAAAACTTTGACTTGATAAAAAAAGTACGGATATTTTTTTCATTCATTTTGTTGTACTTAAGTTTTGGGCATTTTTCATTGTATCCAATCTCCAAGGTCAAGTGACGAGTTTTTTCATCAAGCGGCTTCAAATAGTAATCTTCATCACTGTCGTCAACTTCCACGGTGTAGCTGTCATTTTTTGCCAAAAAATGGGCAAAATCATGCACTATGTCATGCATCTTACAGTGCGTAACTCTGCCATCATGACCATTTCTGTCGAAATTTTGAAAGAACGACCTCATAGCTAAAGTTTCAAAACACTCAATGCCTTCTTCATATGAATTTACTTCACTACATAGGTACCCCTGAGACATCCACATTTCAACTAATTGATCTCTCCAAATTAAACAATCCTTTGGAAATACTGAAGTGTACAAGAAACAACGCTTTTCCTTAGCAGTCAAGTCAAAATAACTTAAAAGGAAAGGAGTAAATATTTCTTCTACATCTTTCAATTTCCACAGTTCACTGTTCAGAACATCTTCCCATTGGGTAATGGTCTTCTTAAAGCACATCAGACTTCCCAAAATTTTTGCAACAAGGGGCAAACCCTTGCTTTTGTTCGCAATTTTTCGACCAACATCTTGTAATTCTTTGCAGTCTTCCTCTTTTCTTTCCAAGAATGCTAGTCGCTTAAATATTAACCAACAATGTTCTTCAGATAACTTTTCCAATGAAATCATGCATTTTGTTGCACCCATCATCTTAGCAACTTCTTCCTTTCTTGTGGTCACAAGTACTCTACTCCCTGTGGCACCAAATTTAAGGGGCCGCTTTAATTGCTCCCACTTTTTATTATCCTTGGTCCATACATCGTCTAAAACAAGAAGAAACCTCTTCCCTTGTATACAATTACGAAGTCCTTGATGTAAAGTCTCCAACTCGTTGCTATTTGGGGCATTACCTTCATTAACGGCTTCAAGAATTGCTTTCGCAACCTTCACCTCATCAAAAGGATCTGAGACACATACCCAAATTCGCTTATCAAAGTGGGTCACTACCTTTTCATCGTTATACACTAGTTGGGCTAAAGTGGTTTTTCCGAGTCCTCCCATCCCTACAATAGGAATGATCTCAAGCCCTCTATCCTGATGATGAGTGCTACTAGTACTACTCTCACACAACAGCTTGCTCACTAGAATGTCTCTTTCCTCATCTCGACCTTCTATTTCAGTTACATCGATGAATGACGTAGTCTTTGGTCGCTCGACAGGTTGCTCAACGGTTGTGGTGTTAAGCTTGTACCTATCTTTCTCGCTTGCAATTATGTCCAGCTTTCCATTCATGTCTTTGATTTTGCGAGCAATACCACGACGGTGAGTGAATCGAGTCACTTCGGAAGCGAAACAAGAAAGAGGTGAAGAAGGAATAGAGAAGCATACCTTCTTATTCGTCTGCATAGCTTGGCCTCTTTCAAATTTTAGTTTGAGAAGAGCAGTGCTCCACTCATCCAACACATCATCCATATCAAAAGACGCATCTTTCAGCTTATCCAGCCAATTTCTCACACCCAGATCGGCCAGTTGTCTTTTCTCCGCATCGTTAAGCACACCTTGAATTGCTTCCAGATTGCTCTGCAGCTTTCTGACGTCTTCCTCGACATCCTCCACCAATCTCACCTCTTCTACTGCGAGGGAAGTGAGCTCCTTTATGAGAGCAGAAACCAGAGCTTCAGCCATCCTAATTTTTATGATGCTTTGACGCCTCGAATTCTTGTAGTTGGAGGACTTATGAGCTGATTCACGAATTAAGAAATAGGGAGCAGTAATGGTGATATATTTGAGACCATGGATGTAATTGTAAAGTAAGGAGAAACTATGGATATCTATTGGACAATTTCTGGATCGAAGACTTTGTATAGACTTTCGGTGACTTGTTTATATTTCCTCGAAGTAGCGTGGGAATTTTTAAATTATAACAAGTTGCCACCTCACAATGAGTATGCTTGATAGGGATCCAGGATCCTATACTATTAGCCGGCTATGGTTGCTGGATGTCTACAACGTAACTTCCACATGGGCTTATAGAGATGTGGCCAAAATTTAGGCCCAATATTTCAATAAATGTCTATTTATTAAATATAATAACAAAATATTCAGTATATATGTTATATACCAAGTGTAAAATTTTATATACCAAGTATAAAAAAATTATATACCTAATTCATTTCAGTACAGTAACTAAAATTGGTAGATATGTGTATCTACTAAATGTAAAAATATCTATGCCTAGACATTTAGCTATAAAATTTTAAAAATAAAAATCTACTAATTTACAAAATTCTAGGCCCAAGATACCAAAAATTGAAAAATCCCGGATGGCTCATTTTTTTGAAAAATCTGGATTGATTTAGAAAAATATCACTTTTTAAAAGTTTTATTAGAAAAATAACATTTTTAAAAAATATTTAGAAAAATACCATTTTTCCTTTAAATTTAATATTTTTCAATGGTATTCAAGGTAACCAGTTAGGTTATTTAGAGGAACTAATCCAGTTACTTGAAATAACTGTTCAAGTTACTTCAAATAACTCGACTAGTTACCTAAAGTATCTCATGAATCAATAAAAAGTGATATTTTTCTAAATATTTTTAAAAGTGGTATTTTTATAATTAAATCCAGGATTTTTCAATTTTTTTGATAAAAATACCATAAAAAAATCAAATTTCTTCAATCAAATTTCTAATTTTGGTTATCCACCTAAATTTCTCAACTTCCAATGACTTGTTCGATGATGGCCATGTTGCTTCTTTAGGGCCATCTTATGCTTCATCTCCACGCCAAATTTGGTGTGCAAGGCCCAACCCAACGCTAAGGCCATCTCCAACCCAAAACTCTATTTTGGAGTAATCAAAACTCTAAAATAGAACAATTTTACTCTATATATTTTTCTCATCTCCAACCCATTACTCCAAATACTATCCCAAAAAGAATATTCTCTTAATTTTTTACCCAATTCTCTTTTTTACCCAAATAGTCTAAAAAGTCCTTTAGAATATATATGAAAATTAACTTTTAATGAGGGTACTTTTGGAAATTTGACAAAAACGAAAAAAAAAAATAGCGCACTATGCTATTGCTACAGTGCCACGCCATTAATGGCGCGGCATTGTAGCTGTGCTTCATTTTGGCGCAGCAAATGGCGCTCGGTTAGAGCTTCTCATTGCGCCAAAAATGGAGAAATCTCTATTTTAGAGATGCGGTTGGAGATGCTCTAATAAGCAGCAAATAGGTGTTAACGTCATTTTTGCACAATACCAAGCCAATAATGGCGTGGAACCGTTCAACGACGCCATTTTTTTTAATTTTTAATTTTACAAAAAACAATAAGACTAAAAATTAAAATATAGTTTCCTATTTTCGACACCAATTGCATAGTTTTGAACAAAATTAATTATTTTTCTCTACTAAAAAATAAAATTCTTTCTTTTGTGTCCCATATTTTTTTTTATTTCATGAAAATAAAAATTATACATGGGCATAACTGATGAAATAGATAAATAGTAGAGAATTAAAAAAAAAAGTTATTTAAAAAGTAGCTAAAAATAATATACAATTTTTATTTTTTTTTTTATATTATAAATGATGTAATGAGTTAGAGATGAAGTTCCTGTTTAACGTGAAATTTACACTATTTTAGTGTAATGGATTAGAGTTACTTTATCTATTTTCCTCTTAGTTCTACTTGGCAAAAGAAAGGCATCAGAGTCTAGTGAAGTAATAGGCAAATAAAGAGTAGTGTCGTGTGTGAGTGAGTCAGATATTTTGAGACAGTGCTAGTTCAATTTTACACGTCGTTTGTGGTACTCAACAACGGGTACCACTATCGGGGGGAGAGGGGGGGGGCGCGGGGGGTTCCTTGTTCGTGAGTAGTTCGAGACTATAAGTTTGTTATCAAGGACAAAGGTTGTTTGGTATAGTAAAAAACCTGCCAACACGATGAATGACCTTCATATTGTCGAAGGAATTAAGAAACTTAACAACAAAAATTACAACACGTAGGCAACTTGGATGGAATTACACAAGTAAGGTCAGGATATATAGGAGGTTGTTAGTGGCATTGTAGTTACACCGTTAGAACTAGGAGATTTCGCCGCTTTGAAAAAGTGGAAATGGCTATATTGTCGAAAGAACTAAGAAACTTAACAACAAAAATTACAACACATGGGCAACCTGCATGCAATCACACAAGTAAGGTCAAGATATATAGGAGGTTGTTAGTGGCATTGTAGTTACATCGTTAGAACCGGAAGATGCCGCTGATTTGAAAAAGTGGAAATGACTATATTCGTGATCAAGACCATAGTAGATGAGGAAATATTGGAGTACATATGAAGTGTAGAGACATCCAAATAAGCATGAGATACCTTCAAGGCATTATTCTCAAAAAGGAACGATACAAAATTACAATTTCTTGAAAATGAGTTGTTATCTATTACAACACAAGATGTGATGATCAACTAATTTTTCACAAAAGTGAAAATATTATGGTACGGAATTTCTGAATTAGATTCTGATACTTAGGTTGCAGAATCTAGAATGAGAAGAATAATCATTCATAAAATAAGACCCAATTTGCAAGTTTTATCGCTGCAATGCAAGGTTAGCTAACGCAATTGTCTCTTGTAGATTTCGAAAATCTACTTATTGAGCAAGAAGCAATGACCAAACAAATAAGTAAAAACCTCACAAAAAGATGATGAGAAGGTACTATTTAGCAGAAAAAACAATGGCCGACGGGACAAAATTCTAGAAAATGATCTAAGAAAAATGGTCATCACCAAGAAAGAAGCTCCCTGTCAGGGAAACTTTGAATAATGATAGCAATCATGGTCAAATCAAACAAAAGAAAATAGTTGATTGCAAATGCTACAACTAGAAGGACCACATGTCTAAAGATTGTTGTTCCAAAAAGAAAGTTATTGAATGTAATGCAACTATCTCTAATCTAGAAAAATAAAGTGATGAAGAGTGGGATCTTGAAGCATCATTTGTTGCGGAAGAAGAAGAAATGACTCTCAGAGCAGTAGTGTCTGGATGGATATGACAAAGACTGGATCGTCAATTTGGGCTTTCCGTGTTAGACACAACACGTGGTAAAAATAACGTAATTACTTTTATTATAGCAAAAAGAAATTACACCAAGACTTGACACACTCTTAACAATGGACCACAATTTATACACTCAACACTTACTCTCTATTTTACTCACAACCTTATTTCACTCTACCTCACGTGGACACACACTTGTATATATATATATATATACTTACTCACTCACACACCTCACAATCACATACACTTATTTTTCGCTTACTCACAACCGAGACACAAAGATCTCTTTATATAGGCACTTAAGGTTGGTGTAATTAACCGACTTCACAATACTAGATAATTCTAGTATATGTCGGTGTCTTTAGCCAACTATGTCCACTTGCATTGATTTTCTTATATTATCCTATGAAACTTCTAGAATGGTCACGTGCAGCTTTTGAATTTCTTAGAAATTAGTCTAGAGACTTACTTATGTAGATAATTCTAGAGATATGTAGAAAGTCGGTGTTGACCTCTCAGACTCCCGCTCAACATCGACTCGTCAAATCCTTCCTTTGAATCATATTAAGTTACTCTATGAATTTCTGAATAATTGTAGAACTGAGCCCTTTTGTGAATAAGTCTGCAACTTGATCTTCAGTTCTAACTTGATGCATTTCAATTTCTTCTTGTAGCACTTTCTCCCTGAGAAAATGATAATGAACTTCTACATGTTTAGTTCGGGCATGGAATACTGGATTTTCTGCTAGACGAATAGCAGACTGATTGTCACAATAGAGCGGTATAGCATAGTCTGTGGATTGGTGCAGATCTTTCATTAGCTGTACTAGCCATGTACTTTCCTGAGCCGCCATCGCTGCTGCTCTATATTCAGCTTCTGTCATTGATAGAGATACTGTTGGTTGTCTCTTACTACACCAAGATATGGTTCCCGCTCCAAGCTTGAAAACATATCCAGTAGTTGATCGTCTTGTATCATGATCTCCAGCATAATCGGCATCACAATAGCCAATCAACTTGCACTCATCACCTTTCTTATAGAAGAGACCATAGTCCATCGTATCTTTGACATACCGAATTATCCGCCTAACTACTTCCAAATGAGTCTTCTTAGGATGTTGCATATATCGGCTTACTACTCCAACTGCATAAGAAATATCTGGTCGAGTCAATGTAAGGTAGATTAGAC
The DNA here is from genome assembly GCA_002914845.1 of Trema orientale. Classification (NCBI taxonomy): domain Eukaryota; kingdom Viridiplantae; phylum Streptophyta; class Magnoliopsida; order Rosales; family Cannabaceae; genus Trema; species Trema orientale. The sequence goes on along the minus strand of JXTC01000095.1, from coordinate 360,133 downwards.
TACCCACTAGTTACCGATACATCGTCCCATCACCTAAGTCTTTGCCTTCATGTGCACATAGCTTGGCGTTGAATTCCATAGGTGTTGAGATGGGCTTGCAATCAAGCATCCCAAATTTTTGCAATAAATCCTTTGTATATTTTTGTTGACAGAGAAATAAACCTTCCTTTGTGCGATCAACTTCCAATCCAAGGAAGTGCTTTAGTCCTCCAAGCTCTTTCATTTGAAAATGGACGGATAAATTCTCCTTTGTTTGACGAACTTCTATTTCATCGTCTCCAGTGATGATGAGATCGTCCACATACACCAGCACAATTGCTATCTTGCCTCTTTTCATTTTCACAAATAGACTAGAATCTGCATGAGCCATTGAATATCCACTTTTCATCAAGAATTCAGCAATTTTACCGTACCATGCTCTCGGTGCTTGCTTCAGTCCATAAAGTGCCTTTTTCAGCTTGCAGACGTATTCAGGATGAATTTTATCTTCGAAACCCCTCGGTTGGATCATATAAATTTCTCGATCTAACTCTCCATGCATAAAGGCATTCTTCACATCCATCTGCCATAATCTCCAATCTTTACTTGTAGCAAGTGCTAACAAGACTCGCACTATT
>JXTC01000095.1:303485-357507 GCA_002914845.1 Trema orientale | reverse complement strand
TTGAGACCATGGATGTAATTGTAAAGTAAGGAGAAACTATGGATATCTATTGGACAATTTCTGGATCGAAGACTTTGTATAGACTTTCGGTGACTCGTTTATATTTCCTCGAAGTAGCGTGGGAATTTTTAAATTATTACAAATTGCCACCTCACAATGAATAGCTTGATAGGATCCTATACTATTAGCCGGCTATTGTTGCTTGCTGGATGTCTAGAACGTAACTTCCAATGACTTGTTCGATGATGGCCATATATTTGCTTCTTGAGAAATTATGTTAAATATGCAGCATACTTTGGTCCACATGTTAAATAAAAGCTTGTAAAATATGTATATATTACCTAAAAAGTCATATTTATCCCTAATAAATTATATGCCTCTATTTTCTTTAACCAAGCTAAAATTTCTTCTCCTCCATGCCTCTATGATTCTTTGTATCTCGGTTCTTTAAATTAACAGTCATATGAGGAGCTAAAATTGTAAAATCAGAAAAAAGAATAAAAGGAAAAAAACGAGAAAAGATAACTGAAAAAGGGAGAAAAAAGAATTTGAAAAGAAAAATCCGCTCTCATCTCTCACATCGCCGTCAAACTCACCATTTTTCTCTCTTCTCTCTTAATTCTTTTCTAATTAGTTCTAGATATAGTTTAAAATAACATATTATCAAATTTCGAGATTTTATGAGGTTATTTATGTGTTAAAAAATCATTTTGAAGTTAATTTTTATGAGTTTAAACAAAAAATCGCGATACTTTTCGATGGTTTTTCGATGATATTTTGATGAAAATTATATTCTCAGTAAAATTTCGATGAAAATGCATTTTTTATAATTTTTGATACATTTTTAATGCAATTTTAATGGTATTTCGATGAAAGTGGTATTCCCAGTAATATTTTGATAAAGTGGTATTTTTGATATTTTTTGATGCAATTTCAATATATTTTCGATGATATTTCGATGAAAGTGGTATTTTTGATAATATTGGACAGAATTTCAATATAATTTCAATGAAGTAGTATTTTCGATAAAATATTATCAAAAACACCACTTTCATTGAAAATGCATCGAAAATTATCAACAATGCCACTTTATCAAAATATTACTGAGAATACCACTTTCATCGAAATATCATCGAAATTGCATCAAAAATTCATCGAAATTGCATCGAAAATTATCAAAAATATCATTTTCATTGAAATTTTACGGAGAATATCATCGAAATTGTATCAAAAATTCATCGAAATTGCATCGAAAATTATCAAAAATATCATTTTCATTGAAATTTTACTGAGAATATAATTTTCATCGAAATATCATCAAAACTGCATCGAAAATTCATCGAAATTGCATCAAAAATTATCAAAAATGTCATTTTCATTGAAATTTTACTGAGTATAATTTTCATCGAAATATCATCAAAAAACCATCGAAAATTATCGCAATTTTTTGTTAAAACTCGCAAAAATTAACCTCAAAATGATTTTTTTAACACATAAATGACCTCATAACATCTCGAAATTTGATAATATATTATTTTAAACTATACCCAGAACTAATTAGAGAAGAATGAAGAGAGAAGAGAGCGAAATAGTGAGTTTGACAGCGATATGAGAGATGAGAGCGAGTTTTTCTTATCAAATTCTTTTTTCTACTTTTTTCAGTAATTTTTTCTCGTTTTTTTTCCTTTTATTCTTTTCTGATCTTACAATTTTATCTCCTCATACAACTATTAATTTGAAGAATTGAGATACAGGGAATCATAGAGGCATGAAGGAGAAGAAATCTTGGCTTGGTTAAAGAGAAGAGATGCATATAATTTATTGGGAGTAAATGTGATTTTTCAAGTGATATATGTATATTTTACAAACTTTTATTGAGGAAAGTATATGGACCAAAATATGGCTATTATGATGCATATTTAACCTAATTTCTCTACTTCTTTGACTTGAAGCCCAGGGCCATCTTATACTTCGATCTCCATGCCAAATTTGGCGTTTAAGTCTAACCCAACGCCAAATAAGCAGCAACGCCAAATAAGCAGCAAATATGTGTTAACGTCATTTTTGCACAGTACCAAGCCAATAATGGTGTGGAACTATTCAACGACGCCATTTTTTTTAATTTTTTGTTTTACAAAAAACAATAACACTACAAATTAAAATATAGTTTCCTATTTTCGACGCCAACTGCATAGTTTTGAATAAAATTAATTATTTTTTACTATTAAAAAATAAAAATCTTTCTTTTGTGTCCCATATTTGTTTATTTATTTCATTAAAATAAAAATTATACATGTGCATAATTGATGAAATAGATAAATAGTAGAGAATTAGAAAAAAGTTATATAAAAAAATTGCTAAAAACAATATACAGAGAATATTTTTTTTTTTTTTTTGTATTATAAATGGTGTAATGAGTTAGAGATGAAGTTCGTGTTTGATGTGAAAATTACACCATTTTAGTGTAATGGATTAGAGTTGCTCTAAATAAGGTCATTTCCCTCTTAGTTCTGCATGGCAAAAGAAGGGCAACAAAGCCTAGTGAAGTAATAGGCAAATAAAGAGTAGTATTGTATGTGAGTGAGTCAGATATTTTGAGAGTAGTGCTAGTTCAATTTTGCACATGTTGTTTTGTGGTACTCAACAACTGGTACCAAAGCCGCATCGGTTCAAACTGTTAATGGGGGAGTTCCTTGTTAGTGAGTAGTCCAAGACTCTACAAGTTTGTTATCAAGGACAAGCTTGTTTGGTATAGTCAAAAATCTGCCAACACGATGAATGACCTTCATACTGTCGAAGGAATTAAGAAACTTAATAACAAAAATTACAACACATGGGCAACCTGCATGGAATCACACAAGCATGGTCAGGATATATAGGAGGTTGTTGTTGGTTGGATGTGCAACTATAAATTATACTCACACACTCCCGTGCAAGTGTACACGGTTACAAGTAATATAGATTTAAGAGTTAGAGTATCGAACCCACGAGGATTGATTACTAAATCTAAGCTAAGTATTAAAATTGGTCAATTCTAACTTTATCCAAATAACAAAAATATAGATTTTAGAGAAATAAAATAAAAGAAACTAAACTATCATGCAAATAAATAAAAGATAAATCAATAAGAAAAATGTCTAGGTTTACTAATTCCCCAACCATTTTCTTGTCATGCTATTTCACAATTTCCCTCTTAAATTAATTAATCCACTAGAGTTGTCAATCGAGAATTCGAATGTATTCACAAACTCCTTTCCAAGACATAAGTGAAAATACCTAGACAAGCTAATATGTTACTCCTAACATAAATTAACTAGATTCAGTAAGTTTAGTTATTCTCACACAAAGGTTGCACAAGTCACATAGGTATATTCCTATCCTATGTAAACTTACCCCAAACTAGGTAATCTTATGTTGTTTTACCTAAGTCCAAATTTCTAATCCCCTTTCCAAGTTCATAGAAATTTCATTCAACAATCTATTTAGTGATTAATTAAATAGAAGCAATAAGCATAAGGTGAAATAAATAACTCAACAATGGATTCTATTAATGAAAAAAGAGAAATAAGCAAACATAAGATACTAAGTTAGTTCGTATAGTAAAACAAGACAAAAAAGAATTTAGTTCATAATATAAATTGAGACCAATAACATTTTAATACAATAAATTCAAGAAATACAAAATATCAAAGAGAAATGAGTTTTAGAATTCCTCCTCTTTGAAAAGCTTGAAGGTGTTCATGGAGGTTGTTAATCTCCTCCTCCAAACTTGGTTCTTGCTTCCTTGAATCCTCTCTCAAAAATTTTCTTTCAACGATACTACTCTCTAAATATGGAAAATACAAATAAAAACTCTCAAGAAAATAAAGAGAAAAAGCTAAGAACAAACTATAGTGTTAATGTTGTAGAGGAAATCAAGAAATGGAGTTGGTTGGAGCATGTTTTCATCTTCTTCTTCCTCTTCTTCCATAGCTACCACTCTCTCTTTCTCTCTATCCCAACATGCCTCTTTCAACCCCAAAGATAGAGTTTTAAAGAGGTGGCTCATGCAAAATTAAGGCAGGCTAAATCTGGACCTTTGGATCGTCAAAAAGTTGATCTTGGCCATTAATTATTGACCTATGACGTAGGACGTGATGCTGCGGAGCTATTTTTGGCGCTGCGGTGCCACTTTTGGTACCCCAGTGCCACTTTTCTACTGGTTTGGTGCCTCAGCTTCCTGGATGCGCCATTTTTTCGTTTGAGCTCCGATTTGTCTCATTTTTATTGCGTTACGACCATATCGGATTCAACTTCAATTCTAATAGCTTAAAAAAACCTATTTGTGAGGTACAAATTCATCTTATTTTGCATCAAATACCTTTGTTTTATTCATCTATATATAAAGCAAAACATCAAAATAACAAGAAAACAATTGAAACAACTTAAAATAAACAAGAATATAGCAAAACTTAAGGTACATTAGCACTTGATAACTCTATTTATATGGACTTAACACACCCCCAAACTTAAGATTTTGCTAGTCCTCGAGCAAAAGAAAAAGAAAAACACCTAAAAACACACAAAAGATAATGTACTGATACTGATGATTTTCGATTGGTTCCTCAATACTCACATAATAACATAGCCTAAAAAAAGTGCAAATATTGGCTAGGTATTAAGAATAATGCAAGAGCATGTCCCATTTTAAATTGGATTTTCCATGTGTGTGTGTGTGCCTTTCTCCTATTATTGTGTGAAATCTGAATAAGTTTATGTAAACATATATTAAGCATAAAATCTCAAAGGTAACAATCAAAATCTATAAGTTTTCTTTTCAAGCCCATCTCCACTAATGTAAATAAACACAACACAAAGGATCAAAAGGTCTTCATTAAGGTTGTAATATGGGCTTAGGTGAAGGTATGATGTTTTGGATAAAATAACTCAAATCACCCTTAAGCACATTAACTCTAGGACTCATGTAGAGCTATTCTTTCACACACCAAATAACACGCCAATAAAATCAAAATTTCTTTTTCTTCCATCAACACATAGCCAAACACTTTTTTTTTCTTTTTTTTGTTGTTGTTGAGTTGCACACCCCCAACCTTATTTTTTTTCATGAATAAGTGAGTAAATCTCTCTTTTTTTTTGTTTTTTTTATTTCTTTACAGTATCACTCCACCCATCCTCCCATAACATATAATTTAATAAAGATAATTAATATGCTCAAGGAATAAAGGTCGAATGATATTATTTTAGGTTAGACTAATATGTATATGGTTAAAAAAGAAAAAGCTTTACAAGGCTCAAAATGAGTGTACTAGGGATAAAACGTATCATGGTTAGCTTGAACAGCTCAAACGGTCCAAAGATTGCCTAAATTCTCTCCTTGGTGAAATACTATCTAGGATTTCGCCTCAATAGATTATCAAGCAAATTCTAGCACTTGTGAGACAACAAAATGTTATATTCACATAAATATTCTCTAGATTTACACATAAATCAGAGATCAAGGAATTGTGTTCAATGTATACTTTTACAATCAAAATGAAACTAACATAAGAATTATCCATAAGACTAAGCCAATATCCACATTTTAATAAAGTTATGCACTAATTCACCCACGGTTCTTATCATTAGAACTAGGTAATCACCAAAGAAAGCACAAAATACCTCTACTTATTTAAACATACATTCACACAGTAGAAAAAAATAAATAGACAACAACAAACAAATAAACACAAGTACAATCCAACAAGATTTACTCCCTTCCCCAAACTTAGCATGCAAAATATTGAAAAATTAAAGCACAAAACAATGAGTTTAGGGATACTCCTCTCGTTGGCACATAGCCATGAAGCTTGATCTCCTTGAAATGGCACCAACTCCTTGGATTGTACAAAACACGAACATGCAAAAATAACACACGAACATTAAAAAGTAAATACTTAGGATTCCCCTGAAGAAGAGCTTGAGTTATCGTTTTCAGCTTAACTCAAGTGAATGCTCATCAAAGAGTGGTTGTCACCCATAAAGTGTGGCATACATCACCACGAATGGGTCTTTGATGCAATGGTCCTCAAGCTTAACTGGATACAGACAATGATTGAATATAAATCCAAAGTGGCTTGATTTCAAATGATCGGCGTCAAAGGAAAATTTTATCTTCGGTTCAAACTTATAGAAAGTGTAGTATTGAGATGGTAGCTCTAATGGCAAATAAGACTCCGTTGGTGGTATATTTATGTAGACTAATGATGCGACAAAATCATTCATCTTTTGGACTTCCTCATCCACCAACATGTCTTGTGGCTCTTCTTCTTCAAGGAAACTTGAAGACTCTTCAAAATAAAAATATTCTAAATCAAACTTTACCATGTCCTCTATTATTTGATAGGCTTCATGGGTCTCTCTTCACAAATTGGGAAGTCATATCTATCTTCAACCCAACTCCTGCTTGTAGGATTCAAACCTTTCATAAATACTTGGAGTTGGTACCACTTAGGCAATTCGTGGTCGGGTTCTCTACTAAGCCTTATTTTGAATCTTTCCCAAGCCATGTGTAAGAGTTCCAAGCCATGTTGGAAAAATGTTGTGAGGCTTAGGTGAAATCTTACCTTAGCAAGCATCATGAACCTCACAAAAAAAAAACAAAAAAATCAAAAAAAGAAAAGTTTGAAGTAAAATTAGAATTGATTGGTATTAATATTAACAAAGAAATCGTATTTCAATCCCCAGCAACGGCGCCAAAAACTTGTTGGTTGGAATGTACAACTATAAATTATACTCACACACTCCCGCACAAGAACACACGGTCACAAGTAATATAGATTTGGAACTAAAATGAGTCTCGAACCCACGAAGATTGATTACTAAATCTAAGTTAAGTATTAAAATTGGTTAATCCTAACTTTATCCAAACAACCGAAATATAGATTTTGGAGAAATAAAACAAAGCAAATACACTAGTATGCAAAATGAATAAAAGATAAATCAATAAGAAAAATGTCTAGGTTTACTAATTCCCTAACCATTCTCTTGTCATGCTATTTCACAATTTCTCTCTTAAATTAATTGATCCACTAGAGTTGTCAACCGAGAATTCGAATGTATTCACAAACTCCTTTCTAAGACAAAAATGAAAACACCTAGACAAGCTAATATGTTACTCCTAACACAAATTGACTAGATTCATTAAGTTTAGTTATTCTCACACAAAGGTTGCACAAGTCACATAGGTATATTCTTATCTAATGCAAACTTACCCCAAACTAGGTAATCTTATGTTGTTCTACCTAAATCTAAATTTCTAATCCCCTTTCCAAGTTCATAGAAATTTCACTCAACAATCTATTTAGTGATCAATTAAATAGAAGCAATAAGCATAAGGTGAAACAAATAACTCAACAATGGATTCTATTAATGGAAGAAGAGAAATAAGCAAACACAGGTACTAGATTGGTTCACATAGTAAAACTAGACAAAAAAGAATTTAGTTCATAATATAAATTGAGAACAATAACATTTTAATACTATGAATTCAAGAAATACAAAATATCAAAGAGAAATGAGTTTTAGAATTCCCCCTCTTTGAAGAGCTTGAAGGTGTTCATATAGTTTGTTAATCTCCTCCTCCAAACTTGGTTCTTGCTCTCTTGAATCCTCTTTCAAAGATTTGCTCTCAACAATACTACTCTCTAAATATGGAAAATACAAAGAAAACTCTCAAGAAAATAAAGAGAAAAAGCTAAGAACAAACTATGGTGTTGATATTGTGGAGGAAATCGAGAAATAAAGTTGGTTGGAGCATGTCTTCATCTTCTTCTTTCTCTCTTTCCATGGCTGCCACTCTCTCTTTCTCTCTATCCCAATATGCCTCTTTCAATTCCAAAGATAAGGCTTTAAAGTGGTGGTTCGTGCAAACCTAAGACAGACCGAATCTGGACCTTTTGATCGTCAAAAAGTTAATCTCAGTTGTCAATTATTGACCCAAGACGTAGGAGGTGGCGCCGCGGCACTATTTTTGGCGCTGCGGTACCAAAAGTTCCTGAGACTTGGTCCCCACTTTTCTGCTGGTTTGGCACCTCGGATTCTCGGATGCACCATTTTTTTGTTTGAGCTCCGATTTGCCTCATTTTCATTGCGTTACAACCGTATCAGATTCAACCTCAATTCTAATAGCTTAAAAGACCCATTTGTGATGTACAAATTCATCTTATTTTGCATCAAATACCTTTGTTTCATTCATCTATATACATAAACAAGCAAAACAATAAGAAAATAATTGAAACAACTTAAAATAAACAAGAACATAGCAAAAATTAAGGTATATTAGTACTTAATAACTCCATTTTTATGGACTTAATAGTTGTTGGTGGCATTGTAGTTATACCACTAGAATCTGGAAATGTTGCCGTTTTGAGAAAATGGAAAGTCAAAAGTGGAAATGGCTATATTCGTGATCAAGACCACAGTAGATGAGAAAATATTAAAGAATATACGAAGTGTAGAGACACCCAAATAAGCATGGGATACCTTCAAGGCATTATTCTCAAAAAGGAACGCTAGAAAATTACAATTTCTTGAAAATGAGTTGTTATTTATTACACAACAAGATGTTTTTAGCAGCAAAAACAATAACCGATGGGGACAAAATTCTAGAAAATGATCTAAGGAAAAATGGCCATCACCAAGAAGGAAGCTTCCAATCAGGGGAGCTTTGAATAATGACAGTAATAATGGTTAAATCATACAAAAGAAAATATTTGATGGAAAATGCTAGAACTAGAAGGACCACATGTCTAAAAATTATTATTCCAGAAAAAAAAGTTATTGAATGTAATGCAACTGCGTCTAATCCAGAAAAATAAAGTGATGAAGAGTTGGATCTTGAAGTATCATTTGTTGCAGAAGAAGAAGAAATGGCTCTCAAAACAGTAGTATCTGGATGGATATGACAAAGATTGGATCGTCAACTTGGGTTGTCTGTATCATACGACTGGTGATGAGAAAAGCTGCAAAGTATGACCGAATATAATGGAAGTTGTGTCATGGTGTCGCCTCAAGACATCTATCATGTTCCTGACATGAAGAAAAATCTGTTATCAATGTGGCAATTAATGTTGTCATGTCACTATGTTTTATTCAGACTCTGTGACGTTAAAATGCATCAAGACTTAAAGATCTCAGGTACACCAAAAATGGAGGTATGAAGATTGGAGTCTGTTTACATAATGTCAGCAGAGTGTGCTTGTGTAGACAAGATACGAAAGAATGAGATAGTAGATTTGTGGCATGCAAGATTAGGACATGTAAGCTATCACAAATTGAAAGTGATGATAAAGAAGTCAATGCTTAGAGATATTCGTCAGCATGAAGTGAGAGCAGAGACTATCTATACCGGATGCCAATACGGTAAAGCATGCTAATTACCGTATGAGAATTCGAAGTTCAGAGCAAAAGCATCGTTGGAACTTGTTCACACTGATGTTTTTGGACATGTCAAGCAACCATCTATTGGGAGGATATGATATATGGTGATATTTATCGATGACTTCTCAAGATATGTATGTGTTTTCTTTATGAAAGAGAAAGCCAATATGCTAGAGAAATTCAAAGAGTTTGGAGAAATAGTGGAAGAAGAACACAGCAAGAAAATCCAATATTCACGCCCAAACATTGGTGGACAATATATATTAGATGATTTCTCTTAGTAGCTTAAGAAAGCACTGTATGGCCTAAAGCAAGCTCCTCGCGCTTGGTTTGACACTTTGAAGAATGCTCTCACTCAATGGGGTTTTGTTAATTCTATCTCAGATTCTTCTTTATTTCATTGCAAAGTTAATGGTGATCTTATATTGTTACTGGTCTATGTTGATGATATACTCATCACTGGGGCAAATTCTGATGCTGTTCAAAAGGTTATTGATGATTTGCATAGGCAGTTTGCTTTGAAAACACTTGGTTCAGTAAACTACTTTCTCGGTTTTGAAGCTTTTAGAAATACTGATGGTCTGTTTCTCACTCAAACTAAATATGTGTTGGATTTATTGTCCAAGACTAATATGCTCAATGCCAAGCCGTGTTCAACTCCTATGGTCTTTGGTAATAAATTAGCTCTTGGTGATAGTCCTCTTCTTGATAATCCAACTCTTTATCGGAGTAGTATAGGCGCATTGCAGTATTTAACTATGACTCGTCCTGACATAGCCTTTTCTGTTAATAAGCTGAGTCAGTTTCTTCATGCTCCTACCATTAATCATTGGGCTGCTTGTAAAAGGGTTCTTCGTTACCTTAAGAATACTCCTTATCTTGGTCTTCATTTCAAACCAGCTTCTCAACTTGTGCTTGAAGGATTTTCTGATACTGATTGGGCTAGTAGTATTGATGATAGGCGATCTACCAGTGGTCATTGTGTTTTTCTTGGAGGAAACTTGATTAATTGGAGTTTTAAGAAGCAAAAAGTGGTGGCTCGTTCAAGTACTGAGGCCGAATACAGAGCACTTGCTTCAGCTGCAATAGAATTAGTATGGTTACACTCTTTATTCAAAGAGCTGGGTATCAAACTTCAGCAGCAGTCAGTTCTTTGGTGTGACAATAGTGGAGCAAAATCATTAGCATCTAATCCTGTGTTTCATGCTCGTACCAAACACATTGAAATTGATGTTCATTATGTTCGAGAAAAGGTTTTGGCTCAAGAGCTTGACGTTCGATATGTGCCTTCTTCAGAATAGGTTGCTGATATTTTTACCAGGGCTCTACTTGTCTCTCAGTTTAGTTATTTGTGTAACAAGCTTACATCAGTTTCACCTGTGTTACGCTTGAGGGGGCATGTTACAGAGTCTAGTTGCTGATGTGTAGTTGACTAAGCAGTTTGTTATTGTTGCTGATGTGTAGTTGACTCAGCAGTTTGTTAGAGTTGTTAATTAGTTAAGCAGTTTGTTAATTAGCTGTTAGAAGATTGTTATAACAGTTAGAAGCTTCTAGTGGAAGCTTACGCTTGTAATCTGATTATAAATAAGAGTTTACTAATCTCAGTTATTATTGAGATTCATTCAATCAAACCAGTGTTAGAACTCTCAAAAAATATCTTTTCTTAACTCTTAGTACCTTCGAAATTGAAAGGAACGCCAACAGTTTATTTGTCCAAATACACCACAGAAAATTGGTGTAGCTGAGTGTAAAAATCGGCATCTTGCAAAAATATGTTAAAGCATGTTACATGCAAAAAAACACACCTGCCACATTTTGGGCTAAATGTATGAAAACATCGGCCCGTGTCATCAACAGATTTCCTTAACTACAACTTCGGCTTATTTCACACTTTGAGAAACTATGAGATGCTAAACCTACAACTGGTCACTTCCGAGTTTTCGAATATGTGTGCTATGTCTTCGTGCCAAGTCATCTATATAGCAAGTTCAATAAAAAGGTAGTTTAGCATATCTTTGTTGGATACGATAACTAGAGAAAAGAGTAAAAATGTCATAACCCTACTAATGGCTAGTGCTATACATCATGAAATTTGGTATTTGAATAAACATCCTCGTGGTGATCTCTAGAGAAGGAAGAACTACCAGACTCAAAAGAAACTGAAGAAATGATGCAATAAAAGATAGGGTAGCAAATCATTGAGAGACAAACAAGTCCCTAAACAACTAAAGAAGATTCAATTGATGAGAACGATGCCGAGCATAAGGCGACTAATAACTCTACAAAAATAGGGTTATAGGGTTATTTGTACTCTTTAATTTAGTTAAAATGAGTGTCTTTGAATAATTTTAGTTTAGATTTTAAATAATTTTAAGTTATTTTATTTCATTCCACTTTGATTTAGTTTTATTTAATTTTAGTTATTTTTTTATTAGGTTTAGGCATTTAATTTAATTTAGTACAAGATAATTTAATTTAGTTTAGTTTAATTAATTCGGAATTAATTTTATTTGTTTTAGATTTTGATTTGTTTTGAATTAAATTTAGATTAAATAAAAAAATAAAAATCGGAAGAAGTAAAGCCCAAACACGCGTGTGGAAAAGAAGGAGCAGGCATGGAGCGAAGCCAGCGTAGCAGGAAATCGGGTGGGGCTCGCGTGCGTCAGCTGCAGCAGTGTTTTCCCAACCGTGTTAGATCAGGTACTCTGCAGATCCCGCACAACCTCTTTCTTCTCGAACTCGTTCTCTCCACGTCGGCCACTATCAGCTTTTGTTTCAACCAATCAACAGCGGGGAATATGCTGAGCTTATGTAATGGTGCCACACCGAATCCCATGCTTGGTATCAGATTTTGTAGAAAACAAAAAGAGAAAAGAAAATGAAAAAAATGTGAAATTGACACCTACACTTCGCCAATCAAAATAGAGCCTTGAAAAATGTGAATTCACTCGTATCGCTATATAAGGACTAGAACGTAAGAGGAAAAAAAGATATCATTCTAGAGAGAGAAAATCAGAGGGAGAGCAGTGGTGGAGTAGAGCTAGGATGTCAATCTTATCTAATTTATGTATAAAAACCGATACAATCCAAGCCAACTCGTAATTGTATTAAAATCAAGAGGAAACTACATGGTATGCCCCTTCTTAGCATCCCATGTAAGTATATATCCCTTTCTCAAAGTTTTAACATATATATCCTTTTTTAATATTTTTAAAGTTAATTTTACTAATCTACCCTTCCTTATTTCATTCTGCAGCCAGTTGTACGTCCGTTTGGCGCTTCAGTTCAAGACCTCCCCTCAGCCGCAACTTGCATTTGATAGATTCAAAAGAGGGAAAAAAAAAAAAAAGCAACGATGAAGTCGAGAAAATGAAGAAGAAGAACACGATTTGGTGAGAAACGATTTTCCTCTCAATTTTCTTGGAAAACAAACAACTTCAAAAAGGTATTTTCTCCATGGTTTTTGATCATTCTCTATATTTTCATTTACCTTGGTTGATTTCCTTTTCTCTCTCTCTAATTTTTAGGGAATCAGACAAGATTCGGCAATACTCTTGAGGTATCTTCTCCTTATTTGACCGATCTATCTTTGATTTTTCTTATATTTTTATTTACTTTCATTTACTTTTAATGGCTACTATCTTTTTGGCATCTCAAATTTTTCTTATATTTAGCAATACATTTTCTAGAATCGTTTTTTGATCAATTTATTTCCAGCTATTCTATGATCAATTTTAGTACGAATTCATTCATATTTTGAGATTTTTTTCCCCAAATTTTGGATTTTTCTCGACCTGATTTTGTTTGTGTTCTGATATTTTGGATTTTTTTTTTGCTTTCTTTTCTATGTTTAGGCTAGCTATGAGTAAAATTCCAATCATTATGATGGAAAGAAAACTTGATGCTACATAGCCATTGTAAATGAATAATTTACCATCGTAAACTTTTTATTTACAAAGACAGATTATTGATGTACCATGATACATCATTAAAGAATCTAAATTATTATTTATATAATAATCGACTCGTCGTTATTTGTTCATTTTCTTCTAGCCGCTAATTTATTAAACATAATATATGAAGTCCAAAATATTTTATTACTAGTAATTTACTTTGTTTCAGGAACAATAGCAAAATATGAAACCGATTATGAAGGGGAATTCAAATGCCTATTCATATGCTTGGATGCTTCAATCAAAGGGTTGGAGCCATTGTTACCCTGTTGTGTGTGTTGATGGTACATATATGAAGTATAAATATGGTAGAACACTTTTAATTGCTTGTGCATTGGATGGTAATAATCAGATTTTTCCTCTAGCATATGGAGTTGGTGACTCAGAGAATGATGGCTGCTGGGAGTGGTTTTTCAACAACTTGAAGGGTGTAAGCGGAGATCGTGAAGATATGGTTTTTGTTACTGACAGGCATAAAAGCACTAAAAAAGTGATTTTGAAGATTTTCCCAAATGTGCATCATGGGATATGCATTTACCACCTTCTAAATAACTTGAAAACCCAATACAAATTTCTTGGGAATGATGATTTGTTCAATCAGTATGCTAGAGCCTATTTACAAACTGATATTGAATATTTTATGCACAAGATAAAGAAAATTCAACCTATTGTCTCTGAGTACCTTCGTAAAGCAGGTTTGGAGAGATGGGCTCGGTCACATTTTGTTAGGAAAAGGTTTAATATCATGACTTCAAATATTTCAGAGAATTTAAATTCTGCATTAAGGTTTGTTAATATTTTAATCTAATTTACGATCATTTACCATTTATTTACCATTTATTTTTTTAGGTATATCATGTAAATAATTTATTTACCATTAATTTACCCTTTTCTCAACCCATTTACTTTCTTTCTAACTTTTTTTAGGTATATCATGTAAATAATTGATTTACCATTAATTTACTATTTTTTAACAAATTTAATAAAGGAAATGAATAATTTACGTGTTATTTACCACTTTATTTAATCAAGTAAACAGAAGTATTAATTATTGATTCTCATAAATCACTATTCTAACTTATTCACAACTTCTTTACTTTTTTGTTATCGAGTTTAATCAGGTAAATGAATCATTTACGTCTTATTTACCATTTTTTAACATGTTTAATCAAGTAAATGAATAATTTATGTGTTATTTATTATTTTATTTAATCGAGTAAATAGAATCATTAATTCCTGATGCTCATAACTCATCATTCTAACTTAAGCACAATTTCTTTACCTTTTTTTTATCGAGTTTAATCAGGTAAATAAATAATTTAAGTGTTGTTTACCACTTTATTTAATCAAGTGAACAGAAACATTAATTCTTAATGCTCATAACTCACCAGTCTAACGTATTCACAACTTATTTATCTTTTTTTTATCGAGTTTAATCATGTAAATGAATCATTTATGTCTTATTTACTATTTTTTTTTAACAAGTTTAATCAAGTAAATGAATAATTTACATGTTATTTACCACTTTATTTAATCAAGTAAACAGAAACATTAATTCCCGATGCTCATAACTCATCATTCTAAGTTAGTTACAAGTACAAAAGGAAGACATAAAGCACAAAATCAGATCAACAACTAAAAAATGTACAAGAAAGAAAATCTAAGCTAATTCTATCCTTTGGTTTATTCTTTCTTTACCATAGTATAATTAATTATATAAAATGAATTATGTAATTCATTTACCGGTGTATATAATTCATTTACTATAATTTATAAGTTATTTACCGGTTTATATAATTCATTTACCATAGTATATAATTCATTTACTATAATTTATAATTCATTTACTGGTATAAATTTCTCATTTACCGATGTATATAATTAATTTACCATAGTATGTAATTCATTTACAAGCATACATAATTCATTTACCATAATATATAATTCATTCATCGGTCTATAGTATATACTTTATTTACTGAAGTATATAATTTATTTACCAGTATATATAACTAATTTACTAAGGAATATAAATTATTTACCATGGTACATGATAAATTTATTGGAGTGTATAATTAATTTACTAGTATATAACTGATTTGCCAAAATAAAAATATATAATATATATCAAAAAATATATATATAATCTATAATAAGCAAATGAAGTAAATATAATTAAGCTACCGATAAAGCAACAAATTAGAACACCAACACCAACGACAGTGACCACGACAATGAAAAATATTGTTACCCCATAACTAACATTATTTGAAGAATTCAAGTCATATTGATAACCAAAAATACAAAGCTGAAATGAGCCCCAATTTCAATTTAGGCACTAAAAAACTAAGAACCATAAAGAATATGGCTAAAAGCGATAAAGACTTAGGGATTAAAATAAACGTAAAGCTACATACAAAAGGAAAAAAAAATACCACCACACCAAATCCATCATCATCATCATCAACGTCATTGGCCATCACTATTGGAATAAATCGTCGAAGTGAATCGTTCAATTCGTCCCGAGTACTTCGACTTCCCAGATCCAATCACTGAAATCATTGTGTTCCAGCTTCTTGTCGATGCAACGGAGCTCGGTGACGGAAACAAAACTAGTAGCATCCTTATCAAGGACCGTCAAGCCGTCAAGGAGCTAGCGATCAAAGGTCTTGGGCTTCATTTCAAGTTTTGACAGAGTGATATAATAGATCTGAATGCCATGGATTATTTCTGATTCGGTCGACAATGGAGGTCGTCGGATGGCAGAGCTCACCGAACAGCGAAGTCTTTGAGCATTGTGAGAGAGAGAACGTTTGTAGAGAGAGGCTATGTTGAGAGAGAGATTGTATATGTGAGAGAGTTTGAAGCGTGTAAGGTTTGGAAGGGTACTTTTGGTATTAGAAAAAATCTAATTAATAAAAGGGATACTGATGTAAATAATTTTAAAAAGAGATATCTACTGAAGTGAAACCCCAAAAATGGGGCATTTCTGTACAAATCCCTTTTTTTTTTAACGTTTTCGTGAAATATTTCAAACTTAGAAAATAATAATCAAAATTCATATAACATAATAAGTGACTTACTAGGTGGAATCATTTTTTTAAGGTTTTCTTAGCTAAATGGCCGAATTTTAGGATTAAATTTAACGAATGGCCGTTTTTCAAAAACTATTTAATAAAATGGCCAAATTCATCAAAACAATTTGCAAAACGACTGACTTGATTAAAAAAGTTCAAAATATATCAATTTATTAGTTTATGGAAAAAAACATATATTAATAAACTTTATATAAAATTGATTCTTAAACTACAATAATTAATATACTAATTTGAAATTGATACGCTAATAAACAAAAAGTGATATATTAATACAAAATTGATATAATAACAAATATTGATTCACTAATGTAAAAAATTGATCAACTAAAAAATGACTATTTTGTAAAAACTGATAAAAGAAAAGCAGACATTTATTAAAATTAGTCAACAAAGGCCATTTCTTAAAATATGGTGAGAAAAGAGAAAATTTTTATGAATACTCTTTTTTCTAATGTAAAAAATACTTGAGGAAATTTGATTCTATATGGTAAATTTAAAAAAAATGGAAAATTCAAAATTCTAAAATTGTTTGAAAAATATTTAGTAAAATACCACTTTTAAAAATATTTAGACTTATTAATTGATAAGATATTTGAGGTACCCAGTCAAGTTACCTAAGATAATCATACTAGTTACATCAAATACCATTGAAAAATACTAATTTTGAAAAAAAAGTAATAGTTTTCTAAGCTATTTGAAAAATGGTATTTTTCTAGCAAAATATTTCAAGTGTTATTTTTTTTCTAAATCCATCTTTGATTTTTGAGAATTTTGAAAAATTCAGTCCATCTGAGATGTTTTGGACCTTGGGTTATGGATTTTTGTAAGAAGCCCAAAATACCTAGGGTTGGGATCAATTTTGAGCTTTTTAAAAAATTCTATGCCCAAATTACTAAAAATTAAAAAATTGCAGATGAGTCAAATTTTTTGAAAAATCCAATTGATTTACAAAAATATCATATTTTAAAAATATTTTTAAAAAAATATCATTTCTAATACGTATTTAGGAAATACTATTTTTTCTTCAAAATTTGTATATTTCAATAGTACTCGAGGTACCAATTGTATTATTTAGGGTAACCAATCTAGCTACTTAATGTAAACGGCCAAATTACCTCAGGTAACTTAACCGGTTATTTCAAGTATCTCAGCAAGAGGAATTTGATTTTTTATGATATTTTTTCAAAAAAATTGAAAAATCCCGGAATTTAAAATTGTTCTGAAAAATCTCGGATTTAATTATAAAAATACCACTTATAAAAATACTTAGAAAAATACCACTTTTTATTGATTGATGAGATATTTAAGGTAACTAGTTGAGTTACCTGAGGTGACTTGAACAATTACTTCAAGTAACTGGATTGGTTACTCTAAGTAACCTAACTGATTATCTCGAGTACCATTGAAAAATACCAAATTTAAATAAAAATAATATTTTTCTAAATATTTTTTAAAAGTGTTATTTTTCTAAAAATACTTTTAAAAAGTGATATTTTTCTAAATTAATCCAGGATTTTTCAAAAAAATTAGTCCATATGGGACTTTTCAATTTTTGGTATCTTGGGCCTGGAATTTTATTAATATCCCTCTCAGCAATTAATAAAAAGTGATATTTTTCTAAATAATTTTAAAAGTGATATTTTCATAATTAAAATCCAGAATTTTTCAGACAATTTTAAAATGTGAGATTTTTCAATTTTTATTGAAAAATTACCACTAAAAATCAAATTTCCTCATCAATTTTCATAAAGACAATAGTTTAATTGTGGCTTTTAAAAATTCCACAACTGCTTCTTTTCAAAAGTATTAGAATTTACTTGTCACTTAGAAAAATATAAGCTAATTACTGCTTTTCAAAAATTCAAGAGTTTTTATAACATAACACTGTGTTTTTCACTTCATAATGCCCACTTATTTTATTTGTTTGTTATCTGAACACCTTTTTTTTACATTCATTTAAGTCGCTATTAGTACATCAATTTTATATACAGTATATATCATTGTATAAATTTAATGTATCAATAAATTATACATCAATTTTTATACCGAGTATATCTGATATCGATCATTTTGCTAGTGAAAGTGATAAACTAGCTATTTTGTTATAGTGTTTTAAAAATGGACATTTACTAAAAATGGGCCAAATTTTGGCCATTTTGCTCAAAGGCCTCAAAATTTATTTTCTATAATAAACAACGGTCTAGAATGTATTTTTATAAAATTTGTGGACCCAACTTGTTTTTTAAAAGAATAATACTAGGATCTCAACTCTTATCTTAATTTTTTAATATGAATACATGTTATATATAAGTTGTTATTATTTAATTAATGAATATTATTCAGATAATATAAAATATCCTAATTATTTTACTAAAATTTTGATACTACAGGTGGTATATAAGTTACATCATTTAATTAGTAAATAATGTTAAATTTATATGTGATAAATTCTAATATAATAATTAAATAGCACCAACTCACATAATATTATCCATATTATTACACTTATTTGTAGTAAGTTTTAATATAGTATCTGAATAATAAGAATTTACATGGTGCAACGTTAAAAATTTGGTATATTAGTTGTAATCTCTAGTATGGTCTTTTTAATAAAGGGCGCCTCTTTTAGACTTTTAATGTGTTTATTTTTCTAATATCTTTTTTCTATTTTATTTTATTTTTTGAGGGGACCTTCTATTTTATTGAGGTGTGTAGAAAATTTCAAATTCTCGTAATTGAAAAATGACCAGACATTTATTTTTTTATTTTTTATTATTTTGGTAATTCGTCGTAAAAAATAGCCAGACATAAAACAAATAAAGATATATTTCAATGATTACCGTGAGATTCATTTTGGTATCACAGGTGACAAAAAAAAAAAAAAAAAGATTAAAAAAAAGGGGGGGTTAACCGCCAGTGGAGTCACCAGCATGAGTCATGACCAAGTTCAACTTTTAACAATTTTGGGCTCGCTTTCTTCTCGGTTTAGCACTTTCAGGCTCATCATCGCATCGCTAAGGAGATTTCACTCTCTTCATTCAGGTATATTATCTCCCCCTCACACACACTGTCTCTCCATTCGAATCTAGGGTTTGGTTTGGTTTGGTTTGGTTTGGTTTCATTTCATTTCATTCTTTGATTTTTTTTTTTTTTTTAGATTATTGAATGCGCCAATTATTCCATTTTCTTTATTATTTAATCTTTTAGATGCTGAGTTCCGCATAATCGAGCACACGATCAGAGCCTCTACCTGAATTTTCATACCAAAAGACCTCACAACGACGCCAATTTTCTCCTTGGAGGTGATAATAATTAACTCTCTGTTGTACGTTTTTCCTGTTATGTAGTAGATTATATATGAAATGTATATGGGTGCAAGTCTTTGTGCTAGTTTTGTCTGTTTGTAGATATAGGTATGTATGAAGCTGGGAACTATAGAATTGCGTTTGTTGCGCCTCATAGCCCATTGGGTTTATCTGAGCTTTCTCTCTCTGAATGTGCAATAAATCTAATTGATATTTTATATATATATGTTTTTTTTTTTTTTCTCTGGGTTCGTTCTTAATTTTAGGATGGGGCCTTTTCAGTGCTATGGTTATAGTTTGATGCTGCAAAGACGAATGATTTAATCCCTTTTTACTGTTATTTTGCTTCCCAGACGTAAAGAAAGACATTTAGGTTCGTGGGTCTTTCTAACTTTTTTTTTTCTACTGAAGAGTATATTCATGTCGTTGTGATAATAGAACCGGTTGTAGCTGAAAAATTTGTTAGTTAGCTTACCTTTTATGTATTGCAGCATTTGCAGCTGATTGTTTCATGGCGGACCTCAAAGAGCGGTTGCTTCCACCAAAGCCAGCATCAGCTATAAACCTGAGGGAATCATCATTCCGTCCATCAGCATCTGGAAGGCAACCTTTTCAAGGCGTGGATGTTGTAGGGCTGAAGAAACGTGGCCAAGGTATTAGGTCTTGGATTCGGGTTGACTCATCTGGGAATTCTCAGATAATCGAGGTTGACAAGTTTACCATGATGCGCCGTTGTGACTTACCAGCCCGTGATCTTCGCCTGCTTGATCCTCTCTTTGTTTACCCTTCAACCATCCTTGGTAGAGAGAAGGCTATTGTCGTAAATCTGGAACAGATCCGGTGCATCATTACAGCGGACGAGGTTTTAATTCTGAATTCCCTAGATAGCTATGTGTTGCAATACGTGGTGGAGCTACAACGGCGATTGACAACAACTGGGGTAGCTGAGGTCTGGCAATCAGACAATGCTGAATTGAGCCGGAGGAGGGGAAGTAGAAATTTTGTTGACAATGTTTTTGGAAACACATCTCCTGATTATTTGCCCTTTGAGTTTAGGGCTTTAGAAGTTGCTTTAGAGGCTGCTTGCACATTTCTTGATTCTCAGGTGAGTATGGTGAAACTAAATCTCAAGTTTCATCTTTTCTTCTAATCTGTCCCATAATCTGAAACACACTCAGATGTAGATAGTCAGAAACACGTTGTTTGTATTCTGCATTGAGGAGTATTAGACTTTGATGTTTAGAAAAGCATTAGTCTGCATAAAAGTTTAAAGTAATTTAGGTCAGAGTACAATTACAAAATTTTCAAATGGCACTGTGAACGAGAGTTTTGCTCAGTTCAACAATGTTTTTAAGTAGTGTCTGTGGAATCCATCTCTGTTTTTTAGTAAAGCAGTTAAATGGCTCTTTGCCATTATCATTGTATTTTCTCTTTCTGGTCTGTGGTAAGTTGACTAAAGCCTGGACTTTTCCCCCTTTTCCAAAGGCAGCAGAATTAGAAATCGAAGCATACCCTTTGTTAGATGAACTTACATCAAAGATCAGTACATTAAACTTGGAACGTGTTCGTCGGTTGAAAAGCAGACTTGTTGCCTTGACTCGGAGAGTTCAGAAGGTAGTGCAGTTCTGCATATTATTTTTCTTCCTGTTTTACAAGAGCAGAAAAAAGGGTATCCGACACCAGATTCTTATCTAGTCCCTCACTTTTTGCCCCTCCTTTAGGTTAGGGATGAGATAGAGCAACTCATGGATGATGATGGGGATATGGCCGAGATGTATCTCACTGAGAAGAAAAGTAGGATGGAAACCTCATTTTATGGTGATCAGTCTTTGATGGGATACAAATCTACTGATGGTGCATCTATTTCAGCTCCAGTATCTCCTGTCTCTTCACCCCCTGAGTCCCGAAGGCTTGAGAAGACCTTGAGCATTGCAAGGAGTCGACATGAGAGTATGAGGAGTTCGGACAGCAACACAGAAAGTATAGAAGAGCTTGAAATGTTGCTGGAAGCATATTTTGTTGTAATAGACAGCACTCTTAACAAGTTGACATCGGTATTCACAGCAGTTTATCTTTAATTATCCTTGTCTCATCTTCAATTGAGTAGGCTAAACTAAAGTATAATCAATTTTCTGTTTTCGTTTTACTTTTTTGTCTTTCAGTTGAAGGAATACATTGACGACACCGAAGATTTCATCAACATTCAGCTGGTAATATGCCTTATCCTATTATTGTATGCATTTGCCTATCGTATATACATGGTGCTCGTAGATAAATTCTCTCCTTATCTGACCAAATAGAGCAAATGGATGGAGATAGCTGTTCTCTATTCGGTGCACAGGGAAAGAGAAAAGAAAAGATAAGAAGATTCCATTTAATGTTTCTTTCGTCTTTGATGATTGCTGAAATATCATTCCATATACCTAGATAATATCTTGCAAATAATATGAGGTTTGGAACTAATCATTCTTCTTTTAGCTCCTGATAAAAGCATGTAGAACACGGTTTTCTTATAATGTAACTTTTTCCACCTAAACCTCATTTTCGTTGATAATTAAAAGGGGTACTCTTACAATTGGAATATTAACATTCGCAGGATAATGTCCGAAACCAGCTAATTCAATTTGAGCTCCTACTCACAACTGCAACATTTGTGGTGGCGATCTTTGGAGTAGTTGCAGGAATCTTTGGCATGAACTTCACCATACCAATGTTTGACAATCCTGCTGCTTTTAAGTGGGTCCTCATAGTTACAGGAGTAACTGGCGTCATCATATTTTGTGCGTTTGTGTGCTTCTTCAAGTATAGAAGGCTCATGCCATTGTAGGTGTTTAAGGACACTTCATTAAAATTATTCAATTGAGAAAGAAGCAAATTTTTAAAAAAGTAAGAATTTTGTTTCACTTTTTACTTTCTAGATGGAAAATGGTAAATAAAAGCTAGTCCATTGTAACCGATTCCTTCAACTTCATTTTTGTGCCAGTGTTGTCAATAATACGTTTGTACATTCTGGTCCTGCCTGATAGGGTTGAAGGCGTAAAGCCGCAAAGCACATACCAAGAGCTTATACAAGCATCCGGTACTGAAAAAAATGTTGCGTTTGTTGGTGAAAAGTGAAACGTATATCCTATAATCTCAATAGCTTTTTACAAATTATCCACTTTTCTTCCCACTTGAGAGTGCTCTTGAAAAGCATTCTTAGCTACCTTTCGGCTGATTTATTCACAGTTTTCTTGTATCATTTCAATTAAAGTGAAATAACGTGAAAAGCTCCTTTGCTCACAGACGTAACATGGTTAGAGATAAAAGTAGATGAAGCTGAATGGTTTAACCATTAGCAAACATAAATGGCGAACTATAAGAGAGTACCCAATCTCTATCGGATTGCTTAGACAAAAAAGTGAACCTACAGATCCATCGTTGGTCAATTTCAGTAGATGCAATCATGCATAGACATCCTACCCTGACTATGGAGCATTTAATCAACCGGGCCACTCTTGCCAGTTGAACAATGTAAATCAAAATTTCAATAGAGTCGATTTCCAGGCTTTCAGATGTTGGAGAGACTTTCCCCACAAACACGACGAAGTAACAAACATGAGTCCAAAACCACTTTAGAAACTTTAGATCATCTTACAGTCGCAGATTATGCCCTTAAATAATAGAAGTGGTTTACAAACTTGTAGTACCTCAAGAAACCTCGGCATCAATAAGCATTCTTGGTTAGGAATTAGGATATAAAGAGTGATTGTGAGGCCACGGTAAGAAAGCTATTACAATGTCAAAGAAAGGCAAATGTTTTCCATCTCTGACAAGGAAAATATTTCCAACAGTAAAGACAAAGTATGTTGTGATCAACAATCAAAATTGTTTTCTGATTTATCACTAAGCACTTAGTATTGCAGCGGAAGATGTCAAGAAACAGAGGTACATATGCAACGTACTTCTGAATGTGTTCCTCAAGACTTATCAAACGCAACTCTTATGCAAAAGAGGTTGACAACAAAAAATAGTATCTAAAAACAGAGAGCTATTTAGCATCCAACATTAAAATGCTCACAGGAGGATTAAACGCTTCAACAAAAATCTTTGCAGCATCATTTAGCAGATGATGAACTTGAAGAAAGTCTTTGACTCCGGGCTTTATCGGCTTTTTCTAAATAGTCCTGATGAGACCGATGCTTTGCCCCTGAAAGAGAACTCAACTGTATTAGACAGGAAAAACAGATGATGCTGATTCTCACGTTCGGAATACTCAGATAGCTAGAAAGTTAAAGACAAATGACACACATTAAAAAAATCAAATTGCGACAATCATGCAAAGCACATTGGGAATATGGTTCCAGTTTTAACAAACTAAAGAACAACTCACTTTCCCGTTATCATCAGAATGCATGTAAGCACAAATTTTTGGTAAAATACATATCCATGGTGCAGCCATGGTAAGCCTGCTCTAAGATCTCTGGTTTCTTTTTGGCTTATATATAACTAGATTCAAGTTTATCGTTTAAGTTATAGAGGTGTGTAATCTGATGGATGGACAGAATAGTATCAATTGACTCAATAGACAAAAAACCAATCAAATGCAAAAGCTACATCTATGTCGTTTCGTAATTTCATCTCAACTCTTAAGTCACTGAAGTCTTAACTCACTGCAACATGTATCTTAAATCTAGCTACAAATTGTTAAAAGTAAATTGAAGGTAAGAAAGAGCAAAGAAATACGGGGATGCAAAACTAGTGCTCAGTCAATGACGATAAAATAGATTCTAGTGAAAACAGACATTGAAACTAAACTAAACGAAAGAAAAACAAGCTAACTGACGAAAACTTAAACAAAAAGAAAAGGAAAGTACAAGTTTTTACAACGCTATCTCAGCCAAGCATTGTCAGTGAATTCATGTATATCAACTAGTCATTCACGAAACCTGTGTCACCATTTGATACAAGTTTAACTCATGAGGCAGCAAAAAACTAATCCAAGTTCACTTCACCATTAAGACAATTTCTTAGTCTTTGCTTCTAGTGGAAATAAAAACCTTTCCTTACCAGCAAGTTACAACAAAAAAAGCCTAATTTATATTGAATCGTCATATTCAAAGGAAAAAAAATCGAGCATCAATCCAAGGAAGACGAAAAGCCCAGAACAGGAAAATCTCATGTCATCTCTTTCAGGCCTAAATTTCTCAGCTCTACCCTTTTGGTATCCATAAATCAAGTTTTTAAAAAATACCCAGAAGACGAAATCCCAAATCTTTTGATGGGCATAAAGCTCCATTGCCAGAAGAACCAATAATAATGGTGGAAATAGAGAATGAGGTGAATACGAACCTCGGTTCATAAGGACCCAAGGAATGCCGAAAACGAGGCTGATAATAGCGATACCAGCGAGGACGTGCTTCTTCTCCCCGCTGTACAAGTAGTGCTCCATTCTCCCCCTAAAACCCTGTCCTCCTCCTCCTCCTCCTCCATTGCTACTGCCTCCGCTTTTGGCTTCGCCGCTCATATTCTTCACTGTCAGCCGACCCTGCCTTAGTTTCGCTCCTGTGCTTTGTTCAATTCAGAATCGATCCACGTATTCGGCGTTGCTTTTATGACTAGAGAAGAAAAGTGAAGCACCGAGTTTGACAGAAATTTACTCGATTCGCAAAACCACATATTGGTATTTGGAAGGGAAATACTGAATAGAAAAAGATGCCGTTCGTACGCGAACGACATGTCGTATAAGCAAGAATGGTAGCTCTTTTTTTTTTAAATATTTTACAAAATTTTATTTTTAGTCACTAAATAGTTCATTGACTTGCATTTTGATTCTTTATTTTTTAAAAAACTATTTCAGATTTCACCCTGAGTTATTATTATTTCTTCTTAAATCTATTGCCTTGAATTGTGGTTTTTATATTTATCTCATTAGTTTTATAACATGATTATATAAATTAAAACTAAGAACCAAAATTAAGGCAAGAGAAAATACAGTTCATGGGAACATAATTTGATGTTTGAATTTCAGCTATCAAAATGAGCCAAAAACAATATTTATTGACTAAATTGAAACAATTCAAAAATAAGATTACAAGAGATCAAGATAAAGTTTTTAAATTTTTTTTCAAGAACAAAATAAGATTAATATCAGACTAGCTGCTATTCGAATAAATTAATTGTCATTTTCTCGAAAGCTTGATATTGTCTTTGATGGCCACGGATGTAGTCCTCTCGAGGAAACTAGTCCTGTTCATGTTTTGGCCAATACAAGTCATATTTTAACTAATCTATGTTGGTTAGAACATAACCTGTGTTTGTCAAAATATGAACGGAATTAGTCCCGCCAGCGGAACTACATCCGTGTTCGTCTTTAATAAGAACATAATATAGATATAGATATATATATATATATATATATACATATATATAGGGCACCAATCCAGTAGGTATTTTTTTTTTTACCTATGTATAGGTATCAATTTGGCTAATGGAAATTTTTTTTGCACATTTTTTTATATTAAAAAGTAGGAGAGAGAAAAAGTATTAATGATGCACGTCTTTTCATGCACCTCATTTTAGCCATTGGATCGCCATTAGATGATGATCTAATGACTAAAAAAAAAATATCTACACATAGATAAAAAAAAAAATACCTACAGGAATGGCAATCATATATATATATATATATATATTTGTTGGATCAATCTAAGAACCAAAGTATAATCATATTGGTTATCATTTTGGTGAAACTTACTGTTAAGCTCGAATTTTAGACCAAATTTCA
The DNA here is from genome assembly GCA_002914845.1 of Trema orientale. NCBI lineage: Eukaryota > Viridiplantae > Streptophyta > Magnoliopsida > Rosales > Cannabaceae > Trema > Trema orientale. The sequence goes on along the minus strand of JXTC01000095.1, from coordinate 330,968 downwards.
TTTTCGTCCCTGGCTTTTATAATGATCCATTTAAGACACCCAATTTATTAAAGTTCCCTATTTCGGCCCCTTTTATTAGTGAAATGTGAAAATTTGACGAAATGTATCATGTCTGTTAGGAATTGTTAGCCTAAGATTGACAACTCAAGAGGGGGGGTGAATTGGGTTTTAAAACATTTGCGGAAACTTTTCAACTATTTAAAAACATAGATCACTATTTCTAAACTTTGAAGCTAAACAAACAATATTACAAAGTATATAGCAATAATAGCAAGTATATTAAGCACACTAAATATCAAACACTCAAATAAATAGTTTGCAATAAAGTAAAGAGTGTAGGGATAGAGAAAGTGCAAACTCGGTTTTTACAAGGTTCGACAAACACGACGGTTTGCCTTCGTCCCCGGCTTTTGGTAACTTGCTTTGAGCTTCTATTACTCGGATCAAGATTGTAGGCTTGACCAACCCTTTTACAAATGGAGTGAATTCTTCTTAGGCACACCCTAGCCTTTACAATAGTCTTGACTCCGGCTCTATTACGCCTAACCTCGGATTGTTTTGACTTCGGTGCCAATCTCACCTATACCGGGTTGTTTAGACAATGGTGCCAACCTCACCAATACCGAGTTATTTAGACGTGCCAACCTCACCAACTCACGGGTTATTTAGACTCTGGTAGCAACCTCACCTAAAACGGGTTGTTTAGACTCCGGTGGCAACCTCACCTGTACTTGGGTTGTTTATGACTCCGGTGCTAACCTCACCTCGCACTCAATGGTTTTACAATGTAAGAATGAACACACTCACAAACTCTCCTCTCAAAAGTAATAAATATAATTTTAGCTTAGGAGATTTGAGAACAATGCACAATAAATGCTCTAAGATTGGCTCAAATAGATTTAAAAGTTAAAGTGAAGTAAAAGAGAGCTTTGCACTTAGAAACTAATTGGGAATCAATGTACGTTCATATTCTCATATTCTAAGTCGTTAAACTTGGCTCTATTTATAGATATCTTCAAAAACTAGCCGTTGTCAACCGTTACTGGTTGTTTGCCAGAAAAGTAGTTGACCACATTTTCACTAGCCATTGGAATCTGATAGTGAAGTTTAGCTCCAACGGTCAAATAGTCGTGATGTAGTGGTCGACCACTTTAAGACCAGAAACTACTTATTGGTTTCCTTGATTCTTTTTTGGTCGATATTTTAAATTCCATTATTTTTCAAATATTTTTGTCACTAAAAATGGTCTTTTTGAGGGAATTTTGGCTAGACTAAAAATGATATTTATTTTCAAACTTCTAAAATAAAATAACTATTTTATTCTTAAGATAGTTTGAAAAATCTTTTGAAAGTATTTAAAAATTCTTTTAAAAATATGAGCAAATTCTTTTAAAAGTATGAGCCAATGCAAAGAGAATCTATAAGCAATGAAATAAATCAAATACAAGACTAAGTATGAAATATACCCTATCTAGACACGATCTTGTATCTTGATTGTCCATCTTCAAGTTTGAATAAAATTAGTCCAATATGTATCCATCTTCAAGCTTGCTTCCTGGATCAACTTGAGTTAGAACTTCAAAATCATTTCACTACACTTTCAAGTTAAATCATTAATACTAAATCAAATGTTTCTTATCTTCAAAATAAGAGTGAGTAAGATTGAAACCTTAATTTCTCAATAATGTCTTAGGTAAAATGCCCTTGTTTGCTTCATGAACTATCAAATTAGGGATTTTAGAAGTAAAACTCTAACCTTTGCGCATCTGCTTCATTTTTAAAAGAGGTGAATAAAAGTTAGATACCTCCAAAATCATATAGTGGTTTATTAAACAAAAAGGGCATTCTTTTCCATCTAATTTTTCCAGCTACCAAACCAGTGACCAAAAAGTTGATCCATTTTGGTGTTGTTTCATTGATAGAAACTTTAATAGATCAGTGCCTTAGATAGGGCTAAAATAAGATTTAGTCTAAATTTTGGGGGCTAAAAATAAGTTTTATTCTATAATTTATGTAGAAAAGTAGATGTTGTAATAAGTTAAATATATGAGCAATACTATAAGGCACCAGTTGTACCCAACACCACAATAAGGTGTAATTATATTATCGAGTGATTTAATTAATAAACTGAGTCTCACTTGAAATATAATTTTAATCTGACAATAACAGATTGACACATCATGTGGTGTTAAGCATTATATGGTGTCATTTAGCATTACTCTAAATACATAGTGGTTCTATTGCCACCATTTTTCTTCTCTACCCATCCCTTTTTTAATTAATTATTTATTTACAAAAATATCGTCTTATAAATTGATATTAATATCCCATATGACATTAAACAATTAAAACCTTTATCAGTATATTCCCCAAATATGTACAGTAATCATATGATATTTTGCCCAAAATTTAAAGGGAAAAAAAAGATTTTATGCAATTTAATTTTCTTAAGGATGAATGAACAAACTGCGATTGTCAAAGATTTTGATTCTCCTAATGATATAGATTGTAATGAGGTAAGATTTTTATTTTAATATTATTGGTATTTATATATTCTTATTTTGTGTTTAAAAGAAAATAGAAATTAGACTTCTCATTAATTAGTATTATTTCTTTTGAATCTTTATTAGAAAGATTGGATAGATTTTATGATTGTTATTGTTTTTTTTCCTCATTCTATTGATATTTATGTTATATTATTTCTTTTGAATCTTTATTAGAAAGATTGGATAGATTTTATGATTGTTAATATTTTTTTTTCCTCATTCTATTGATATTTATATTTTTTTGGGGGGTGAACCAATAATTTTTATTTTATTTTCTTTTTTCTTTTTTTCAAGGAATGGCAGAAGAATCAATCGTTCTGGAACTCTTTTTTTAAGTTTTTTTTTTGGGAGATTGGGAACCAGCTACTTTTTTTTTTCCTAGGTGGGGGAAGCCAACCATTCAAGAATTTCTTATTTTTTCTTTTAGCTTAGGAATCATGTAGTTATGTAGACGAAAAAAGTACTTTTGAAAAAGAGCAAAAAAAAAAAAACAATATATCTAAAAGCTAATTTATTGTAAAGTATTAGGGGTGAGAAAAGAAATATTTAGAGAAATATTTAATAAGAGGTATTTTCGTACATAATAAAAATTTATAAGGTGTGTAAAAAGATATTTTAAAATATTAAAGGGGTGTGTTTAAAAAAGGGGTGGAGAGGAAAAAATTGCCACCCTAAACATATTCAGGAAAAAAAATAAAGCTCCTGTAAGTCCTTTCTTCATAAAGTGACATGCCATTGGAGTTTGAAATTAATCAGTTTTAAGTTACACGACACATCATTTGTCATATTATTTGATGCCGTTTTTACATAAAGGACATGTAGTTTAAATTTGAAGTTGCTAGGAAAAACGACACGTTGTCCATTTGCTTACCCAGCCGCCTGCATTTATAATATTTTTTAAAAAAACGACAGGTCAGTTGTTCAATACTTCTTCTTAAGAAATAGAAGACCAGCTGCTAAAAACCGCCCAAACGAGCAGAAAGAAAAACGACCTTTTTCACCACCAAGCTATGTTTCATTCCACAACCGATGGCATTTCCGACACTTGCGAGGAGGCTACAAAGAACACATCTCCAACACTTGTCACCACTTGTTCTACTACAGCCTCGATTAACCTCTGCTTCCCTTCTTTCACAATCATCGCATTTCTCTTTCTCACAGGCATTTCATCAAACACTTTCAATACCCTCTCGAAACTCTCCTCTGCAAACCCTCCGTTTCTCTACTCTCCAACGCCATCCTTCCGAAACTCTCGGCGACCCGTTTGAGTTCAACCCGGAAAGGATTCAGATTCATGATGAGCTCCAAGATCCGGGCCTTCTCCGATTCTTCAAACAACTCGAGCAGGTAGCCAAGCTTCTCTCGGAAGCAGAGGCCATGGCTTCTCTCGACGAATCGGGTATCGAGCCTAGTCGAGTTATGGTCCGTTCAGCGATCTGGGCATTGAGGAAAGAGTGTAGACTGGCCTTTTTGGCTTTCAAATGGGGTGACAGATGGGGTTGTTGTGATGAAGAAGCTTGGAATTTGATGATATGGGTCCTGGGTACTCATCGAAAGTTTAATAGTGCTTGGTGTCTGATTCGAGACCTGCATCGGTCTTCAATGGATACGCGGCGCGCAATGCTTGTTATGATTGATAGGTGAAATTCTAGTTGTCATTTTGCTATCTCTTGCCATAAATTATGCTACTTAATATAATGATTTCATTAGGTGAGAGCCTGAGTGTTGAGTTTAGCTTCAGTTCTTGCTACTTAAAAGTAAAGGTGTGTGTGTGTGTGTATGTGTGTGTTTTTCAATTTTATTTTCAGATATCAAGCTCGTAGATGTAAAAATTATCAGGAAAGACAAAAAGGGTCTCTAGTTTTCTTCAATATTTGGAATACTTTAATTATTATCTTAAACCTTACAAGAGTTTCAAATCACTTAATTTGGAATGTCGTTCCTTTTGGCTGTTAATCAGGTATGCATGTGCAAATGATCCTTGCAAGGCCATATGGACATTCCATATCATGGAGAAGTTCAGACTGTCTCCTGATCAAGGTGCATTCCACATGGCCCTGAGGGCTCTCTGCAAACATGGGTTCATCGAAGAGGCTGAAGAGTTTATGTTTGTAAACAAGAAGCTCTTCCCACTGGAGATTGGGGGCTTTAACATCATTCTTAATGGTTGGTGTAACATATTTGTTGATGTATCTGAAGCCAAGAGAGTTTGGAGAGAAATGTCCAAGGTCTGTATAACACCAGATGCAATTTCTTATACTCACATGATTGCCTGTTTCTCAAAGGTTGGTAATCTCTTCGACTCGCTTAGACTCTATGATGAAATGAAGAAAATGGGTTGGGTTCCAAGTGTCAAGGTTTACAATTCTTTGGTTTATGTATTAACTCGAGAAAATTGCTTAAAGGAAGCACTCAAGTTCCTGGAGAAGATGATAGAGTTGGGTTTGCAACCAGATTCCGCCACCTATAATTCAATAATAGGCCCTTTATGCAAAGCAAGAAAGCTAGAGGAGGCAAGAATTATGTTAGCCACTATGCTTGGAGAGAATGTCAGCCCAACGATTGAGACCTACCATGCACTTCTAGAGAGCGTAGAGTTTGAAGAAACTCTCGAAATTCTCAGTCGAATGAAGAAAGCTAAGTTGGGTCCTAGTAACGAAACCTTTATTATGGTTCTTGAAAAGTTCTTCACGTTGGAGCAACCTGAGAATGCAATAAAGATTTGGGAAGAAATGAAGGATTACGAACTAATGCCAGATTCTACACATTATACAATTATGGTAAAAGGGCTGGCAAATTGTGGGTTGTTTTGTAAGGCTAAAGAATTTTTGGCCGCAATGAGATCAGGTGGGTTCTTTGAAGATCCAAAGCTTAAGAGGCTATTGAAATAACCAGTAAGCGGCGGCACTGAGAAAATAAAGCAGCAGTTGAGACAGTTAAAATGGAGGAAAAAGTGTGAATTCTAAGAAAGGTGAATCAGATGGGAAAATTAACAGCAATCAAGAAAGAAGAAAGTATTTATTGATTACTCCGCTCGAAACTTCGAGTGGATATGGAAGAGCTTTTTGGAATAATTTTTTTGCCATTATTAATTTTTTACTCTAATGGCATCTGGCGACTTGGCTTTGTACTCACTGTTGAAGAAGCTAATAAAGTAGTTTCTTCATTGAAACAAACTATCATGAAAAACTTTCATGGTGAAGTATATCAGTAGCAGATGTTATCTCATGCTAGCCTGCATCTTCGATCGCAATTTGCCGGCAGCAAAACCTACTTGACTGCATGACGTATGATTATTCCATGCATGAACAGTTATGTATTCTTTTCTGATATATGTACGTTTCTGTCTATACAACCATAAAAATTACAAGGAAAAAGTTATGAAAAAAAAGGAGGAAAATATTTTTGCTAAAAGTTTATAAAACTTTATTTTGACATTTTTTGTTAGGAGGCGGCTATAGTAGGGGCGCCCTTACGTAAAGCCTCTGTTTATACACTGTTTGATGGGAATCTGTGGAGAATCTGTTATAAACAGATTCCCATCAAACGGTGTATAGACATGGACGCCCCTACTGTAGACGCGCTCATTTTGTTATATTAATTAATGTGTCAAAATTTTATATATTAAAAAATGATTTTAAATTAAATTCTTGCTTTTCTGAAAAGAAATATCTATCGTTTCAATCCAAACAAATGAGAAAGTAGTCCTTTGGATTTTTTTTTTTTTTTTTTTTCATTCTGAAAATCCAAGTTCCAAATGGAACGTAGGCCATTTTTTTTCCCCTTCCAACTGGTTGGAATTGGTTCACTTCTAACAAAGAAGCAACTCTCAACCTCATAAAGTTAGGGTCCAGTCTTTCGTCTCCTTATGTTCCTTATGTTTTTTATTTGATCCTTGTTCATAATGCAATAGCTGTGCTGCTGTGGTTTTACTTGCTTCAGTAATTTTGGTTTCCAAGTGGTGACCCTCAAATCTCAATGGTGGACTAGCGAAGGTGAAAAAAAGAAAAAGAAAAAAGAGAAAACACCATATTTCCAAGTGGAAATTCACTTTCACGAAGTTGGATTTTCATCATAATGGCCCAAAATCTGCAGCAGCAGTTTACCTGAATTAGTTTCACGCAATTATTATTAATATATGTTCCTGAAGTTCTTGATAATCTCTTGAAGCATCAATGTACATGAAAATCCCAAAACAGAGCGGACAAAATTTACTCTTGACACACCAACTTACGTCTAGCCCAGATTTGTAGACACATTGGCCCACTAGATTAACTTCTGTCTATTTCACCCTTTAATTCAAATTTACCATCTTTACAAAAGTGCACTGTAAATCTGTAACGTGCTCTTTCTCATACTTTAAATTCAAATATATAACCCTCAAAAAACTCCACACTAATCTATTCCTATGCCATACTTTTAACTCAAATGTAAGGATTACAAAATCCAAACGATGTATTTCATCATGTTCAGTAGATTCGGTACCCAATTTTTATAATGCCATTGGACCACTCTTTCAAACTTTCTTGTACCTATATATAGTTGCTGTATTACCTACTCCTACTCCCCATCATTTACTCTCTAGTGTGTTCCAGCTTTTTTCTTTAAAAAAAAAAAGAAAAGAACAAGTGACACTTTTACAGTGTCAAGCCTGGTCAAAAAGAATTCAGGCTCTCTCACTAGTCACTCCATACCAAGATTTTTTCTTTTTCCCAAGAAAGGGAGAGAGAGTGAAAGAAAAAGCACCACCAACCAAGCCAACCAACTACAGAAGTGAGAATGTACAGCTCAGTCTACCTTATCTTCTCCATTGTTCTAATCTCCGCCGTTTCGACCATCCCTCCAATCTTTGCCACCGACCACATTGTTGGAGCCAATAAGGGCTGGAATCCCGGTATCAATTACACCCTTTGGGCCAACAACCACACATTCTATGTTGGCGACCTTATCTGTAAGACCTCTCTCACTCTGTCTCTTTCTCTGTAGCTTTGTATCAGTTTGTGTTGTGTTCTGGATCTATTTCAACTGTTTGTATAGATAGATTTGTGTTAAAAGATCTTGAGAACCCACTTTACGTTTTCACTTTCCTTTTTTGGAAAAAAATTATGTCTTTTTTAAAGTTTCTCAGTGACCCAAAAAAGGGAGGAGGAAAAATTTGAGCTAAAATACTTTGTTTCATGTTAATGTTTTGGTCAAGCTCAAAATTTCTCTTGATTCCACTATTCCTGTTGGTTTGAGGGTTGAAGACAGTCAAGTTCACTTTCTTGCTTAAACTTTTAGCTTCGTGTGTGTGTGTGTGTTTCTTTTTTCCGAGTTTTGGTGGGATCTTTCTGTTTTTTCCCTCAAAAATGCTTTTTGGGTCATAGCATTTAGGTACCAAAAGAACCAGTACAATGTGTTTGAGGTGAACCAAACTGGATATGACAACTGCACAACTGAAGGCGCAGTAGGGAACTGGAGCAGTGGCAAAGACTTCATACCCCTTAACAAGGCCAAGAGGTACTACTTCATATGTGGAAATGGCCAGTGCTTCAGTGGGATGAAGGTCTCTGTTGTTGTCCACCCTCTGCCCTCACCTCCTTTGGCTGCCGTAGCTGCTGAGCACTCTTCGCAGAATTCCACTGCCGCAGCGGTTCCACGGCCGGGATTTCGGGCTTTGGCGGTGTCTTTCGCGTTAATCTGGTTTGGATCCTCGGGGCTTTAGTGTTGAAAGCTGCCTTAGATGAGTGGAAGTGTATAATTTGTTGTCTCTCAATTCTTAAAAGCATTTTATTTCTTTTTCTTTGGGGTCATTTATTTTGATATGTGCTAAACTCTTTTGGGACAATTATTTGTGAGTGATTTTTTTTCTTGGCTGCATTGCTTTCTTAGATCTTATTGCATTTGGAGGAAGAAAAAGAAAATAGGAAAATCATTATGGCACTGTATCTATTAGTGTTTATTGCATTATTGCTGTAAGGTTCCGTTATTTAACAGGTTATGTTCGAGTTATTAAATAAGTTCTCCCTTAATTATACTTCTTAACTGAAGATTTTTAAAACTTGGGAGGAAAAAATAAGAAGGTGAGCTACAAACTCAATAAGTAGCCAGTAACTTTAACTAGCTGGATCAAACATATATAAACCAAAATCACTCACAAATATTTTTCAGAACAAATTTGGTTTCAGAAATCAATACTTTTGAAAATATTCAAATCAAGTCGTTTAGTAAACAATTTGACAAAAATAAATAATAAGTTTCCAAATCTGTTTTTTCTAATCCCTTTTTAGTCAATAATAATTTCAATAATCAATACTTTTGAAAATATTCAAATCAAGTCGTTTAGTAAACAATTTGACAAAAATAAATAATAAGTTTCCAAATCTGTCTTTTCTAATTTTTTTTTAGTCAATAATAATTTCAATTATATTTCTATCTAGTTTTTGGCAACTATGGTCACACTTAACCCATGTGACGAGGTCCGAATCTGCACAATTAATCCATGTAGCTAGGTCCGAATACGCTACAAATAATTCCTATAGCCAAGTCCGAATCTACTATAGATAACCCCTGTAGCTAAATGCAAATCACGAATCTACTACATTTAACCCTGTAGTTAGGTCAGTACTGTCCACATATAATCCCTGTAGATTGGGTTCACATGTATAGTCATTGAAGAGAGTTTCAAAATACTTATTTATAATAACGAATCATAAACCATTTCACTTTCATCTCATTATAATATTGTACTCATTCCAAAACAATTTTATTGTAATTACGTTCAATAGTAATTCATATACTTGATCCGTAATTTAGTATAAAACATAGAATCATACTATTTTCACAAAAATTACGTTATTTCAATAAAACAGACTTCTTTCAGTAAATAGTCTTATTACCAAAATATATTTTTACTTGAAATCATATTTTAAATAAAATACTTGTAAACATGATTCTATTAGAAGTAATAAAACAACAAAACATTTAGCTTTTGGATGAGGAAAACTACTAAAAAAGATCAAAGGTTACTTACTTCATTCGTTGTGCCTATTTAACCAAAATAATCAACATAACCTCTCAAACACCTATTATCATACAAATCATATATAAGTATCACAACAATAAAATCATACTCTACTTACACTAAAAGTATTGACTACTTCCCGCCCATGCATCTACTATAATCAACTTTATAACTATTCTCAATAATGTCAATTTCTTACGATTCATAATAATTTTAACATCTCTAAAAATTACCAAATTTAGAGGATATGTTCTACAAGTCATGGGGTCCTAAAAGTACAAAAAATATGGCTATAGGATCCATAAGTAAGCCCCGCACAGCCGGACAAGCTGCAGCCACGTTTCGCCAAATGTACCCTAAGTTTCATATTTTTCCAGATTCATAGTTTTCACTTCAATTGGCTATAACTCTCTAGTTATAAGTCCGTTTTTGACAAATTATATACCGTTGGAAAGCTAATTCGATAAGCTTTCTGACTATATTAAATATGACCTAATCAGACTAATAAAAATCCCTGAATAGCTAGTCGGAATATCTCTTGCGTTTTTTTAAGCTCAAAACTCAAAAATTTTTCTATTTACCCAACCAAATCACTCAAAATTTGTCTTGTTTAAATCCTAATATCAATAGGCTTTATCCTCTATTAGATTCATCCTAATAATTCATAAATTATTTGTGCGCAAATTAAAACCCTAATCCTAAACATGCAATTCCAATCCCCAAAAATCTAATTAGTACGTGTAGACTTAATAGATTAAAATCATTTACCTTAAAATTCAAATGAATTGAATCCTCTTCTTGTTTCTCCTTCTTTTTTGAAACTATGTGGCTGTCTCTCTGCCTTTTTCATAATATAAAACTAAGTAGTTTACTAGTCTTAGGGTTTCTTAAAAGGTCAATTATTTAATTACTAAAGTAATCTCATTAAATACTATTAACTAAGAGTTTTTTAGTCTTTTATATTATCCTTATATTATTTATAAAATATAAATAATTCTCTTTTTCTTTTTTTTTTTGAAACGGGTTGTCACAGGGCAAGTTATGGAATGTCCCAAGCTCCTGAAGAGGTGTATCAAACGAAATCCCGATCATAGGCCTAGCATAATCGAAGTAGGAAAGGCACTTAGACTCATCAAAACCACCCGATATTAGATCCCTCTCCCCTCTTCTTTGTGCCTGCTTAAGTATACTCTAATGTGGCTCTTTTTTTTTTTTTTTTTTTTTTTTAAATGGTTCATGCTACTTGGCTGGTTTAGTATGAATGTCTGTGACTGTGATGGTACTTGGTTGTAAAATTGACGAATTATATCTAACTAAAGAGACCTTAGTAGGAAACAACTTCCACTTTAGAAAATGGAGAGACTAGAGGTAACTTCTTTTTACGCGGTCAGCAATTTCAAAGTTAAAAGTACCCCAAAACCACACACACAAAAATTGTTACTTGATATGATTTTGATCACAAACGCGTATAGAAATTGAGGAAATAACCTGGCAAGTCAGCAACATTTAATTATTCGTCTTTAATTATTTCTTAATATTTTAGGGACTTGTGACTCAGTCTTCAAAATGTAGCACGCGTTTTGGACCACTAACATGACGAGGACCTACCTAGGAAATTACCTGTGTCAACGTCAACGTCAGAACAAGTTGATCTCTGTAGTGTAAATTGTCTACTTGTCTCTGGACGATGTTATCTCTTGGAAGAATCAATCTTCCAGCATATTTGTAGAGCTGTTCTAGGGAAGTAGCACCCACGATCAAATCGTTCTTCCATTATGTTTTCAGGCTCTAGAAAAAACGAAAACAAGGTGGAGAAGAATGGTTTCTTTTTGAAGAACGGAGCTGCAGTGTTAGAGCAGCTCATTCTTTTGTTTGACGGAAAATGCAACCGGATTCGGACCTACTCCGCTGAAGATCTGAAAAGGGCAACAGATAACTTCGACCGGAGCAGAATGATACACGAGAGTGCGGGCTATATTATGTATAAGGGACTTCACGAAGATTGTGAAATATCAGTGAAAAAGTTCATATCACCCTCGCACTACAAGTTTATGGATTCCTTGAAACGGATTTCAAATGAAGCTGCAGTTGCATCACGGATGAGCAACCACAAAAATGTTTTGAAGCTCTTGGGCTGCTGCCTTGAGACAGAGTTGCCCATGTTGGTGTATGAATTCCCAGGAAATGGTAATCTGTCCCGTATGCTAGATAGGGATGGTGGTGAACAACTGCCATTCGAGAGCAGGTTAAGCATTGCTATTGAAATAGCAAATGCAGTTGCGTATCTCCACCACGGCCTTTCGAAGAAGTTCATCCATCGAGATGTACATAGAGGACAAGTGTTCTTAGACCAAGATTATGGTGCCAAGCTGTTCGAGTTCCAAGCGTCAATTCCAATTCCTGAAGGCGAAACTCATGTTGACGCGGAAGTTTATGGGACTAAAGTGTTTGGTCCTCCAGAGGTATTGATGTATGGACGTTATACTGAAAGGAGTGATGTCTATGACTTTGGAATTCTGTTGTGTGATTTGTTAATAGGAAAGAGACCCGATCGACTGATTTGGGATCGAGAGAACAAACAACTGTATACTTTGGATGACTTACCAGAGCTTTGTAGACGTCACTTGGAGGCCAATATGTCGCAAGCAGAAAATGGAGCTCAAATGATGGAATGCGCCGAGCTAGCAAAGAGGTGTGTCAAATTAAATGCAGATGATAGACCTAACATGATCGAAGTAGCAAAAGCTCTCGTGTTGATCAAAAGCATCCATTATTAACACTGTTTACCTTATTGTTTTGTTGAGATTCAACAAAAGACCCTGATGCTCCCTCTGCTTTTGTCTTTCTACTTGTACAACTTAGTAGATTTGTACTTGATAAATATGATTCTTCCCGCTTCCAATCGATCATCAATTTGTCTAATTTGATTTGGATTTTGCTAAGTTTGATTGCTGAATTACCAAACCTGCAAACATTTTTCATCTCTTTGTGTCTTTTCACATTAAAAGACTATGCCAAGAAAATAATTAGGAAGCTCTCACCGTTGTATAGCAGTATGTGAGGACCAAGTGAGTTCCTAAATTCCACAACAAAGCATAGAGGCCTTTAAATGCAGCCTACAATTTAAGACCACAAATTACGCACTACGCACTAAGGAACTTGGAAAGAAGTTCCTGTTAATGACGCATAAAATGTCCAAGTAGATTACGTCTTCAAGAGAAAGAACCAGGTATTAGTTTATGCTTTGGTTCCAGCTCAATTTCCACCTATTACAACATGCACAAAGGAATTCGCTAAGACCGAGAAATTTCGGTGAAAAAGTCTTGGCAGACCTACCCGAAGATCACTTAGAAAGACAGCAACCACAAGAATGTTATCAAGCTCTTGGGGTACTGCCTCGAAACAGAGTTTCCCATATTGGTGTTTGAGTTTTCCACCAAAGGAAATCTTGGCAATTATATGTATGATGCCAATGTTCAAGAACTATCCCAGGGAGCACAAGTTGAGGATTGCTACCGGAATAGCCAGGGTGGTAGGGGTTACCTCCACCATGTCCTGCCAAAGACGACCATCCGTTGAGATATAAAGCCTGCAAATATATTCTTGGACCGAAAAGACGACGCCAAGCTTTCCGAGTTCCAAACCACAATACCGATTCCTGAGCGAGAAACTCATGTTGTTGTGGAGTGTGTTCGCCACATGCGGGTTTATGGCTGTGGAGGTAAGTGAGGACAAGCGTTGTACGGAAAAGAGTGGTGTGTTTAGCTTTGGTGTCATATTGGTGGAAGTCTTGATGGGGAAGAGAACTAATGGCTATTTGAGCCTTATTGACCGAAGCAGTTCAAATGATTTAAGAGGATCGGTTTGAGAATTATTGGGAAATAGTTACTTAAGGTATTGTATTTACCGGAAAGAAGAGAACAGAGTACAAGTAATGGAATATATTAAGGCTGTTCATAGGTGCACCCAAGTAAATCCCGATCATAGGCCTAACATGAAGGCAGTAGAAAAGGCACTTAGATTAATGAGGAGCATCCAATATTAATTCCTCCTTTATTTATTTATTTATTTATTAATATATTATTTTATTATTGTGAATTAAGTTTTTTTAACTTCTAACTAGAGATATCGGTCGCTCATTAGGCATGATGACGGAGCATGGAAAAAATCGTACTAAGTATAGTACGATACAAGATGATATTGAGCTGTGCTAAGTATGACACAAAGTGTTAGTCCGTACCATGCTCATGTTTTTAGTACGAGTATGGCACAAACTATAAAGTATGAAAAACATGACATTACATACTTAAAAAATATTTTTTTTTTACTAAAAAAATTAAATTATTATTTTTAAAATTAATAACATGATAATCAATTATACGAATAATTATTACTAGATGAGAGTAATGATTAAATGAAAATTAGTTCTAAGTCTCACACATATTAATAGATTTATTTTTTTGTAGGAGTATATATTAATTGACAAATAATTTTGATTTGTACTCGTTGTGCATGGCACGAAATGAGCTTAACAAAAGCTCGAGCATGGTAGCAGATATGCATATGCTTATGGGCCATGTCGGGCCTAAAGTATTTAAGCCTGGTCCGTTACGATCATGATATGATGTTTTGATAGGTCTGCAGAGCACGACTCAAAACACGAGTAGACTTGCCTTTAACATGCCATGCTGCATGGCCCATTTAAGATCTTTGTGATCTATGTATAGTCTGAGCCACTGAGTTGTTGGGAAAAATTTTAGTTTTTTTCTTTTTTTTGGATAGAAAAAAAGGGATGAAAAGGACGACTAAAGTGGTATCTCTCTCTGGGTGTGACAATGAGAGCTAGGAGAAGCTTTGATTAATTGTGTTAACAACACTATTTCTCAAAAGTATAACGTGAAAGAAACTTAAAATTTTGTCATTTCAGTTTAAATGTCGTTTTCTTCCCAATGGCTGTTTTTCCTTATTTATGTCGTTTCCAAAGCGTTCTCTTTTTTCTCTTGATGATGTTTTGTCCAGGATAATGTTTTTTTTTTTTTTTGTATTTTTTATTTTTTTTTATTATATATATATATATATATATATACTAGTATGATTAGGCACATGGCCGTAGAGATATCATCATTTTGATGTATTTTATTGTCTACTTTAGAGAAATTTAACTTTAGTACTGAGAGTTCTCTATGCTACTTGTCGTCTATATTATAATTTAAGATTACTCAAACTGATATGCCTATATTATTTGTTAAATTTAATTTGTTGATTAATTATGAGAATCACTTATTAATGATTTGATATGCCTATACTAATGATACGACTATAAAATATATAGAAAAGTTAAACAACAATTTTATCGATTTGTTAGGAAATAATTACTTTTTTTTCACCTTAAAATGTATTGGTAATGAGATTAAAAATATGATACAATACATAGAAAAGAAACAAAAACAAATCTCCTAAAAAAAGATTAAAAAAAGAGTAATTAGAAAAGAATTAATAAATAAATATTAAGGTAGTTGCCCAATTGCCTTTATCAAAGTGATTGTTCTAATTTGTTATATCCTTTATATCCTTTTAACTTCTTCACTAATGTTCCTTAAAATGTTCCTAAGTCGCACCTAAGGACTCCTTAAAATAACTGTTTGACTTCCAATCGGGCGCAACCCTTGCCAAAGCTTATGCTCCATCCTCACCGCCGCCGTTATTGGCATTTACTTTGTCTATCGTAAAATTAACCGAACACCACATAAATTAATGGAAAAAAAAAAAAAGCAATCTGAAATTGGGATCACCATGAATGAAATCTCAAAACTCTTTCAGCAAATGATCTTCATAACTAGATTAACGCCGTAGGGCCTTTACACATATATATACAAAGGAAAAGGACATGGGAAAGACTAACTTGGGCTAAGATGACTTTTTTGTGCATTTTTTTAAAAATAACATTTTTAGGAGTGTCAAGAACTTCTTAACTTATGGTCAATATGCTCTTGACCATAAAAAGTCCTAAATAATTATTTTTTAATTGTCAAAAAGTTCTTGACTAGAGATCAAGACTTCTTTGACATTCCTAAAAATGTTATTTTTAAAAAAAATGCACAAAAAAGTCATCTTAGCCCGAGTTAGTCTTACCCATGTCATTTTCTCTATATACAAATAGGGAAATTAGGCTTTTTTAAGGCATTTTTAGAAAAAAAATTGAAAAATACACTGACGTGTTTTTTTTAGGTTCCATATGATTTTTATTAGAAAAATATTATTTTCTAAAAAATATTTAGAAAAATACTATTTTTTAAAATAGTAATTAGTACCCAAAAACCAGTTTTTAGAAATTAATAACTAGTAAAGTAATTTATAATCGGTAACCACTTTTCAAAAACTAATAACTAGTCATCATTTTAGAAATGACATTTTTTCTAATTTTTTTTAAAAAGTGATATTTTTCTAATAAAAAATTTACGAAAATTAGAAAAAAAAAACATAACCTCCGTATTTTTGTAATTCTTTTGGGTTTTTATAAATGAGAGTGTTGGAAACCTTATACAAATTGACACAGACATATAGCCTGATTAATTATCAAACTCCTAATTACCCCTTATATAATTAAAGTTCTCTCAATCATAAATGTATAATGAACACAAATTCAAGCCAATATAAGATAACTTTATCTATGTATTCACAAAATCAAGAGAATTAAAAACAAAATAGAAATGTTTGTTTTTAAAAAATAAAAACCGGGAAAATTATGAAAATGCACATTTGGATTACTTGTGTTGACTGCATGATCCAACTTAGTTAGCCAAAGAGTACTAGGTGAACTGGGACTTTTGAATTTGACACCTAAAAGAGAACTAAGATCGCTTATATTAATGAAATAGGGTAAAAGAAAAGAAAAGAAAAGAAAATGTAGATCCTGTTTCTTTATATTCAATTGACTAATGAAAAAGAACTTCAACTTAATAAGTAAATAGATAAATTTATAAAGGAATAAGTCTCAAAATATTAAGTCGGCAGAATGAAGAGAAAAAGGACAAGTTAGTTAAGTCGGCAGAAGAAAAATTGATAAACAAAAAGGCATATAAGGAGAAAACAAAAAAATGAAATTCGATGGCGAGCTGCTTTGTTTTTTTTTTTTTTTTTTTTTTCCGGTTCCAATCTTATTATATGTGGTATAGACGAATATATATATTTACATATATATACACTAAGTGAGGCCACGTGTCTCATTATGTAAGTTATGTGGTGTAATATACTGTATTAAATAAAATTTAAAAAAAAAATAGATCAATCAAAATTCGTATTTTTAGGAAAACATTTTGCATTATTTTCATAATATAAATTGTTAGCCAAACTAAAAAAAGTCTCCCAATTCATTAACTTTAGATGGATACTTGAACAAGAAAAGTTGAACTATTTCTAAGGAAAATTTAAACAAGAAGAAACAAATTTAACACATTCGACGTTACAAATGCATTATAAGGTTTTAGTCCATATATGGATACTTAGTTAATAAACTAATGGTAATAGTTTACACCAAGAACAAAATGCATTGTAAGGTTTTAGTCCATATATTTATATATATGAATTTAATATAGTTACCATCTATTTAAAGAATTAAGTATTAAATATGCTACTGAATTAAGCAAAATGTGACAGAAATCAATGAAAATATCAAAATGCGTCTTAAAAAGACATAAAGTAATAAGCAGTAATGATAAAATAGATTTCGAACAGAAAAATAGATAAAAATAATATAAGTTGTTGAAAAAATACGCAAGATTTAGATAGAATATGGAAGAAGCCTAACAGCATTATGATACCAGGTTTGATCATTTTGGACTACAGAAGAGTAGAATTTAATATATATATATATATACATGCTTTTAGTTGTGTACTTTTCTCAATAGCAATAAATGCGCTTAAATTTATCTGAAAATAGCAATAGGTTGTGGCTTGAAGATTATAATGCGACAGAAGCATAGTAAACAAAGATAATATACATAAATTATAGATATGTATATATATAATAATATTGTCAAGGAGAGTGGATGCTACAAGTAATTAATTTACTAAGTCATCAAAACTAGAATTACAACTACTGGAATGTAATTTTGCGATGTGGAAAAGAAATTACTGAACCTAATCCAAACTGAAATGGAAGATTTTTGCCTAACTCCAGTATACAGACATATGACGAACTACTTCAATAAACAGTAAATTTCATATTATCTTAAATAAAAAAAATAAAAATAAACAACTCAAAGTCCCTAAAAATCAAATCGAGAGGCATATTTCATTTAAATAAAAATTATCTATGGAGGCCAAATTACTGAAGACAATTTTCACTTTAGCCATGTTATCTCTGATGGTTGAAAATGAAAACCTATGGTTAAGTGCTAGTGCAACGATCCAATGACAAAACCTTCGTTGATTTTCTATGTTCACTTGAAATTGGTAGTTTGTGAAGACGAGAGCTAAAGCAACAAGCCTAATTTTCTGTAAGGGAGTATAATTTTCTGCAATCCACATCTATGATCAAGGATTGCAAACCTCTCCGTAGATAGAATATGAAAGATCAGTGATAGAATATATAACTCCAAGTCCATCTGACATAACTCTTGAGTATAAACTGAGTTTAACAGATTGTTGTAAAGCATCTGGAGAATAAAACCACCCAACTTTAAAATCATCAAATGACTTCATCATTCACTCGTAAAAGTGGCAAATATAGACAATGAGAAGTTAATTGTTAAATCCCAACAAAGAAAACCCAATTCATTTCTACACAAAAGTTAAAAATATGATCCCAACCAGGGAAAAACCTCCAACAAAAGATCCAAAACAAACAGAAAAAGCAAAATTAGATTATACATAGCGAAAATGACTACAATCTTTAAAGAACGAAAATATCTGTATAAATTATGGTACTTAAACAATGAAAGCTCCATAAAAATATATGCAGAATAGAAATTAAAGACTTCTGATGTGTTTATCATTGGGTAGCCACTCGACCTTAAAACAACTTTGACTATAGCAACATCTAAATTATACACCCATGAAAGAGAAAATAAACAATTCAAAGCATAAAAAACAATCATAAAGGAAAAAAAATCGGCACAAATGAAAATCGGATCCACAAAAGATTTCTATAAAAAAAAAGACAAATTTAATAAGATTCTAACTCAACTATTAGTTTAATCGGAAATAGGTACCGACATAATCGCCGTTGACACAGCAAGACCCTTAAATACACCATAAGCTTTTCTTTAAGCTGGCATGAAACCACTACCTTTTAGTTTGAACCTCTTAAAATCTCTAGCTCTAGAAATTAGTAGACCGTGGGATTCAGACCTTGATTTTCTATGGACCTGCAATGGCTGAGGGACAGAGAGAGAAGAAGAGGAATTTTTTATGAAATGAGTAAAGGCAACAGAGGTGAGACTGAGAGGAACTACAGTGCATATGTCATGAGAGTAGAGGTCAGAGTTTTTGTGTTGCAACGCACCATTTTTAGATCGCTAAAGACAAAATAACTTGACGAAAATTTGAACAGTGTTTAAGGACCAAACTGGCTCTTTTATAGAGGAAATAGAAGTTGATAAGAAAAATAAGAGGAATCATAAAGAGAGAAATCGCAAGATAAGGAAAAAAAAACCTGAGAAGCACTGTAAATTCAAATAAGAAGTCTAATAATACATGTTTGTTGCTGCTGCATTTTTCTTACAACAGCCTTCTGTTCTATTCCGACTACCAATCGGAAAAAATAAAAGTAAAGTACCAAAAAGCAAAAGAAAAAGTTCTCCTAGAGGATTAATAATTCAGTGTATAGATAGGATTAAGAAAACCAAATAAGCAAATAGCTCATTGAGCTAATCATAAAACATATCATGAAAGAAAGGTCTTGAACATAATTAAACTAATGAAGACATCTACTCATCATTAACTAAAATTGAAAGCCCAAACAAGAAAGAGTACAATTTGAAAACTTAGAGCAATAAATCCCACCATTATGATAAGGCTCTGGTCAGTCAACTATAGCAGCATAAACGGATGTAGTGAAATCAACTATTACCAAATCCAAAATTGAGTGGAAGAAGCAAAATACCACTGTCGGAGTTCATTAAAAAACTAAATTAGTCAATACTTCAAAATTAGCTCAAAATAATTAAATTTTAGATACCCAAAAGAAAATTCATCTAAAAATTTGGAGGACGACGTTGCAAAAGAATCAAAATCTAGAACTTACAATGAAATTTCTCCAAGAGTGGTATACGGGAGAAAATAACACTGATAGCCATGTGCCCATGCCTATGTGGAGAAATATATTCTCATTGTGACAAAAATAACATTCACATGGTCTCTTTGTAAAACAAGACAGTTACAGTTAATAATCTCAACCATCACACAGAAGATAGTCGTATGATGCAAGAAGGGGAAAAAAAAATTGAGTTGAAGAACCACATATAGCTATTGCCAAGGTAGGCCTAAATCATCCATATGTAGATATTTATGCATATAGCCCTAAATACAAAGAAGATGACAATCTAATTAATTAGTAACTCATGCCCTGAGCATATACTTACATCTAAGAGACTCTCACCTGCTTAGAGATTACATTCCCAATTTAGGACTTCGAACAATTTCATCCAAATTTCTCTCTACGACCTACAGACAACTTAAACAAACAACTTTTAGGCACAAATTAGAAACCACTTTCTTTAAGACATTTCAACAGAAGTTGTAGATGCGAGCATGAACATAAACAAAACATATACACCTTTTAAGCCCAATAAGATACATGCTTAAAGCAATTGGAGAAACAAAATTAAAGAGAATTTGTATAAATCAACATAATGACGGCGTGGCGGATGGCAAACTGGGAAAGAGCAAAATCCCCAAGCAAATCCATATACAAACAAAAATCCTGAAACGAATGTGAAAGAAATAGAAAGGAAAGAGAGAAAGACTTCAGCATAGAACTGAGAAAGATCAGCCAACATCAGGAAATGAGTATGAGAAGTGCACATGCACACCATAGATCAAAGCAAAAGTAACATACAAACTGAAATTGAGAAGCAGGTGACAAAATAAGTGAGAGAAATAGTTAGAGAAATATGAATTGAAGTTAAAAAGGGAAAACAAAAACTAATCTTGATTAATAGAGCAATGCTGGGCGGAGCGGGCAGCGCTCCCAACATCAATTTTTTTTTTGCCGAAGGTAGACAGCACAGACTATCGATATTGAAGTGTGCCGCTCCTGACTACCATATGATGAAAGAGAAAAAGAAGAAGAAGATTGGGGCAACTTGTGCTTTCTACCGATGACAAGCTACTCCCCTCTTTAGAAACTTTAATTAGACAAACTATGGACTCTATTCTGAAAGGATTGTGCAACCTCGAGCAAGAGAATAAAACCATGCCACAGACAAACACTACAGACAAAATACATGAACGAATGAACAGTGTGCAAAAAGACAAAATAACTTAACCAAAACAGATGAATAGTATTTTTGTTTCACTCTTTTATAAATGTAATAGATATATATGGCACCAATCCAGTAGTTTTTTTTTTTTTTTTTTTTTTTTTTTTTTTTTTTTTTTTATCAATTTTTTTTTTTTTGCTCAATAAAAATTGATCACACACGTCTTTTCATGGTAAAAGTGGAGAGAGAAAAATATTAAATAATGAATATTTATTTTTATTATTTTTTTTCCAACCACTCAAATTATAGTAGTCGTTAGATTGTTCTAACGGCTAAAAAAAATACTTATCAATAGGTGAAAAAAAAAGTACTTACTAGATTCAAAATCTATATATATATATATAATGTGCACTAATCCCATAGGTATTTTTTTTTAACCTATTCATAGGTATTATTTTAACTAATTAAAATTGGTTACACACGTCTTTTCATGGTAAAAAGAAGAGAGAAAAAAATATTAAATAATAGTTATTAATTTTTATTATTATTTTTTTCTAATTACTCAATTTATGGGAGCTGTTAGATCATGATCTAAAGACCAAAAAAAAAAAAAAAAACCTTTAGATAGGTGAAAAGCAAAATACCTACTAGATTGGGAATCATATATAATATATGATGTCTAATAATTTTTTTAAATACTGGACAACCTTAGGTCTTCTCCAATGCACACTATATTAGCGTGAGAAAGTGGCATTTGGCACTGGATAGTAGCCCAATACAGCGCCATTTCTGGACTCCAAAATAGCGTCTGGGCCCACTTATGAACAGTGCCATGCTAATTCTGGCATGTTACTGTTCACAAACGCTATTTTTGCCCCTTTTTTTTGACTCTTTTTTTTTTTTTTAATAATTTGCAAAAAAGATACAAATAAATCTTGAGTTTTTTAATTTTTACTATACTTGCATAGTTTTGGCCAAAATTGACAACTTTTTGGTAACAAAAATTTAAAATTTTCATTTTTATATCACATATCTCTATTATTATTTCATAATTAAATTTATATAGAATAAATTTGATATGTAAATAATATGAAATATCAATTCACAATATTAATTTTATAAATTGGTAATTTTTAGTTAATAAAATATAATTATTAATCTACTAATTTCTACAACTTTGTTAAATAATAAAATATGTATTATTGGATCAATACGTAAAAAAAAATTTGTATATGGGTATTGTTGATGAAATTGATAAATAATAGAGAATTTGAATAAAATTATATAAAAAGTAAAATAAAAAAAATATACGAAGAATATTCTTTTTGATGTCAGAAATAGAATAATAGATTAGAGACAAAATTAATGTTTGATATAAAAGTTACATCAAAACGGAGCAATGGGTTGAGATGCCCTTCTCTTCTATGGGATTTCGACATTGCCTTACCACCAATTCCATAAATTGCTCAAGTTACTGTACAGTTCTCTCATTTAGGAATAGGAACCTTCCATTTTCTTTTTTTGTTTTCCTTTGACCGAAGTGACCAACCTGCTGATGAGTACAAATATTTAAAAGTCAAACTCTACTAGGCACTATCTACCTACCGAACCCCCATTCATTAATTGTCACATAGTTGAACACGACCATAAAGCATTCCTCTTTATAACAACGTAAAAAGATAATAACAAGAAATAACGAAGAAGAAGAAAAAGAAAAAGAAAATAAAAAAATTGTTTCGTCTTTTTTTCCCTCTCCATCTTTTAATTTTTTTGGTGGGGGAGAATAATATTAAATTTATTATTTTTTCTATGTAAGAGTGTCTGAGTATTGTTCTTAGCTTATTTGTCTATTTTTAAGTTTAGATGTATAGCTAAAGTCAATTAGACTTGATTATCTTTACTCATTATGGTTCTTTTGTCTTTGTTTCCAGCATATGCTTATCACGACTTGATGTAGTATGCTCTTAGAAGTTAGAATAAAAAGTAAACTTTGTAAAAAGAGCAATGCTATGGGACACCAGTGGTGCCCAGTACCACAGTGACATGTCTGTTTATTACTGAATGATTTAATTAACAAACTGGGTCCCACATAGACCCCACTTAAATTATAATTATGATTAATCAGTGACAAACTGACACATCACTGTGGTGCTGGGCACCACTAGTGCCTTATAACATTATTCTTGTAAAAAGTCTCGCTCTCGTCTTCCAGTAAACCTAATCCAATTAATGAAGTCGTCAACTTTTTCGAAAAAAAAAAAGGGAAAGAAATTAAGAGAACAGTTCAAGCAACATACCTAACGTACACGTTGAGGAAATATCCTCGAAGTCAACAAAGCGTGTTCTCATCATATTGCTTCACGAACCGCCCATCTAGAAGAGACAATTAGAATTCTACGAACCCCAGTTACTGTGTAGTGTTGAAAAACCATCGCTTGTAGAGCTGCAAGCTTCCGAAATTTTTTATCTTCTGTTATGTTTCCACACTTTAGAAACATAAAAGAGAATACCCAAAAGAAAGGTTTCCTCATGAACAATGGAGCTGCTGTGCTAGAACAGGTTATTACTTCTTTCAATGGAGTTTGCAATCCACTTCGGACCTATTCCGCCGAAGAACTCAATAAAGCAACTAGCAGGTTCCAGGACCTATATTATGTACACAGGTGTTCACGAGGACCTCAAAATCTCGGTGAAGAAGTTCAGAGCAGACCTTCATGAAGATCACATAGAAAAAATTGTAAATGAAGTCACAATCGCGTCAAGGATGAGCAACCACAATAATGTGCTAAAACTCTTGGGCTGCTGCCTTGAAACAGAGCTCCCCACATTGGTTTATGAATTCCCTACTAAAGCGAAATCTCGCAAGTTATATCCTGGTGACAATACTCAAATACTATCATGGGATCGCAAGTTGAGGATTGTTACTGGAATAGCCAATGCAGTTGCGTATCTCCACCAGGGCTTGCCAAAGATATTCATCCACCGAGATTGATATAAAGCCCACAAATACCTACTTGGACCAAAATGAAGCCGCCAAGCTGTTCGACTTCCAAGGCGCAATACCAATTCCTGAGGGTGAAACCTATGTTCATTCCAAAGTTTATGGGATATATGGCTATCACGCCCTGGAGGCAGTTTCGATGTGGAGTTATACGGAAAAGAGTAATGTCTATAGCTTTGGAGTCTTACTGTTTGAAGTCCTGTCAGGAAAGAGATTTCGGGATTTCCTATCGTCGCATAATTGGGAGCTTTCACACGAAATAAGTTCAAATTCAGAGGATTGGTTGGAGGATTTCTGGGTAGAAATACTAGAAAAGTATGGTGAGATCAATCATTCACGAGAAAAAACAGGGCGCAAGTAAGGGAATGTTAGGTTTTATACCTAAGATCATGTATATTTTGGATATTTACTGAATTAATAAAATGACATTTTTTATTTGAATTTGTGCATAATTTGTATGTCTTTAAATATCAGAAAATCTTTAGTTTGTTTATGTGATCACAAATTTAGTATATAAGTATTATATACATGAGAATTAAATTTATGAATAGTAAACTAAATATAGTTCATAATAATTAATTAAAGTTTGGTATTTTTAGTTCAATATTATTAGTACGATCCATTAACATTGAAAATGTAATAGTCTTATCCAGACTATTGATGTGTTGACATCACAATGGAGGACTTTATATAATTTGATTATAAATTATATAGGACTGGACCAGACATGATTTGAATCTCATATAAATTCCATTAACTGTTGAGAGTTCAAATAATGTCACTAGATGATCATATCTAAATCAATCTTAATCCTGAGTAGTTATAGACTCTTATTTATAACATTATATTTTTTAATATACTTGTTAAAGGGTTTGTTTCCTAAACAGACCGAAATGCTTGTATCTTGGGAGCATGATGAGATCAGTAGCTGGGAATGTAGCTTATAGATATAGAATCCATTCCTTCCATTAGGAAGCTAGAAAGATGATTCCCTTGTGTATTGATTCAGGACTTGAACAGTTTGAGTACTCAATTTATAATAGATTTATAAATTAATTGTTCATTGGAGAATCAATGGTACACAAATATAAAGATGTAATTGGAGAGGTAAATGGAACATGACCTAGCTCCAATTATGAATTATCTATAGAGGATTGAATTACATGTAATGATTAAATCGATGGACTGCTCGATGTTTTCTTAGTAAATTAATTCTGTAACTTTAAGAGTGCAATTCCAGATTTTTAGTGGAATAATACTGGAATTAATAAATTAGACAAATTAATTAAAGAGCTTAATTAATTGTCACAATTTATTGGAGTTTGAATTATAAGTCCATAGGTCCCCAAATACTGTATTGGATATTACATTATTTCTGTTACTGCACACTTTGTCTAGATAAATTGTTTGTCTACAATAATTAATAATCGTTATTAATTAATTAATTAATTTAAATTATGGAGAGATAAGTTTCCTAATTTATTTAAATTTTGAATTTAAAAATATCTAATTATCAGATAATTAGATAAACAGAAATTGGAAAACTGACTAAAAGTGAAACACTCCTCTTTAAAGGAGTTATCTGCTAATTTATATATATATATATATATATTAATTTGATTAATATATCAATTTATTAAATAGTTTAATAATAAAAAAAAATATATATATATAAAGGAAATGCTAGCAGAAAATATAGAATACACTATTATTTTTTATAGAGCCTCCATAACCTAGAGAGAAAAAGAAGAGAGTCTTCCTATTTTTTGTAGAACAAACTCTTACAATCTCATGTGTTGAGAATATTGCAATAGCCTGAAGTGTGAGTTTTAAGAAATTGTACACAACACCCACACGTTCATCTAGTTATTCTTGAGGCTTGTATTGGAAGATCATGGTTTAGAAGATAGAAAAGTTAGGATCTACTGATAGGCTACAAGAGGTATTAGATCTATTCTCTTTGTATGTTTCTATTTGCTATGAATTAATACTATGTACTCATATAGTCAATTGTTTTGAGAAAATTTTTGATTGTTCCTCGATCAATCTTCCGCTGTGAAAATTGTTCTAAAAACTAGCAGGGAATATGTCCAACTCATTCAGATTTATGTGAAAGATAATCCCGATGATAGGCCTAACATGCTCCAAGTAGAAAAGGCTCTCAGATTGATCAGGAGCATCCAATATTAATACGTAAGTCATTTCTTAATTATACCAAGCAACATTTTGGCATTTTTATCTTATTGTTATTTCACTTATGTCTTCAACATTGTCCAAAAGTTGTGAGCATTAATAGAAGTTCAGGCTATTAAAAAAATGTCTTAAACCTTTTGTCTTAGAATTGTTGTCGTTCCAGTTTCCATTGCTTTATCATAGTTCATTCTCTTCAAGAAATCCATTTTCTTTTGTAGAAGGTTACTTAGAACTTCAATTGCATAACATGCAATTTACATTGTTGATTATTTTCTTTTGAACTAATGTGTTGAAAGTTTAGATCTTCATAGACTCCTCGGATCATTAATCTGAACAGGGTTCTACCTCTGCAATGATGGGTTAAGGTGAATCTGAATAGTGGTGCTAATGGTAGTCCTCGTCCAGCATGTTGTGGCGGTGCTTTTAGAAATTGTCGAGGATTTGTTAAGATTGTTTTGTCATTCCCTTGGGCGTTTGTCATGCTTTTGAAGCAGAGCTTCTTATGCTTTGGAAAAGAGTAATGCTATTGGGGGGCACAATATGGTACCCAACACCACATGATGTGTCAATATATTATTAGCTAATTATAATTATACTTCAAGTGAGTCCATATGAGACCTAGTTAGAATCACCTGTAACAAACTTAAGCACCATTGGTGCCGCCCATAGTATTACTCTTTAGAAAAATATTGGAAATGCCTTTGGTTATAGAGTACTCTACATACATAGTTAACATGTTAGATCATTGTAGCTATGATGAGCCTTAGCATTGTCTCTACCTTTTGTCTCTAATGCATTTTCAGCCTTTGCATAAGAACGAATTAAACTCTTTCGCAGATGCTCTTTCTTCGAAGGCTGTGGGTGATGAGGAATATGAATAAGCTATATTAAGAATCTATATGATTATTATTAATTAGACTATTTTAGGTTTATATAATTATGTTTTATTTAATTATTAGGTTTTATTTAGTTTTGAGTAACTAGTTTAATATTTCCCTTTTATGTTTGTTTCTAGAATATGTCAGTTTCCTAGTTTCGTCTAAGAGCTTCTCTATAAATAAGCTCTTCTATGTTCATTATTTTTAAGACTTGATTAATGATATACAACTATTCAGAAATTCTCTCTCTAATATTCTTCTTCTCTCTCTAAAGTTCTTCCTCTTCTTCTCTAAATTCTTCCTAAATTCCTCTCTTTCTCTTCTCTTTCTCATCTATTCTAAATTTTCACTCTTGTTCTACATCAATTGGTATCACAGCCTCGTTCAATTTCCTTTGCCTGAATTGATTTTTCTCCACCAAAATCTCTTCAATTTTTTT
>JXTC01000095.1:275167-302667 GCA_002914845.1 Trema orientale | reverse complement strand
TCCTACATTTCTATCAAGAATCAAGACTTCCAATTGAAGAATTTCCTTCGGTTTCGCTTGTTGCTTCATGGTTTACCAGAGTTTTAACTCGCCGGAGTCGAGTTCTCGAACCCCGGGAGAATGATGAGGAATATGAATAAGCTATATTAGGAATCTATATGATTATTATTAATTAGACTATTTTAGGTTTATATAATTATGTTTTATTTAATTATTAGGTTTTATTTAGTTTTGAGTAACTAGTTTAATATTTCCCTTTTATGTTTGTTTCTAGAATATGTCAGTTTCCTAGTTTCGTCTAAGAGCTTCTCTATAAATAAGCTCTTCTATGTTCATTATTTTTAAGACTTGATTAATGATATACAACTATTCAGAAATTCTCTCTCTAATATTCTTCTTCTCTCTCTAAAGTTCTTCCTCTTCTTCTCTAAATTCTTCCTAAATTCCTCTCTTTCTCTTCTCTTTCTCATCTATTCTAAATTTTCAATCTTGTTCTACATAAGTGGGTCTCCAGGATTTGGTGGAATTTGATTATTAATTTTGGTAGCACTTTTTTGGGTTGGTTATGCGTCAGAAAGTCCAAATTTTTATTTTGGTTGATAGGGGTGGATATGTTTCTTTCAGGAAAAAAAAAAGATAAGGGTGGATATGTACTATTTTACCTTTTTAGATTTTTCCCTACATGGGTTTTTATCCAGATGATTTTTAATATCAGGTTTTTGATTAAAAAGAACTTCAAAAGGTGACTTGTGATGAAGCACAACAGTACGTAACCTATTGATAAGGAAAACTGTAGAGACAAAAGCTTCTAACTAAAACTTAAGAGGCATACTAACTTGAGCAAATAAGGTAAGACCAACTTCCATAATATATCGATGTTTTCTCTCAGTTCGACCTTATTGTTAATGAGTGTATAGACAAAGGTGTCTAAATATAATGCGTAATTGAGTCAACAAGGGTAAGAAACTTCTATATTCCCCTCCACAGTCAGTTTGCAAACTCTTAATCTTTGTATCAAATATTTGTTCAACATAGGCATTGAAGTGACAAAACATAGTAAGAGCTTCAACTTTAGTTTTCAGTGGATAGAGCCAAGTATATTCGGTAAAATCATCAATAAAATGAACATAATATTGATATCCATCAACAGATAAAGTAGGAGAGGAATCCCAAATATCAGAATGCATTAATTGAAGGATGTCCAGTAGAATTCGTAATCTGTAACACTTTATTCAGAACAAGCTTGGAAGGATATCCAAGACGATTATGCCATATATAAATTAGAACTGATGGAATCAGATTTATAATTGCCTAAACCCGAGCTAGTAGTGCAAGCTGTAGAAATGGAATCAGTACATGGAATTGAATTGCAAAGATACAAAACACCAGAATTAACAGTAGACATAGGCTTAAAAAGTACAGCAGATGAGACTCGAGGAAATTTTGAGAGATCTAGCTAATAAAGTCTATCCTTAGGATTACCCTGCAGTAGCACCATCTTCGTAGCCTTGTCCTTGACAAAATAGCAATTTTGCATATAATTCGATAACAACATCATTATCATGAGTAACCTGAGAAATACTAATTAGATTTTTTATAAATTCAGGAACATGTAAAATATTATTTAGCTTTAAAGCCTTTGATGATAAAATCTTTGAAGAACCAACAATTGTAATTGGCAGCTGAGAACTATTACCTACGACAAGCTTCTCTTTGCCTTTGTAATCATCCTAGAGAGTCAGATTGTTCAAATATGCTGTGATATAGTTTGTAGCACCACTGTCCATGTACCAGGCAACATCATTGACAGTGTTGTTGGTTGCAATGAAGGCTTGATTTGGCTGATTCTGCTGTGGAGTAGAAGTGGAGCTGGAATTGCCTTGAAAGCTTAGAACAAATCGATGGTAGCACTTAAGTGCAATATGGCTAGCTTTGCCACAAACCTGATAAACAGGTTTGTTACCCCTGCCATCTCGCATTCCCTTGCTCGGCCACGATTTACTTGACTGCCGCATTGAAATTGACCATAGCCACTAGGCTTCTTGAAATTTACCGAAGTAAGATTAGGAGAAGGAGTAGAGAAATCAACAGATGGAGTAGCAAGATGCTCAAGACGCATTTCTTGATTCTAGAGAAGAAATTGAACTTCAGGTAGAGAGATCTATTCCTACCTCGATGTTAGATTGACGAAAACAGCTTCATACTCAGAGCCGAGACCTCCCAAAATATAAAGAATCAACTTGTCATCTGAAATAGCTTGACCAGCTGCAATTAAACTATCAACTAGGCCACACATTTTGAGAATGTACTCATCAATGGAAGAGGAACCCTTCTTCGTAGTCTGAAGGAATAAGCGAAGTTGAAGACTGTGAACTTTCGATTTGGTGGAGAAGATTTGCTCAAGCGTGCTCCAGATCTCATGAGAGGTGGCACAACGAACCACATGGCCAATCATGGCTTCAGTAATGGAAGATAGTAGCTAGCTCATAAGAAATTGACCAAGACGAATCCAAGTAGTATGATCAGGATTGTTGATGGAGAAATTTAGACGAGCCAGATCAAGAATAAAGACATCTGGACGAGGGAAAATACCAAGCAAGAAACCTTTAAGATCATAGGCCCGAACTGCAAGAAGGATCTATAAGTGCCAATATGAATAATAGGAGCGATCGAGACAAAGGTTGATTGGATTGAGATTCGAAGGAAGCTCTATGGAAGAGCTTTGAAAACCAACAGAGAGAAATGAAGATCCAGAGGATGAAGACGCCATAGAAGACTCTGATACCAAGTTACGAAGTAGAAACTTGACTCCGAGAGTTTAAATATTGATGAGTAAAAATGAATCTTAATGATCATTTAAGATAGAAATTCTCGTTATATATAGTACTTTACAGACTAAGTCTTCTCTAGAAATTTCAGATTCTATAACAGAAAAGCTAACAGAAACTAAAGTAGTTATAACAGAATATTCTAACTGACTAACAACTAATTAGTTTCTGTAACACTTCAAAATTGGTAATTTTCGCTGGTATTCGAGGTGATCAATTTAGTTATTTGAGGTAACTGGTTAAGTCTCATCAATTAATAAAAAGTTGTATTTTTCTAAATACTTTGAAAAGTAGTATTTTTCTACTGAAATCCGGAATTTTTCGAACAATTACAAAGTTTAAGATTTTGAAAAATTACCATAAAAAATCAAATTTCCTCTATGCCTCAGAACATCTCGAAACTTAGTAAT
Source organism: Trema orientale (assembly GCA_002914845.1). Lineage (NCBI taxonomy): Eukaryota > Viridiplantae > Streptophyta > Magnoliopsida > Rosales > Cannabaceae > Trema > Trema orientale. The sequence goes on along the minus strand of JXTC01000095.1, from coordinate 299,429 downwards.
AAGGTATTTTAAGCTATATTCATTGTGTATAAATAAAGTTGATTTTCAAAATAGTTTTGAAGGATTTGAACAAGTGTTTCTTTTCTTTTTTTAAAAAAAGGAGATTATGCTTTTAGCTTTTTAAGGGCACTTTACTCAACGAGCATATATTTCAGAGGTTTATTTACTTTAGCATAGTGCTTAAATTAAATATTTTTTGTACATATATTGTCTAATTTCTCTTCCTTAGCCACACCTCTACCACAGGTTAATTACCTATAGTTGGCATGTTAGTCTCCTAATAGGACTGAGAAACAATGCGTTTGGTATATAATTCGAATCCTATTCTATAAATCCGAAAATAGCTTTCATATAAAAAGTTGATAGGATAAAACATTTTCTCCTATCAACTTTCTATATGAAAGCTGATTCTGGATTTATAGAATAAGATTCAAATCCTATACCCGCTCCTAGTTTTCTATTCCACTATTTATATATGTGTCTTCTTTATTTTCAAAAGAGTTTTTCAAAGTTTCTTAGAGAGAAAAGTTGTTGCTCTTATGTTTTGAGACCAAAATGCAATTGCCCTAGAAAAGCACCTATAGCTGTAAAAATTTCTATTCTTCCATAGACGCCCACAGACGCTCACACGTCCAAGTACTTGGCACTAATCATAGTTCATAGGATTTAAAAAAGTCAAAGAGAAAAGCTTGGAGTCGTTCCGGTCACTTCAAGAGGAAAATAGTTTCTATGTTATTTAGATTGTTAAATTAACATAACAATATTAAGAAAATCTTAGTATTCTTATGTGCCTGTATTGTTTAAGAAAATTTGTAAAGTTCATAATCTTTCGTTGCAGTTGTTTTCAGAACCAACAAAAATAATATAATTCCTTTTCTTTTTTCCACTGCATACTTAATTTTTAAGTAGGCTATGTTTCTTACATATTATTATATACTGTAAAATAGAGAACACATTTAAGAAGTACCAACAATCATTTACATATTATTATATACTGCAAAATATAAAACACATTTAAGAAGTACGTACCAACAATCATTTAACTTTGTTAGATTTTATTTCACATAGATACATACTATCATATGATCAGCATGAAAAAGCTCGTATATATCAATCAGAATAAAAAACTCACAAAAAGCAATACAACTGGTAGACGTTGCATTACAAAACGATCGAAGGTAAAAATCAAATACAAAGAAAATTCTTGAGTAGATACTCGAATACAATTCGATCCTTGGAGAAAATTTTCACCATAAAAGACGCTTCCCTTAACACTCTAAGGCATAAGTATATCGTCAAACTCAATAGTTTTAGGATTTTTTAGAGTTCTTTTTCTTTTTAGGAGGACCAGGTGGCGAGATCTTTCCTCTGCGAGAAACGCGCTTTTTTTTTTAATTAGCTCGGTTCTTCCTTTCCTACCATCAAATGAAATTGAAGGAATTGAAGGAGAAAGAGTGGGAGGACTCATTGCTTATGGTGGGAAGATAGTATTCATTAACAGCATCAATCCTAATATCAAAATCATAGTTTTGCCCACAATAGCCATTTTTATACTATTTTTCAAGGATTGTGTAAATTAGAATGTGAAAACATGTGTGTGTGTGTATATATATATATAAACATATATGTGTACATGACATTATAACATTTTAGCGACAAAATATATTAATTTGATGACAGCTATTGAAGTTATTTACAAGCTACAACATAGATTAATGCTTGATAACAAATTTAGATTGATGCTATTTACGAAATAAAATTTCAATTAATTAGTTGCATTACACTTTTGTTATTTCTTTTACATACTGATGTCTATTCAATCTAGTTTAAAGTTATTAAGTATTTAATTTCCGAAGTTCTCATATGGAATTACGGATTAAATATATGTTTGTTCAACTTTTTACATTGATGCACGCTTTTTGGAAAATATGCGTAAAATTCATTTCAATTATTCAAGTCTACCTCCAAAAATGGTTCATAGGTGTTAGTAAAAGTCAAAACGTTAATTTAAATAATTAGTTGTACTACATTGTTTTATAATTTTAAATTTTTGTAAAGATTAATTGTCACAACAGGAACTTCAAGCTAGTGGCAGTGTAGAAATTTCACTTAGTTTGGAAATTTATAGTTTAGTTGTAAAAATATCCAGAAAGTTTCTAACTTATAAAACAATCTCATTTGACTTCCAATCAGTGAATCAATCTTACAATTTTGTATTTACCACTAAATATAGATTGATAGATGATTAGCACTTTTTGGATTTGATGATGTTTGGGAAGGCCGAATTTTTCATTTTGGTTGATAGTGGTAAATATGTTCTAGATTTTTCCCCACATGATTTTTATCTAATGAGTTTTCATGTGCATATACGGAGAAGTGTTTAGGCATTTCTTGCTTTTTGTTGTTTTGTTTCTTTTGTGTTGCTTTATTGACACTTTTGTAATTCTCTTTTTATTCTCAATACCATTTTGATTGTTCTTGGGATACATGCTTTTTGGTTTGTTTAGGTGAGTGCCAACTTTTTTAAAATATGACTTCACTTCTTTGTTTGTCTCTTAGTTCAGTCTCGTTTATTTAAGAGGAAAAAAAGGTAGATCTCCTAGTGTCGGAGTCAGAAAATTTTTTTAGGGGGGACATACACTAAAATTTTTTTAGCTAAGTTTGAAACACATTAGTTAACATAGACCAATATAAAATTAAAAAAAGTATTTAAAATGAGTCAAAAGAACAATTATCCAAAGGGAAGACAAAATATAATATTTCAAAATAACATAAGTAAATTTTAGAAATTTAAAAGAAAAAATAGTGTGTCTCATTAAGGACATTATTGATTTTGTTTTTTATAAAACAGGGACAAAAACTATAATTATTAAAATTCAGGGGGGCAAATAGGTGACAAAACTAAAATTTTAAAATAAAATTAAAGACAAAAATATATTTAAAAAAAAAAAATCAGGAGGGGCCACCACCCCCTAAGCCTATATTGGCTCCATCGATGGATCTCCATATTTAGGATTGGTAACGGGTAGGGTATGGGTCTTATGTGTCCAGTCAATTATCTTACCCGCCAAAAAAAGCTTGTACTCTTACACTACCCATTTACGCTCTTAAGGGTAGAGTACGCATACTACTTATCACGGTATACAGGTACCCATGGATAACCCATTTACTTGTTAACAATTGAAAGTAATTTATATCCATGCGTAACATACAAAAGAAATTTAAATCCAACACAAGTAAATGATGATCAATTATCTAATAAAAACCATTAAGAAAAAAAAGCACCCGTCATCATTTTTTCTACATATTTGATATATTATAATCTATGTATATGATTATGTCCAAACTATTTAGTAATTCAACCTTAAATGACATTTTTTTGGGATCATAATCTTTTAAAAGTGAAAATTAGTTCAGTAACATTCTCTTTAATAAAACTTTTACATTTTCAAATCATGTCTTTTCCCCAAAAAACTTCAAAATGATCACAAATTTTTCTTAGAAAATCAAGATTGATGTTTGGGCAAGATAAAATCATGTTTATAATTTGAGTTTTTCATATTTAGAAGATTTAAATCGAACTTAAGTATGAGAATAGAGATTTCAAGCCTTGAATTGCAATTTTCCGGCCTAAAAAACGCGATTCGACAGAAATCTCAGTTGAACTTGATCGGCCAGTCGAGCTCGACTAGACCCAATCATGTCTGACTGGATCAGTCGAGTATGTGACTAAGGGTATTCTAGGATTTTTTTTTGTCATATTAGCAAAAAAATAAAATAAAAAAAAAAGAAAGGAAAAAGGGAAAAGGTCAGATTTTAAAAGTGAGATTTGGAGAAGGTCATTATTGTGCAGCGGAAGCACAACTACTCTAAATGCTTATATTTAATACTAAGACAATATTAAATATAAACTACCAACTAGCTACTGAACTTAACGAAAGCAGAAAATGCGCAGAAAATACTAAATGCAAAAATAAAGGAGAACACAAAATTTAGCGAGATTCGGCAAATTACCTACGTCCTCGAGGCGTTGCTGACCACTTCGCTAACTTCAAAAAAAGGAAATATAAAATTTGGGCTATAATGCAAAAACCCAGAAACAAATGGGAAAAGGGCAAAAATAAAACTATAGAGGTCCTTAGGAATAAAGGTCCTCACCAATAGGAAAACAAATTTTGAGATGATTAAAACTAATTACAGAAAGCTTTATTTATAGTCAACTACAGACCCCAAATATTCATACACAAGCGATGCGGGACAAAGTACAAAACTATTACAAAAGCTAATAAGCCAAAATTCTAACAATCTCCACCTTGGCGAGTTAGCAGGTCCCACCCAAATTTCCTCACTTCCCGTATCCTCTATCCATTACAGCAACACCACTTTATGCGCCAAAAGGCACCATCAAACTTGTAGGATGTTGATCAAGTCCAAACAATGATTGAACTTGATCGATATCACCGTCTTGGTCATCATATCCGTAGGATTCTCAGTAATCTCAATCTTCTAAAGCAGTATCTTTCCTTCATCAATAATCTCTCGCACAAAGTGATGTCAGACATCAATATGCTTCGTACGTACATGGTATACTGGATTCTTCGCTAAGTGAATGGTACTCTGACTATCAGAATAAATACAGACATGCTCTTGAACAACTCCCAGTTCTTCCAGTAATCATTGTAACCAAATAGCTTCCTTCACAGCCTCTGTAACTGCCATATACTCTGCTTCTGTAGTAAACAAAGCGACTGTAGACTGTAAAGTAGACTTCCAACTGATTGGTGCACTTGCAAATGTGAATACATATCTAGTAGTTAATCGACGTTTATCCAAATCACCAGCGTAATCAGAATCAACATAACCAACTACACACTGACCAAGTCTATCATCCCTCTAAAAAATCAAACCAATATCTACAGTCTTAAATAAGTACCGTAGAATCCATTTCACAGCTTACCAATGATCTTTTCCCAGATCATGCATATACCTGCTCACAACTCCAACTGTATATAAAATGTCAGGTCTTGTACACACCATCGCATACATCATGCTACCAACCGTATTCAAATACGGAACTTGTGACATGTATTCTCACTCTGTATCTATACTCGGGGACAAAGACGCACTAAGCTTGAAATGAGGAGCAAGTGGTATATTAACAGGTTTTGATTATTCAGTCATACCAAAACGCTGTAATACCTTCTTCAGATATTGTTTCTGAGTCAAAGTTACCTTGCTTCCCCCTCTATCTCTGCTAATCTCCATACTAAGAATCTTCTTTGCTTCATCAAGATCCTTCATCTCAAACTCTTAATTTAGCTGAGCTTCAACTTCTCAATTTCTTCTTGATTCTTCGAAGCTATCAACATATCATCAACATACAAGAGTAGATAAATGAAAGACCCACCTCGTAGCCTGCGAAAATACACACAATTATCAAACTTGCTTCTTGTGTATTTCTGACCCATCATAAACCAATCAAATCGCTTGTACCACTGCCTTGGCGATTGTTTCAGACCATAAAGCGATCTTTTCAGTTTGCAAACCCAATTTTCTTTTCCAGCAATCTTGAATCCTTCTGGCTGAGACATATAGATTTCCTCTTCCAAATCACCGTGTAGAAACGCAGTTTTCACATCTAATTGAACTAGTTCAAGATCCAACTGCGCTACCAAGGTTAACAAAATTCAAATGGAGGAATGTTTAACAACTGGAGAAAATACCTTATTATAATCAATTCCCTCTGTTGAACCGAAAAAAAAAAGAAATTCAAATTTAAAAAAATTGATGGGATTAAAAGGATGTGGGGAGGTTTACACATTACCTCCCCCACTCTCCCACCTCTTTATTTATTTATTTATTTATTTTTTTAAAAAGACAATTAAATCCCATTATCCCATTATCTATGAGATAACTTCCCACTCAGGAAAAATACGTGCAAGTAGTGGGAGGAAAAAAAAAGAAAAAGTAAAATCCCTTTTAAAATGTGTCTATAAATATGGACACACAAAAAAACAATAGAGGACTTTTGGGCAGTCAGAAAAAAAGATACGACAAAGAGAAAGGGAGCAGGAAAGAAAGGAGAATACAGAGGAAAAAAAAAAGAGAGAGAGAAGAGGAAAGGCAAATACAGAAAGCTCTGCAAAAGACAAATTCTGTGAAAAGTAGTCTACAAAGTAAGTTGTATGGGATTTTCCCTACACCTCTTCTCCTTACTCCTCTCCAAATTTTTCTCTTGATTATCCCTATGATCTAAGGCTATCCATGGCCGACAAAGGTCTCATGACCTAGGCTGCCAATGATGATCAAGCTCATAATCGAGATGAAAATCTACTTTTGTATAACTCTCTTTCAAATTCTTTCAAATATCAAAGATCTAAATTTCGTTTTGGTTCCACCACGACCTAGGCTATTTATGCCAAAAAGAGATTTACGGCGAGGTATAGGCCAAAGGGAGTTTAGGTTTTTCTTTTCATTGGGTCGTTACGCTGCTGAAACTTTTCCCGAAAATATCAAAAACTCTAAAAACTTTCTTTTGGTTCCACCACGACCTAGGCTCACAAGCCGACAAAAGTTTACGGTGAGGTTATGGCCATAAGAAAATTAGAGTTTTTTACATTGTACTGGATCGTTATGCTGCCAAAATTTCATTATGTGGGGATTTGAAAAAAAAAAAAAAGGAAAAGAATATTATATATGTCATACGTATTATGAGAATTCAATACGTGAGCCTTTATTTTTTTATTAAAAATAAATAAACGAAAGGATAAAAGGCTACGTGCATATGTATGTTTATATATATATTTATCAAATACAATTATTTCAAATCAAAAGTACATATGGTCATTGAATTTACGGTTGGGATTAAATTCATTATCTTGAACGAAATTGGAGAGAAATTGGGATTAAATTCAAGAACAAAGGTTTGAACCTTTTTCCAGACCCAACTAAACATGACATGGACTATTTCGGCCCAATAATAAAAGACAAGGCCCAGAAAACAAAAGTTCATACTCTCAACCCAAACTAACCAAACACAGACATGACCAGTGTCGTACTAAAGCCCACTTACCTTAAACATATAGCCCAAATCCAAAAGACCTTTGCCCCAGATCACAAATGATCATCCAAAAGCCCAACAATGAGCAAAGGCAGCCATAAATTGTCAAAAGTCCACTTGGGCCAGTTTGACTTTACCAAAGCCCAAACAGAATTGAAAAATACCAATTCCTATTTCCTTCTTTATTCGCGCGGTATTGCACACTTTGGTTACCTAATTAAAACTCATATGATGTGAATAGTTCACTGCTCACCTTTGAATGAGTACCCATTGTCCAATTAAAGGCACCCTTGTCTTATTTTGAGATTACATAAGACACAAAGTCGCAATCTCAATACAAGAGGAGAATAAGGAAAATTGGCCAAAGGCAAATTAATTGGAATATCAAGGAACAAATATTATTTCAATCAAATTAAAAAGTGACAAAATTAAGACTCCAAGTTCTTCATGAGCTTACATATTTTTGTCAAAAAAATAAATCAAAGTAAATATAATGGATTCAAAAATATCCATAAAATAAAAAAAGGGTCTTCTTAGCTTATAGTTCTACAAAATGGGATTGCTAAGAAATAAACCTAAATCAAAATATCATGAACTACGTCAGACTTGATTCCTCAAAGGATACGTAGGCAACCTAGAAAACATACTAGGTGCAGTTGCAAGTTTAAATCAAACTTCCAAAAGTTTCCAAAGTTCTAAGTGAGGTCATTCACCTCAAAATTCCCAAATCCACACTAATGAGGTCATTCACCTCAAATTCTCTAAACTACCAAAATGCATGAACTACGTCAGACTTGATTCCACAAAGGATACATAGGCAACCTAGAAAACATACTAGGTGTAGTTGCAAGTTTAAATCAAACTTCCAAAAGTTTCCAAAGTTTCCAAGTGAGGTCACTCACCTCAAAATTTCCAAATCCATATCAAATGGTAAAAATCTCTAAAATACCAATGAGGTCTTTCACCTCAAATTCTCCAAACCACAAAAATATTGGAACTACGTTGACTTGATTCCTCCCAAAGGATACGTAGGCAACTCAGTTGCAAAAACTAAGTGCAGTCACAGTTCCTAATCAAACTTTCTCAAGATTCTAAGAAAGTCATTCACCACCAAATCTAAATACAACTCCTAGAATTCCATAAAATGTCATTTACCGAGGAATTCGTCAACTTTTAAAATGTTTTCAATTCCATGACATGGTCATCGACTGGAATTTCATAAATTTTAAAATGTTGCTATAAATTCCTTGACATGGTCATCCACCGGAATTTTCCATATTTCAGTTCAAAACTCTTAGAACTACAAGTGGCTTGATCCCTAAACGGAGTATGTAGGCAACTCAATTAATTCAGTTGAGTGCAGCCGCAATCCAAAATCACTCAAATTTTCCCAAGTCACACAAGTAAATTGACGTCATTATAATTGGAATCAAAATGTGTTCCTTTGTACCAAAGGATTGTAATTAAGAGGTTATTCTTATAATCTTGAATGGGTCGAACTCTAACTAATAAACTCTCATATTTTAAGATTTGCATGGGTGAAATTATATTGTGTAATTTCTAAATTTTTACCCAACACCCTCCAACTGAGCGTAGCCTTTCGCTACCAATTTTGCCTTGAAGTGAACATCATTCTTATCAGGAAATCCATCTTTCTTTGTATATACCAATTTGCACCCAATTGCCTTCTTATTCTTCGGTAGTTGAGCTAGCTCCCAAGTTTCATTCTTCCTAAGAGACTGCATTTCTTCCTCTATTGCTTTCTTCCACTGTTCATTTTCTGAACTTTTGACTGTATATTTGTACGTGGAAGGAATATCATCATCTACAATGGGAAGTGTATAGGCCACCATATCAACAAATCGGGCAGGTTTACGAATTTCATGTCTTGGCCTATTTTGTGCAATTGATTCTTGCTGCTATTGAGGCTCTTGGGTCGGAACCTCTTCTTCATCTTCAGTGTCCTCCTCTGCCAATGGAGTGTCTCTACTATTTTCAACAACATTAGCTGGGACTACTGTTCTCGTTTTCTCAAACTTCACCTGCTGCCGACTAGGCTCTACCTGCTGCGGAATACTAATGGTCTTCTCTTGGTCTTCTGTTACCTTCTTCAATATGGCAGACTCATCAAAAATAACATCTCTGCTAAATAAAATCTTCCTCGAACTTAGACACCAAAGTCGGTATCCTTTTACGCCTGAGCTGATGCCCATAAATAATACTTTTTTGGCTTTCGGATCCAACTTGGATTCTTTCACATGATAATAGGCAGTAGAACCAAAGACATATAAAGAATCATAATCACTAGCAGGTTTTCCAGACCATACCTTAAGAGGGGTTTTGCCTCCAATTGCAGTCATGGTAAACGATTAATGAGATGACATGCATACGTAATTGCCTCAGCCCAAAAAATTTTGCCCAACCCAGCATTGGACAACATACACCAAACCTTCTCCAGCAAAGTCTGATTCATGCGTTCTGCTACCCCATTCTACTGTGGTATTTTTCTGATTGTAAAGTGATGCACAGTAGCTTCAGACTGACAAACTCCCAAAAATGGATTGCTCCTATATTCTCCATCGTTATCTGATCGAAGTCGTTTGATCTTTCTGCCTGTCTGAGTCTCAATCATCTTTTTCTATTTAAGGAAAACTTCAAGCACGTTATCCTTATTTTTCATTACATACATCCAAACTCTTCTGGAAAAATCGTCGACAAAAGTAATAAAATAGTGCGTACCTCCCAAAGAAGCTGTCTTGGTAGGTCCCCACATATCTGAATGAACATAATCCAGAATACCCTTAATATTGTGAATTGTTATGCCGAACTTCACTCTTGTCTGTCTTCCCAGAACACAGTATTTACAAAAGTCTAACTTACAGGGCTTCACTTCTTTCAGTAAGCCTTGCTTCACTAAACTAAAGAAAGCTTTTTCTCCTATATGTCTAAAACGCATATGCCATAACCTGGTAATTTCTGAAGCTTTATCATCTTTAGAAACCGCAGCAACTGATCCAATAACTGTACTATCATTGTAGTAATACAAGTTATTTCTTCTTGTACTTTTCATCACTACCAAAGAGCCTGAAGTAACTTTCAAAATTCCATCTCGTATAGACACAGCGAAGCCTTTAAATTCTAAAGCTCCTAAGGAGATGAGATTCTTTTTTAATTTTGGTACATACCGAATATCTGTCAGAACTCTAGTCGATCCATTATGATTCTTCAATCGAATTGAACCTACCCTAACCGTTTTACACGATTCATCATTACCCATGTAAACAACTCCACCATCTAGCTCTTCAAAGTTAAAGAACCACTCCTTATGAGGACACATATGGTAAGTGCAACCCGAATCTAAAATCTACTCGTCATGCTGAGACGTCATCGGCTGACTAACTAGAGCAAAATCTGACTCATTATCTTCAACTTCAGCTGCATATGCATCAGAAGTAGCCTTGCCCTTGCCTTTATTCAGTAACTTTGGGCAATCTTTCTTCCAATGCCCTTTCTCATGATAAAAGGCACATTCATCCTTACCAGGTCTTCCCTTCGAACGAGATCTACCCCTTTTCTCCTGCTTACAGCTTTGACTACGTCCCCTGGCTATAAGCGCTTCTGCTGTTACGTCCCTATTCTCCTTCTGATCTTTCTTCCGAATCTCATGATTGTACAATGCAGCACTTACTTCATCGAAGGACAATTTTTTCTTCCCATGAAGCAACGTAATATAGAGATGATCTAACTCATCAGGAAGGGACCCAATGAGCAACATTGCTTTATCCTCTTCTTTGAAGGTTTCATCCAAATTCAACAAGTCTGCAATCAACTGATTGAACGTATCAATGTGGTCACTAATAGTCGTACCAGGCTTCAACTGGAGGCGGAAAAGTCTCTTCTTCAAGTATAGCTGGTTCTCATTGCTCTTCTTCATGTATTTGTTCTCGAGCGCCTTCCACAGCTTACTTACAGAAGTCTCCCTCATGAATGAATACTTCTGTTCTCTACAAAGACATGAGCAGATTGTACCACAAGCTTGACGATTGATCCTCTCCTATTCTTTATCATCCATCTTCTCTGGTTTTGTTTCCTCTAGAGCAACATCCTGATCTGTTGGCATAAACCATCTAATACCTTGCATTGCCACAAGCTGAAGTTATTTCGACCATCAAATTTCTCCACACACCGTCTTCGTCTTTGCCGGCGTTGACGAAGATTCTGACATTTCTGCTAATATTTCAAATAGCTACCAAACAAAGCCTAGGGCGAACAAAGACGAAGATTCTGACATTTTTGCTAATATTTCAAATAGCTACCAAACAAAGCCTAGGGCGAACAAAGAATTCTGACATTTCTGCTAATATTTCAAATAGCTACCAAACAAAGCCTAAGGCAAACCTGCTGCTCTGATACCACTTGTCTTGTTGTGCAGTGAAAATTTACGCGTTTCACTAACTTCAAAAAAAAGAAGTACAAAATCTGGGCTATAATACAAAAACTCAGAAACAAATGGGAAAAGAGCAAAAATAAAACTATAGAGGTCCTTAGAAATTAAGGTCCTCACCAATAGGGAAACAAATTTTGGGATTATTAAAACCAATTACAGAAGGCTTTATTTATAGCCAACTGCAGATCCCAAATATTCATACACAAACGATGTGGGACAAAGTACATACAAAAGCTAATAAGCCAAAATTCTAACAGTCATGGAGCTAATTAGTTCATTCCTATACCCACCATACCCATGCCTACATCTTGCATTAATTAAAGTCATCTATACCCATAATCCATCCTAAAAACCAAATAGATCAGGTAGTACCCTATAGCAAACAAAGTCGCGATATCGTATCAAGATTGAGAGCATATTGGCCCATGAATTTCCAACCAAGGAAATTTTGGCAGTTATACCTATGGTGACAATATTCAACAACTATCATAATTCGTGGGAGCGCAAGTTGAGGATTGCTACCAGAATAGCCAACGTGGTAGGGTACCTCCACCACCAAAGATGATCATCCATTGAGATATAAAGCCTGCAAATATATTCTTGGACCAATACGAAGCCGTTAAGCTCTTTGAATCCCAAACCGCAGTACCAATTCCTGAAGACGAAACTCATAAGGTCATGGATTGTGTTTGTAAGTATTATACGGAAAAGAGTGATGTGTCTAGCTTTGGTGTCCTACTGATGGAAGTCTTGATAGTGAAGATTACTTTGGATATGCTATTTGAGCTTCTTGACCAAAATAGTACAAACGATTTCGAGGGTTAGTTTGAAAATTATTTGGAGACAATTACAGAAGGGTGTCGTGAATTTTACCAAAAAAGAAGTAATGGAATATATTAAGGTTATGCAGAGGTGCACCCAAGTAAATCCTGATCATAGGCCCAACATGATTGAAGTAGAAAAGGCACTTACACTGATGAAAGCATCCAATGTTATTCCCCCTCATTTTATTTTTTATTTTTCCTGATGAATAAGTTATTTACTTAAATATACGGTAATAATTGATGCTACTGGAATCCTAAAATTGAGGTGTACGTTGCTCCTGCAACTAATGCGGAACATTTTACTTCGAATTTTTGTTGGTTATTTTTTCTTATATTGTTTCCAAGGCATTCTCGTTGTATGTTGATGACGTTTTATGTTGTCCTTTTCCAAGATCTATTCTTTTTTGAATGATGTCTAGTCATCTGGAATAGCTTCATTATTATTACCTAATGACAGAACTGTACATTCAAGATTTCGAATACATTTATCAACCAATAAATTTTTCACCTGTCACATCAAAAAAGGAACTCAATTAGCAAAAAAAAAATATCACTCATATTATGGGATGAAGTACCAATAAATAACAAACATTGTTTCGAAGCTTTAGATAAGATACTGCAAGATTTAAAGAATAATTTTTTAGTTTGTCATGCAATAATATTGGTTCTATAACGACTTTTTTATTTAAAAGAAAAGGCAACATTAATGCTATAAGTTGCCTTGCTTATTTATTATATCGGGCCTGTTTGGCATAGCTTCTAAAGATCTTTTGGAGTCCAAAAGTTACTTTTAGGGTGTTTGGATGAATTGTCAAAAGATTTTTTTTAATTAGAAGATCTTTTTAATGAAGCATGGACTCACTAGTTTTTATAGGAAGATCTTCTGAAACTTTTATTTCAGGAAGTAAAAATTATCCCAAACGGGTCCATCATAGATTACTTTTTCTTTTATTTTTATTTTTTTCGTTCTCTTCTCTGAAATGCTACATATTAATAAGATGGTTCGTATGTGCATCTTTTTGTAGCTCATAACAATTTTTTTGAAAATGAGTTTTTTTTGCCCAAACCTGAGTTTAATATTTGTGGATAAAAAATGACTTTTCATACCTTTACGTGTGATGTAGCGCCACCTGATTCATGGGACCGGGGAATGGGCAACTATATATCATCTTTATCCTATAAAGACAATGTTAAAACAACTTTCCTTTGCTTGTCTCATACAACTAGTAAATAAGTCTTTCAGTCGGTTCACTTTTTCAAAATTGTGTGGCTTAATAATACTGTGAGACCCACAATGAAGAAAGGAACGTGACTTATCCTGTCTTTTTAATAAAGGGATTTCATATCGAGCCTACGTGTATATCTTATACGAAAAGCAAGAACAGTGCAATCCATTAGTCACGTTGGATGAGTAAGTCTACGAGCAATAGACCTTTAGTAGTCTTTTATTACACTCTCAGCAGCTTTTTTTTTTTTTTTTTTTAACAGTATCGGCGGTTTTGAACAAGACCCGTGAACAGGACCCGGAACCATAGTTTTTTTTTTTTTTTTTTTTTTTTTTTTTTTTTTTTTTTTTTTTTTTTTTTTTTTTTTTTTTTTTATAAAATATCACACCCCTTGACGTCAAGACTCTATCAATGAAAATCTCTGCTTAGCCTAAATTCTACAACCAATGCGTATTAACTCTTTGAAGTGAATACCATATTAGGAAATTGTATTTCTTATGTTGGGCCACATATACAAAATAATTATATTGGGCCATATTATTTTTAAGCAGATCCAATAAGTGATTAAACAAAGCTGGGTCAGAATATCCAACTGAGTATAGATACTAATGTGGATATCCCGTTAGTCACCCAGTTGGGTTTGATAGATACTCAATAGGGACTATTTAAAGATCCTATTAGGGTTGTGGTCTCTCTAGCCAAAATTTTACGTACGCTCAACTCTCTATAACCCACTATCAGTTACAGAGAACTCCATCTGAGTGATATTAGGGTTTAGACTACAGAAGATCAAAACTCTCTAAATATCATCTCTTGTTCACGCTTCTGCCTTCGATCTCTCCATATCTAATCCTCTACAGATTAGCCATGGACTCAGGTATATTCAACAAACTCTAAACTTTCAATTTAGCATGAATGATTTAGAGTTTCTATTTAGTTTATTTGCAATCCTAATACCATCTTACAAGTAGTATCAGAGCATGTTTTCATGTTAAGTTGATTGGGTTAATCATGCATGACTCTAGTTTTGATAATCTATAGCTATTAAGTTTTCTAAGTTTTGGATTATTTATGTATGATCTGTGATTTTTCATGATATGTTGAATATTTTGATGTTATGAGGGTTTATTTCTGGGTTTAAGGATCGTTAATTGTAATTATTAAGGCTTAAAATTGATGTCTTGAGGTATTTTGGTGTTTTGGACGATTTTCGGATCAGAAATTTTTTCCAGAAAATCGGTTTAGTGCCGCAGCGCTGGGTGACAGAAAGGCAAGCGCTTGCACTGCGGGCTCGTGTTCTGGGTTTTAACCAGAACACTGAGCACCGCGGCGTTATGCAATGAGCGCCGCAGTGTTACTTCAGTTTTTGGCCAACAACGCAGCGCTGACCTCTCGGGTATTTTTGATCCCTTTTTGGATAGAATTGAGTCGTTTTTGAACCAACTCAAAGGGATCCAATCCAAGACATGACCAATAAAGATAAATTACCATGAAATCTATTTAAGTAACGACCCGCATTTATCCATTGAAAACTCTTTTTGGATTTTAGAATTGATAAATGTTACAAACTCAATTGCTTTTGTTTTATATTTATGAAAAACTTATTTGGCTTAAGCATTTTGGATTTTTTCATTATACTATTTGTCTTGTATGTTGGGATAGATTCGATAAAGCAATAAGTTGCCAAAGTAACCTCTATTGCGTAGTCTTATTTATACTGACATATGAAGATGTAGTGAGTTTGTTGTTAATGCGGGTGATTATCGGCTCAAAGGAAGGTGATCATTTGGCACTACATCAAATACACATGTGATGGTAAATACGTGATGATTGTTTGGTTTCTATGTGAATAATAAATCGGCAAAAAGGAAGGTTTGTTGTTTTACAGGATTTACTGTCAGTGTTTGATCATTGCATTTGAGAGTACCACTTGCAAGTTAATGAGTCAGCACAAAGAAAGGCTTATGAATGTTGTGCTAGGTATCTTATAATGATAGCCCACCTTATGGGATTATGTGATATATGTCATGTTTGCATATTTTATGATTAAATTGTATGCCTATATATATGACATCCAAGTTATGAGTATGGTTAATTTATGATTTTATTTTGTTCTCTATTCAGTTTCTGCTGCTAGTATTTCTGCCAATCTGAGTACAATTCCTGTGCCTACGGGCACAAACGCACAAACTTTAAGACCTAGAAAGAGAATGTCATGATCGTACTGGGTTATATGGATATTGACCTAGCACTCAGAAAGGACCAACCCGCTGCTCTTACGGAAGAAAATTCTACTGAGGATA
The DNA here is from genome assembly GCA_002914845.1 of Trema orientale. NCBI lineage: Eukaryota > Viridiplantae > Streptophyta > Magnoliopsida > Rosales > Cannabaceae > Trema > Trema orientale. The sequence goes on along the minus strand of JXTC01000095.1, from coordinate 283,569 downwards.
AAAGGAACTTTGAGCTTCAGAAAAAGTCCAATCGTATGAGTGCCATGATCATAAAACGCTCTATTCCAGAAGGTACGCGGCTCTTTGCCTAAAAAGGAAGATGCTAAAGATTTCCTTGCTGCTCTTGAGATATGAAAATGAAAAAGATGAGGTGATCAGTACCTTAGGCAAACTCATCTCAATGAGGTATAACGGCAAAGGAAACATAAGGGAGTACATCATACAGATGTCTCATTTGGCTGGCAAGCTTAAGGAATTCAAGTTAGAAATTAATGAGGATTTGTTTGTGGCCTTGGATTTGTTTTATCTTCCTATTCAGTATGGAAACTTACAGACCATATACAACACCCAAAAGGACAAATAGAATATTAATGAGTTAATAGCCATTTATGTTCAGGAGGAAGAGAAAATCAAAGCTGTAAGACCTGAAAATGCTAACTTGACCACTACCTCTTAGGCAAAAAAGAGGAAAATGGATAAGCGTAAAGAAGCTGCCGTAGCTCCACCTGCTAAGGCACACAAGAAGCAAGATGAGCAAGGTTGTTTCTTTTGTGGAAATGGTGGACACTTGAAGAAAGAATGGGCTAAGTACAAAGCTTGGTGTATTAAGAAGGGTAAACTTCTCATTTATGTTTGTTCTGAAGTTAATTTAACTTCTGTACCTAAAGACACTTGGTGAGTAGATTCTGGTGCTATTACTCATGTTAGTGTTTCCATGTAGGGTTGCCTATGGAGCCAGAAGCCAAGTGATGCTGAAAGATTATCTATGTAGGTGACGACCAAACAGCTGAGGTAGAGGCCATAGGGTATTTTGGGTTGTTTCTGAATTCTGAGAAATATTTGGATTTGTATGAGACTTTTGTGGTGCCGTCTTTAAGGCAGAATTTGATTTCTATTTCTGTATTGGATAAATCTGGACTCACTTATTCTTTCAGAAATAATTTATTTAGTCCTATGTATAATTCAATTGTTGTTGGTACCGATTTTCTTAATGACAACTTATATATATTAAATGCGCAACCCTCCGTAAATGAAACTTTGTTTTGCATGTTAATTCAAGAGGTACAAAACGAAAATTAACTAATGAGGACTCATCGATGTCGTGGCACAGACGCTTAGGACACATTTCTAAATAAAAAATTGAACGTCTTGTGTCTGATGGGATCCTTGATCCCCTTGATTTGGCAGACTTTAAAGTCTGTGTTAAGTGTATAAAGGAGAAACAGACAAACGTTAAGAAGTTAGATGCCAGTAGGAGCTCTACCATCTTATAACTGATACATACAAACATCTGTGGCAATTTTCTATGGCTTCTTGAAATGGACAACAGTACTTTATCACGTTCATAGACGATTATTCTCGTTATGGGTACATATACTTAATTTATAAGAAGTCACAATTACTGGACATATTTAAGGCTTATAAAGCTGAGGTTTAAAATCAGTTTGATAAGAAAATTAAGGCTATCAAATCTGATCGTGGTACTAAATACTACGATCAGTATGACAGATTAGGTGAGTAACGTCCAGGGTCCTTTGCTAAGTATTCAGAAGAGTGCAGCATCGTCCCGCAATACACTATGCCTGCGAAACCTAGTATGAATGGTTGCTGAACAGTATAATAGGACACTAAAGGATATGGTAAGGAGTATGATCAATCATTCCACCTTACCAGAATCACTATAGGGAGACGCTCTCAAAACTGTAGCATATATCCTTAACAGAGTATTGAGCAAAGCAGTAGCTAAAACTCCTTATGAACTCTTGATTGGGCTTCCATCATTTACACATATGGGGTTGTCCAGCTGAGGCAAGGCCTTATAGGCCGAATGAAAAGAAACTAGACTCAAGAACCATAAGTTGCTATTTTGTTGGGTATTCTGAAAGATCCAGAGGCTATAAGTTTTATGATCCCACAGTAAAGTCTTTCTTTGAGATGGAAAATGCCAAACTTCTTGAGGATATTGAGTTTGGGAGGGAAGATAAGGTTAGGGATATTGTTTTTGAAGAAGAATTTGTTTCTCTTCCTATGGTTGCTATTGACAATGGTCAGGACATTCAGGATTCCATTCCTGTCAATATTATTGTTAGAGATGCAATCGCTCCAGTTCAAGATAACGTTCAGAAGGTTCCTGTCCCAGTTGAGATAAATGCTCCTGCAGAGCAAACTCAACAGCCTCAAGAACTAGTGCTTTTAAGGAGGTCCACAAGAGAAAGGAGAAATGCAATTTCGGATGACTATGTCGTATATCTCTAGGAACATAAGTTTGACATTAGGATAGTGGAAGATGATCCAATCAACTTCACACAAGTTAAACAAAGTTCCAAATCTCAAAAGTAGAATCATGCCATGAATGAGGAAATGAAGTCTATAAGAGACAATGATATTTGGGATCTCATCAAATTACCTGAAGGTTCGAAGCCCATTAGTTGCAAATGGATATTTAAGACTAAATGGGACTCGAAACGCAATGTTAACAGATATAAGGCATGTCTTGTTGCTAAAGGCTTCACCCAGAAGGAATGCATTGACTTTAAAGAGATTTTCTCTCCAGTTACTTCAAAGGATTACTTTTGAGTTATTATGGCACTTGTGGCACATCATGATCTTGAGCTTCATCAGATGGATGTTAAGACAGCATTTCTCAATCGTAACATTAATAAAACAATATATATGGTGCATCTAGAAAACTTTGTATCGGGAGATCCAAAGTCCTCAAGAAGTCCATCTATGATCTCAGGTAGGCTTCCCGTCAATGGTATCACAAATTTCATAAGGTAATTCTCTCGTTCGGTTTTAAGGTAAATCCTGTTGATGATTGTGTATACCATAAGTTCAGTAGGAGTAAGTTTATCTTCTTGATTCTTTATGTTGATATCATACTACTGGCAATTAGTGATATAGGCTTACTACATGATACCAACAGATTTCTTGCGAGGAATTTTGAAATGAAAGATCTTAGAGTCGCCTCTTTTGTAGTAGGTATACGAATACACTGAGATCGCTCTTGGGGTATCCTTGGGTTATTACAAAAGACTATATTGAGAGAGTACTCAATAAGTTTGATATGGATAAATGTGCACCAACAGACACTCCAGCGTCTAAGGGAGATAAATTTAGTCTCAATCAAAGTCCTAAGAATGATATTGATAAAGAAGCCATAGAACAGTTTCCTTATGCTTTGACTGTAGGGAGTCTGATGTATACTCAGGTATACGCGTCCAGATCTTGCGTTCATAGTTGGTATATTGGGCTGATATATGAGTAACCCTGGAGTGGATCATTGGAAGGCAGCAAAGAGGGTTATGAGGTACTTACAGAGAACAAAAGAGTACATGCTCACTTATCAGAGATCGGACATTTTGGAGATCATTGGGTACTCCGACTCGATTTTGCGGGATGTCTAGACAGTAAAAGATCTATATTGGGCTATGTCTTTCTTTTAGCTAGAAGAGCTATTTTCTAGAAGAGTGCCAAGCAGACACTCGTAGCTACTTCAACTATAGAGGCTGAATTCATAGCTTGTTATGAGGCATCCAATCAAGGAATATGGCTGCAAAACTTTGTCATCGGGCTGCATGTAGTAAATAGCATTGAGAGGCCATTGAAACTTTATTGTGACAATAACTCTGCAGTCTTATATTCTAACGGCAACGGGAGCTCATCAAAGTCAAAGCACATTAATATTAAGTTCCTAGCTGTGAGAGAAATAGTTCAGAGACGCTTAGTGTCAATTGAGCATATTGGTACAAACTCTATGATAGCGGATCTGCTCACCAAAGGTTTACCACCTAAGGTCTTTCACGAGCACACTGCTTGTATGGGTGTTATATTTTTGGATAGTGTGCAGTTTTAGCGGGAGTTTATAATTTGGTTTAGATACTTATTGTATGACACTTGTTTATGTTTGTATATTGCAGTATATTCTAAATGATAATGGTTTTCATTGTAGGCTCTACTTAATTTTAATATATGATGCCTTTCATATTTTTCTTGCTTTCCTATTAATGTGGTTAACAATAAAGTTTGCGGTAATGCACTAAAGGGGAAAGACTAAGGTCGATTTCAATAAAGTTTAAGGAGGACTAATTGGAAATAGGCACGGTAAATCACATTGTATATAATTTTTATGCCATATTCTATACTCGATCTATGTCATTCAGGTGTATTAGTACGGTGATTATTAAGGGTTCTAGTTGCCATCCAAATAAGTGCAACGACGAGCGCTTTGGTTTCGTGCTGATATATCTGATGGACGGGATTGCAACTTCGGAGATATTCAGGAATAATATGGTATATTCATGGCTATACTTCAGTTCACAATCCAAATGTGTACGGTGTATATGTGACCCGAATAGGAGATTGTTAGGAAATTGTATTTCCTATGTTGTGCCACATATACAAAATAATTGTATTAGGCCATATTACTCTTAAGTAGACCTAATAATTAATTAAATAAAACTGAGTCAGAATATCCAACTGGGTATGGATACCAGTGTGGATACCCTGTTAGTTACATAGTTGGGTTTGATAGATACCCAATATGAACTATTTAAAGAACCTATTAGGATTATGGTCCCTACAGCTAAAATTTTACGTACGCTCAATTTTGTATAACCCACCATCAGTTACAAAGAACTCGATCTGAGTGACATTAGGGTTTAGGCTGCAAAAGATCAAAACTCTCTAAATATCATCTCTTGTTCACGCTTATGCCTTCAGTCGCTCCATTTCTAATACTCTACAGATTAGCCATGGACTCAGGTATATTCAATAAATCCTAACATATCAATTTAGCATGAATGATTTAGGATTTTTATTTAGTTTATTTGCAATCCTAATATCATCTAACATGCCACCGTTTACCCGTTTAATTAGGAACTAGTACTAAACCAGTTGTGAATAAATATCCGGGGAATTATCAATTTTGACCCTCTTTTAATACATATGATGAAAAAAGGGACAACTTATAAACTATTTACAAAAGTAGGACTTTTATTACCATGTCATTTAATGAATATTTTTGGAGTTCCAAAATTACCCCTGACTCGACTCTAGTCGAAAATTTTCAACCAAGTCGAAAAAATCAAAAGTGACGGAGGCGGCGCCGGGAAGACGGCCGGCTATGTTCGACTAGGGTCGAAATTTTCGACCATAGTCGAACGCCGGTCGAAATTTTTGACCAGTGGCTTCGACCCCAGTCGAACATTTTCGACTGGAGTCGAAATTTTCTGGCCATCGGTTGAAAAATGATTGGAACAACCGGGTTCGATTTTCGACTGGTGGCTTCGACCCCAGTCGAATTGTTCGACTACGGTCGAATGGTGGTTCGACCCCAGTCGAATATTTTCGATTGGAGTCGAAATTTTCCGACCACCGGTTGAAAAATGATCGAAACAACCGGGAGAGGTGGTCGGACAAGTTTGACTACAATCGAAAATTTTCGACCCTAGTCGAGTGGAGGCACCGCCGCCGGGGTCGGGATCGGGACCGGTGGTGGTGGCTAAAGTAGTTTGAAGTTTGTTGAAGAAATATGGTATCCAAGTAATTTTATATATGTGACATGGCAATTGGGGTTAGTTTTGAAAATATTAATGAGTGAGTCCTATTTTTCATCACAAGGATTTAGTAGACTCCCTAGGTGTAAATTCCCCCATATATCCGAGTTGATTTGATCATATTTCCTCAAAGAAAGTGAGAGACAATTTAGATACCAGCTTCATCTACTATCCTTCCATGAAGTTCCCACGCTTCATAAAGAACCAAAACGAGACCGAAAAGAAGGGTCATTTCCTAAATAATGGTGCAACCATGTTACTACAGGTCATTATCACTTTCAATGGAGAATGCAATCCGATTCGGTCTTACTCTACCGAAGAAGTCAAGAAAGCCACATCTGACTTCAAGTGGCAGACACACATGGATTCTACCTGCATCATGTACAGAGGAGTTCATGAAGATCGCGAAATTTCGGTAAAACAGTTAAAAGTCTTCAGTTGGTAAGAAAAAATCGCAACCAAAAGAATTTTCCCGCCAAGGGAAATCTCGACCGCTATATCTACGATAAACATCAACAACTACCGTGGGAACGGAAGTTAAGGATTGCTATCGGGATAGCCAACGCGGTTGCGTACCTCCACCACGGCCTGCCAAAGACGATAATCTATCGAAATGTAAAGCCGACAAATATATTCTTAGACCAAAACTACACAGCCAAACTGTCCGAGTTCCAAGCCATAATACCGATCCTTGAGGGTAATAAGACTCATGTTGATGTGGACGTTTGTGGGAAATTTGATTTTCTTGCTCTGGAGGTGATTTCCAACGGACGTTGTAGAGAAAAGAGTGATGTCTGTGGCTTTCGGATTTTGTTTGGCCAACTCCTAACGGGGAAGATAGTAACTTATTTTTGCAACGGAAGCGATTTAACGTCCGGAGTAGTCTTGGTGGAGGATTCATGGGGAAGATAGCCGCAGAATGTTGGGAGGAAAAAAACAGAAAACAATTGATTGAATTTGGTAAGCTTGTTCAGTGGTGTATCAACAACATGTAACGTTTTAATGTTACAAAAATAATGGTGCAACAGTAAGCACCAGTAAATGGCGTTAGATGGCCATTGATACTCGGAAGTGGTAACCAGTTTCGGTTGCGAAACTAAATTTAAAGGTTCTTGATGGGAGAACATCTATAAATACGAATTTGAGTCCTCTCACTGCTCAATGATTACATACATACACCATCAATCACAGTGAGCAAGTGTGAGAAACAGTGTGAATAATTTTCTACAATTTTTCTCATTTTCAATGGTTGGAGGTTAGTTGGGTTTACTGTTTATATGTTTCAATCAATTAGAAACATGTTTTAGATAATTGTTTTACTTACATTTGGTATCAGAGCTTTGAAATTACCTCTGCCTTGATTTTATGCAAATCTTTGAATTTTCGTTTTTGTACCCAACAAAAAAATAATAATAATCAAAGTTTGAGTTTTAGAATTTTTTGATGAAAACTAAGGTTAAAAATCATTAGGAAATGAATTTTCTAACATTGTCATGATTTGAAACGTTAATTTTAGTGTCTGAAATCTCAAGATTCACTCGGGTTTAAAGCGGGTATGAACCGGGTCGAAATTGACCCGGCTGGAGGTTGAAGATGACTTATTTAAAAATGCCAATTTTCTGCTGCAGTTTTCACAAATAACAATTTTATTTCAGTATATTTCAAAAACGTCATTTCTATTCTGCTGGTTCGAAAAATGACACTTTTGTAGGTTTAATTTCAGAAATAAACTAAAAGGAATTTTTGAAATTATTTTTTATTTTTCAGATTTTATATATATTGGTATTTTTAGTGGAAAATTCATTTTTTTGGCATATATATCATTTATGTTTGTTATAATATGTGTGATTTGGCTTATAGTTGCATGAATTAACTGTTTATTTATGTTTTCGTGCATGTTTTTTAAGTTTAAATAATATTTGTTTGTATTTGGGTTCAAATTATTAGAAATTATTTGTAAAATGACACTTATAGACAATTTTAGTGTACTAAATTTTATATATGTGCCTAATTTATGAATATGCATGTATAATTTTGTTTTATGCATGCAATGTTGGTTTAAGGTATTTTAGCACATAAATAATTATTTGTTGAGCATTTTTATCATGTTGCTCAAATTAAGTTTATACATTAAAATATGTATATATATGCAAATAATTTTTAATGCTTATATCATGTACGAATATATATATATATATTTTGGTTATATTTTTCATGCTTATGGAATTGAATTATTTTATGTATAAAATCATATTAGTGCATAATATTTATGTTTTAATTATGCAATTTATGTTTATTTTTATGAAAATTTTATTTTACAAATTATAACATATCCTTTAGCTTAGATATTCTTAGAATTTGTAGAATTTTGGTTTATTCTCATAAAACTTGATTTTATACATAAAACTTTAGTTAAGTGCCTAAATTTTAAGCACATTAAGACTTATAAAATGTTCACTAAATAAATTTAGATAATTATTTAGGTGAATAATTAGGTTATGAATAATTCATAAACAGTTATGGGGTTGACATGAGAAAGCGTGAGCTGAGGAAGTTCTACACAAACTAGTTCTGAATAAGCCGTTGTGCCACTAGTTTCCCTGGGAACGCTACTCTGTCTAAGGAGTTAGTTTTTAATGAGGCAATGCCCGACCAATTTTCCTGGGAGTGTTCTTGGTAAATGCCTATCACGATACTACATAATTATTCTTAGGCATTAAGTAGAGCCTGGAACATAATATAATAAATATCTAGTGGTCAATATAATTTTAGTTAATTAGAGAGTAGCCACAGCATTTTTTAATTAATTAAAATTATATATTAAGTTTAAGATCACATAAAGAA
>JXTC01000095.1:248623-268426 GCA_002914845.1 Trema orientale | reverse complement strand
CCACTATTGTATTTTGGCTATTGAGTGTAAAAGAAAGGTTTTTCTTTTAGCCATATTTTAGACTTAGGAGGTGTCCTAGTCGTTTGAGTGACAGTGCTTCGGGAGAGGTGCTGATTATCTTCGGGAGAAGATCGGCTTCAAGTACCTGAAGGGATTTCAGAAGAACGAAGTCAACCTAAGACGAGTGGTGCTCGCTAGACACGTTGGTGAAGGATTACATCCACATTGCGACAATTAAAAGAGGGAGTCTTTTATTATATAAGTCAAATTGGTGTTTGTATTCATTCAAACTTTACTAATAGTGTTTATTCTCTGGGCGTGGCCCCTTGGACGTAGGTTATCGGGAGATAACTAAACCAAGTAAAAATATCTTGTGTTATTTTTATAATTTCCGCATTACCACCTCACGTAATTAATTGAAAATTAATTATATTCGATAATACCTGATTAACGGACCTAACAATTGGTATCAGAGCAGGACACTAACGTTTTTAGTGAGATCTTACAGTGTATTTAATCTGATTTTTCAGGTATGTCATTCCTTGCTGAAGGTGGGTCCATTTCACGCCCTCTACTTCTTGATGGCACGAACTACTCCTATTGGAAAGTACGCATGAAAGCCTTTATTAAGGCTCTTGATGAAAAAGCTTGGAGATCCGTTCTTAGTGGTTGGAGTCCTCCAACTATTAAGGATGATGAAGGGAAGGATATTATTAAACCAGAATTGTCATGGTCATCTGATGATGACAAACTTGCAAATTATAATTCCAAGGCTTTGCATACTATACTAAATGGTGTAGATGCCACTAGGATTAAAATGATCACTAATTGTGAGTCTGTAAAAGAAGCGTGGGATATTTTACAAACACACTTTGAGGGTTCTGGTGATATGAAAAGAACTAAGTTAATTATGTTAACCTCTAAATTTGAAGAATTGAGAATGAGCGAAGATGAAACATTGTCTGAATATTTCACTAAACTTTATGATATTTCTAACGAAGTGTTTGCTCTTCGAAAACGTTTTTCAGACACAAAGATGGTTAAAAAACTTTTTCGATCGTTGCCTGACAGGTTTCAGCCAAAACTCACAGCAATAGAAGAGAGCAAAAACCTTGACACCATGAAAGTTGAAGAGCTAATGGGGTCTCTACAGACCTATGAGATGAACATTAAGCAAAGGAAAAAGGAGAAAACTATTGCATTAAAGGCTGCATCTGAACCAACCGATGAGGAAGGTGAAGGAGAAAGTGACGAGCTTGCTTTCTTAACAAAGAACTTCAGCAAGTTCTTGAAGAAGATGAGCAAAAAGTCAAAACCTGATAATTCCAGCAAAGGTAAATCCTATCCTAAACCTGATTCTAACAAGAAGAAAGGGATTCAATGCAGAGAGTGCGAGGGGTATGGCCACGAGCAAGCTGAGTGTGCCAATACCTTGAAGAAAAAGACAAAGGCTATGACTACTACATGGAGTGATGAGGAATTAGAAGGTAGTCAAGAAGAAGATGATAACCATGTAAGTAATCACGTAGCCTTTGGTGTTTCTTTGGTTTCGGAAGATGTTTGTTCTTTGCAGAAATCTGCAGGTCATGTTGCAACACAGTCTACGCAGAGAAGTTCTATTGCAACATCCGAGACAGAAAAAGATCATGATACTGATTCTGACAGTGATGAATCTGAATTGAATGAAGAATCAATTTGAGCATCATATGAGAATATGTATTCTCAATGGACTAGAGTAGTTGATCAGAACAGATCACTTGAAGGAAGGATTTCTGCCCTTATTCAGTACAAGGAGAATTCAGAACATAAAGTGCAGAATTTGGAGGCTTTGCTTGCTGAAAAAGAAGCAAAGTTAAAAGAAGTCTCAGTTGAACTTGAAAGGACTCAAAAGTCCTTAAAAATTTTGAATTCAGGGACTTCTAATCTGGATCATATTCTGACAATTGGAAAATCTAGTTCTGATCATAAAGGACTCAGATTTAAAGGTGAGCACTCTAACTCCAAAACTGTTTTTGTTAAGAGTTCTATTTCTAACTCTGGTGCAGGAACAAGTATCGATGTTACAACACAGAAATCTTATGTTGCAACACAGAATAAAATTGCTTCAACATCACAAGTTACCAGTAATTGTGCTGATGTTGTAACACATGTTGTAACACACTAAAAAACAGCAACATCTAATTTGACAGGTAAGTTTATTCCAACTTGTCACTTCTGCGGTGTTAAAGGTCATATCAGACCTTGGTGTTTTACATTGATGAATTTTTTGAAAAATAAATATTTTTCACATGTGATTCCTTTTCAAAGAAAAACACCTAGGAAAAAGATAGATCTTTCACATAAAACAAGAAAAGTTGTAAACTGTTTTGGAGCTTTTACTTGTTTTAGAACATGTACTACTAATGCTTGGTATTTTGATAGTGGGTGTTCTAGGCACATGACAGGTGACAAATCAATATTGGAGAATTACAAAGAAGATGCTACTAGTCTTGTCACTTTTGGTGATGGTGTAAAAGGAAGAGTTCTTGGAAGAGGAACTCTCAATATTGAAGGATTTCCAAGATTGAAGAATGCTTTACACATTGAAGGACTTAAGGCTAATCTGTTTAGCATAAGTCAGATTTGTGATCAGAATCTTCATGTTAATTTCACTCGTAATAAATGTGTCGTCGTTGATGAAAATGGGAATTTTGTGTTAGAAGGATTAAGATCCACTGATAATTGTTATACTTTGACTAACCCACAAACCTGTAATAGTGTATCTGTGAATGAAATTGATTTGTGGCATGAGAAATTGGGACATTTAAATTTCAAAATGTTAAAAAGAATTATCTCTACAGGTGCTGTTCGTGGATTACTAATTCTTGGTAAAAAATCATCAAGTATATGTGGACCTTGTCAAATTGGGAAACAATTGAAGTCTACACACAAAGTTGTACAACATGTTACAACATCAAAGGTACTGGAGCTACTTCATATGGATCTGATGGGTCCAATTCAAGTAGAAAGCATTGGAGGTAAGCATTATATCTTTGTGTGTGTGGATGATTTTTCTAGGTACTCTTGGGTAGATTTTTTAAGAGAGAAATCTGATACATTTGATGCTTTCCAAACATTGTGTGTAAAGCTTAAGACTGAGAAAAATTGCAATATTGGTAAGATAGTGAGAATTCGGAGTGATCATGGTAAAGAATTTGAAAACACTGTCTATACTGATTTTTGTAATGAACATGGTATTTCACATGAATTTTCTGCATCTAAAACACCTCAACAAAACGGTGTAGTAGAGAGGAAAAATAGAACTTTGTAGGAAATGGCTCGTGTCATGCTCAACAGTAAGAAGCTAACCAAAAGGTTGTGGGCTGAAGCAATAAGCACGGCATATTATACCATTAACCGTGTCTATTTGCGTCCAGGTACAGCAAAAATACCTTATGAAATTTGGCGTGGTAAGAAACCTAACCTAGGCTATTTTCATGTTTTTGGAAGTACATGTTACATCCTAAATGATCGAGAACACTTAGGTAAGTTTGATGCTAAAAGTGATGTAGGTGTTTTTCTGGGTTATTCAAATAATAGTAAAGCTTATCGTGCTTACAACATGAGAACTCAATCTATTATGGAATCTGCTAATGTTGTTGTTGATGATCTAAAAGATTTTGCAGATTTTTCACAAGAAGATGAAATTCACAGCTTTACTGATGAAGCTGTAGTTGATCCTGGTTCTGATTCATATGTTACAACACAGCCTGAGGCTCTTACTGAACCAGACATTCATGTTACAACATCAGGATCAGATGTTGTAACATCAGATGTTGTAACATCCGCTGAACAGAAAAGATACTTCATCCACTGAACCTTCAGTGGATATTCATGATCCAATCAGGAAAGAACCATCATCAAGGGTGAAGAAAAATCATCCTTCAGATCTAATTATAGGTAATCTTGATGATGTTATGGTCACAAAGAGGAGAAACATTAATCTGGTAAGATATGTGTGCTTTACCTCGATGATTGAGCCTAAAAATATTAAGGAAGCCTTGTTAGATGAGTTTTGGATAAAAGCAATGCAAGAGGAATTAGAACAGTTCACTAGGAATGATGTGTGGACACTTGTACCTAGACCTAGGAATTCTAATTTGATTGGAACCAAATGGATTTATAAGAACAAATCTGATAAATTTGGTAATATAATTAGAAACAAAGCTAGGTTGGTTGCCCAAGGATACACACAAGTTGAGGGCATTGATTTCGATGAAACATTTGCTCCTGTTACTAGATTGGAATCCATTCGCTTATTTCTTGCCATTGCATGTCTTATAGGCTTTACTTTATACCAAATGGATGTAAAAAGTGCATTTTTAAATAGTATTTTGAATGAGGAAGCTTATGTAGAATAATCTAAAGATTTTGAAGATCCACATTTGCCTAATCATGTTTTTAAATTAAGTAAGATATTGTATGGATTGAAACAGGCACCTAGGGCGTGGTATGAAAGGTTAACAAATTTTTTGATTGAAAAAGGCTACAAGAGAGGGAGAGTAGACAAGACTTTGTTCATCAAGCACTTTGATTCTTGTATCATAATTGCTCAAATATATGTTGATGACATTGTTTTTGGTTCTACATCTGATGATAAAGTACAAGAATTTGTTAACCAGACGAAGAAGGAGTTCGAGATGAGTATGGTAGGTGAGCTGACATTTTTTCTAGGTTTGCAGGTCAAGTAACTTGAAGATGGGATTTTCATATCTCAATCCAAGTACGCAAAAAACCTTGTGAAGAAATTCGGTTTGGACTCCACCAAACACATGAATACTCCAATGAGTACCAATCTCAAGTTGACTAAGGATAAAGATGGTGTCGATGTTGATCCAACACTCTATAGGAGTATGATAGGAAGTCTGCTATATCTTACAGCTAGTCGTCCTGATATTTCTTATAGTGTTGGTGTTTGTGCTAGATATCAATCTAGACCTAAGGAGTCTCATATACTTGCTGTTAAAAGAATTATTAGATATGTTAATGGGATTGTTAATCATGGAATATGGTATTCAAAGGAAACTAATACTCATCTTGTTGGTTATAGTGATGCAGATTAGGCAGGAAATGCTGACGACAAAAAAAGTACAACTGGAGGTTGTTTCTACCTCGGGAACAACCTGATTTCATGGCACAGCAAAAAGCAGAGCTCCATCTCTTTGTCAACTGCCGAAGCCGAGTACATTGCTGCTGGAAGTTGTTGCACACAGCTATTGTGGATGAAACAGATGCTAAAGGACTTTGGTATTGAATTGGATAATTTAGTAGTATACTGTGATAACACTAGTGCTATCAATATTTCTAAAAATTCAGTACAACACTCTAGGACTAAGCATATTGATATTCGTCATCATTTCATAAGAGAATTGGTTGAAAATAAAGTCATAATTTTGGAGTATGTTAGAACAGAGAACCAACTTGCAGACATATTCACTAAACCACTTGATTTTGTGCGTTTTGATTTCCAGAGGAAATCCCTAGGAATTTGTTCAATGTGAATATTTCTTTTTATGCCGAATTTTTGCCATGACAAATTAAAATTTTTTGTGTGTGAAAAACTTAAAGGAAATTTTGAAAGAAGTAAATTTTTATTAATCATAATTTGATTTTCTAATACACAGTTTTTGTTATTTCATCTTTTAAAATTTTAGGATTGATTGATGAAAGATTGATTATCTTGGATTGTATTTTAACTGACGAACTTCTGTTTGATCTCAGAAAAGTTTATATGAAACAGGCTCCATAGTCAGAAAAAGCTACCTACACTGATGTGTGAAAGCCGTCCTTGAGTAATCTGGTGCTATGTATCACAAATACAGTAGAGGACGATCTACCATGAGAAAAGGGCTACCTCAGTGATAGAGTGAAAGCTACTGACTGTGGGTATTTTATTTTTGTGCTTTATAAAAAAAAAAAATGGGCAGTAGCAATAAACAAAGATGTACTGCATATGAAATTATAGCACATAATTATAGCCTGAAATACACAATGGAATTTCATAGAGATCAATATTTTTTAAGGTAAGTCAGTTGTCTTTCAATCCTTGATAGTTAATCAATCTTCTAGAAAATCCGGAAATTTTATTTGATAAAATTGACAAGTTCTGTTTATTTTAAAATTAATTTATGATTGACATAAAATCGTTTGTTTCAATTTTTCATTCTAGTTTTCCATAAATATTAAATTTTGATTTTATGGCAAAATAAGGCATGATATTGAGATATTTACAAAATTATATAAAAAAAAAAAACGGTTTATGGAAAAACTACATGCTGACATCATCTGTTGGAACACGTTCCAAAATCAATTATGGCAGTTATTTCCCAAGATTTTTGATTCCAATTTTGTATTTGTTTCCTTTTTAAATTTTAGGTAACTAAAGGGATACATATACTCAGATCATTCTAACCCTAATATCCCTAATCTCTTTCAGTGATAGTCTCTTCTTCTTCTTCTTTTGTTTTTGTTTTTTGTTTCTCCGTTCTTACAGCATCTACCAGTCATGGTGAACACCAGATTAGGGAAGAAGAGCAAAGCTGCCTCTACTCCAAAAGGAAAGGGGAAAGCATCATCCTCCTCACCGCCTGCCAAGAAGCAGAAATCGGTGGTCTTGCCGATCTCTGAGAAATCGAAGCTATCATCACCTAAAAAGGTGATTGAACCAGAAGATGTTACAACACAAGCTGTCAAATCGCAGAAATCAGCCGATTCAGGAAATTCTTCTCATTCCACCAATTCGAAATCAATTGCACAGATATCGGCTGAGTTGATTTCAGAAAAAGGAGATGAAGGTAAGACTTCTAAATCACGTCTTCAAACTCAAGAATCGATGGAAGTGCCTACTGCCAAAACTCTTCCACAATCTCTTCTTGTTGAAGAGGCTGTTGCAACATCGAAAATCTCTGAATTACAGACCTTGGTTGCAACAAAGGAGAATATCGAAGCAACAAAGACACCTGTTGTAACTCAAGTCTCTCCTTCGGAAGAGATTTCTTCTCAACCAACTGCTGTTACACCTGTTGCGACACAACCAGAAAAGGCACCCATTGTTTCTAATGTTCCAACACAGCAACCAGCTGTTGTGATTTCTTCTGCTATTGACCAGAATCAACCTGATGTTCAAACTCAAGTAGCCACTCCGTTGGCTACTCCTACTACACAACCCTCTAAGAAGTCTGCTGGCCAGTCATCAAAACAAACCACGAAGAAACCTATGAAGGCCACTGCAGTTCAGAAGGCGAAGGGTGCTTCTACTTCAACAACACCCACTCCAGGTTATAATATTCATAATGCCTTTGCTCCTTGGTACTATACTAAAGAAATTGCTGCATCAATGAATGTCTATGGTCAATGTCAGTTTATTCCTGAAAGAAACATCAATCCTAAGTCCTTTTTAAGTACTGGTATGTTAAAGGCCATTGAAGATCAGGGATGGAATAATACTGTGTTTAAGAATAAGGGTTTTGTGTCTCGGGTAGTTCAGGAATTCTATGCCAATATTACTGATGGTTTTGATGAATCTGGTTCCATTACCTATCACAAGATCTTTGTTAGAAATCATATCTATAACTTCTCACCGCAAGTGATTTCTGATTTTCTCGGTGTTCCTTTGAGATCTCATGATGAGTTTGAAAAAGAGTTTGATGAAGACATGGTGGCTACTGAGTTGCTTGGAACAAACAGGACATGGCCTAAGGAGGATGTACTTCAGGTCACTGATCTGACCTTGAAGTACAGAGGACTTCATCGCATTGCTATGCACAATTGGAGACCTACCACACACTATCCAACTATTCACTTTGATTTTGCTAGTTTTCTGTATGATGTTGGAATAAGTGTACCAGTGAACTTAGGTCAGTTGATTTTTGAGCAGATTTGTGATCTTCGCAATCTCAAATATCCCAAGAAGAGGTCGATCTTTCCATCACTCATCTATGGGATTTTGTCAAAGCAGAAGCCTCTCATGTATGACTCTGAATTCCTCACAGCCACTCCATCCAACATTGTGTTCAAGCTTAAGGAAAAAGATCCAGTTGAGGGGGAGCTTGATGCAGCTGCTGATGTTGGTACACAAGGTCCTGTTGTTACTGCTGCTGATGTTACAACATCCACAGATCAAGCTGCCAGACTTACAAGAATCGAGAAAATGGTTGCTGCCATTGCAAAGAAGCTGGATGTGGACATGGAAGATGTTTGATTTCCATCAGTTTCTTTTTCTTTTCAATTTTTATTTTCTTGGTATGTATAAGTTTGATACAATTTAGGTGTGTTTATTTTTTTGCTGCAGGACTACTTTCTTTTGTGCTCTGTTGAAACAAGTTCTTCGTTTCTTTTTATGTTTCAACATGATACTAGTTTCATTATTTGTTTTTATCTCTTATTTCTCTACCTTTGGCTCTTTTGTCCAAAAGAGGGAGAAAGCATATATGATATTTTTTTGGCTGTATACTGACTTTGTTTTGCAGGCATATCAAATATTTGTCTAAAAGATGCCAAAGGGGGAGATTAAAAGAGCAAAATTCTGTTGGCAACCTTCATGTTGCAACATGACTAGTTTCACGGTCATGTTACAACATGCGACTAAATATTTGATTTGTTTGATTTTTCAGTATTCGCCTTTTATATGCTTTAGGTCACGATTTGTATAGTTATCAATCATGAAAATCTGAACTTATTAATGCATACACAGATTTAATTGATAGGAAATAGGTAAGTGACTCTTACCTAAATTAGTTTTGAGTATATGTCACTAATATGTCACTATTTCTTTAAGGAAATTCTTTTAAATGAATATTTTATGTTAATATCTTTTATGGAAGTTTCCTTAACTCATTTGTGCTGATTCTCACTGATTAAAGTTACTTTAATTCGTGTTATTAGCTGTCAAATAGGTTTAAGTAACTGATTATTTTGTTTCAGGAAAGTAATCTGAAAGTTTCCTTTTCTATTACAACATGACTGGTTGACAGATCATATTGCAACATGTGGACAGGATCAGCAACTATTTTCCAGATCCGTTTTTCTAAGTTTGGTAACAAACTTGTCTGATTTTGCAAGTCTTCTAATTAACATTAAATACTTTTAATTATTCTTTGGTAGATATACACGTGAAGACTTGCTCCCTTCTCTATTTAAAGGCCACTCAAGAGTAGCTTTAGGCAGAGAGACCACTATTGTATTTTGGCTATTGAGTGTAAAAGAAAGGTTTTTCTTTTAGCCATATTTTAGACTTAGGAGGTGTCCTAGTCGTTTGAGTGACAGTACTTCGGGAGAGGTGCTGATTATCTTCGGGAGAAGATCGGCTTCAAGTACCTGAAGGGATTTCAGAAGAACGAAGTCAACCTAAGATGAGTGGTGCTCGCTAGACACTTTGGTGAAGGATTACACCCACATTGCGACAATTAAAAGAGGGAGTCTTTTATTGTATAAGTCAAATTGGTGTTTGTATTCATTCAAACTTTACTAGTAGTGTTTATTCTCTGGGCGTGGCCCCTTGGACGTAGGTTATCGGGAGATAACTGAACCAAGTAAAAATATCTTGTATTATTTTTACAATTTCCGCATTACCACCTCACGTAATTAATTGAATTTTAACATGTGTCGTTACTAAATGTAATTGTCGTATTGAGGACACTTGAAAATTTTAAATGGATGTTTTTTAAACTCTTTTAAGTGCTTGGGCTTTTATAACATTTACAATTAATGGGTGATTTTAAGTTCATGGAAATTAACTTGTAGATGTTTTATGTACTCTTCATAAGGATGTCATTTCACTAAAATCAGCTGTCTTTTTTTAAATAATTTGAAAATGGGGCTTCAATTCATTCAATAATTTTTGTAAGACAATTTCTAGAATTTCAACTTAAGAAGTTCCTACTCTGTAGATGACTCGGGGTATGGGTTGTGAAAGGCATACCATAAATTCGACGTAAGGTAGAGATATCTATGTGATTTGTGTAAAAACTTTTGAATTCTTCGATCTTAATGAACTTTGATTGGTTTAGAATTTTTATAAAGATATAGAAGATTTGTTGGTTAAAGTAATTTATTAGTGCTTAAGAAATACTAATAATTCATGTAGAAGAATATTCACTATTAATTTAGAAGATTTAAATTAGAAGATTTAAAAAGGATTATGGATATATAGAATATTGATAATCCTAATTCATCTAATTTAATATTCACTATTAAATTAGAATATTCACTATTCATCTAAAAATATTAAATTAGAAGATTTAAAAAGGATTATCAATATATAGAATAGCATCTAAAAATATTAAATTAGAAGATTTAAAAAGGATTAATGTTGGTGAAATCAAAACTCTTAAGTCTGTAGCTCCATTGAATCGTACAGTTTATTGTCGTCTGTTTTTAGACATTATTGTTATTTTCTTTTCTTTAGACATTATTGTTACTTTTCTACTTGATGTCGTTCTTGTTCGTAATCTTCTTTTCTAGTTTCTGTCATTCTTATTAAGTTGTCGTTTCCCAATGACTGCCTTTTATAGATTTCTGTCGTTTTCTCATGCAACTCTTCGCTGTCGTTTTTACGACTTTTGTTGTTTTCCAATGTTATGTCGTTTTGTGTACCTTCATGTATTTCTTTTTAATGTTGCTGGAGTCTGGAGACGAAACAGGCCAAACCAGCCGAAGTTAGCCACCGTCTTAGAAACTCACATTGTGAAGACTGAAAATAATAAATCCTCTTTCTTTTACTTCAAAATAAGGGATTTTTTTTTTTTTTTTCCAGAGGGGGCTCTTGGCTAGTTTTCTATGAGGGTTTTTTTTTGTTTTTTTGTTTTTTTTGTTTTTTTGTTTTTAATGTATTCTCCCACTTGGCACAAATATGAAGTCAGTGTTATAAATAATATAGAATATATATTATAGCTTAAGAATATGAACACAAAAAAATAGATAAGAGAATGAATTCTTTCTTAGTTGAAAAAAAAAAAGTTTGAATGGATACATAAACTCTTACAAATGTCTATATATAGACATTAGTGAATAAACTACAACTACTTATTTCTTTGGATAAACCATAACCATATGTTTATTCAAGTAGGTATATCCACACATTTGTTAGAGTAAATTATCGTCACATATTTTACTTGACTAATGTTGTATCAAATTATATCCACAAATTTATTTGGCTAAACCTCTACCATTCAATGAATTCTTAGGCTTAGGCTTGTAAAATGCTCCACAATAATGAGTATTCAAATATAAAGGTCCATAACAGTCAAGTAAATATTAAAGCAATAACAACGTATTCGTTTTGACAATGTCTTAACACTTTATAATTCTGAATGGATGAGGAGGATTGTTTTAGGTAATTTCTTAGAAAAAACGTAAAAAGACTTGCTTTTACACAATAGAAACATATGTAGATAATGTCATGATTATGACTCGTGTGATTGAATTTGAAATTGAAAATTCTAACTCGTTTCTTTATCCCGGCAGTAAAAGTCTCTTTATTTCCTTTACAAATAGCCATAATAATTCAGCATGAAAAATTATGTCCAAGCCATGACTTTATACAAGTTGATTAGTCATAGCCTCTCGTGACTCAATGATGTACACTTTTGTAGTGATTTAAATTGGCCGGGGATTACGACTTTAGTGATTCCTGACCAGTCAACCATAAATATTTCAAACCAACATTTGCATGAGTAATCATGGCACTTATATTGGCTACTAAACAAAAAAATATCTACATTAATATTATAGTCTATAGTGGACCAACCCTCCATACTAATACAGCCAAAATATATATGAAAATATACGTAACTATCAATAATATTAATACGTTAATGACTTTAGTTTCACTGTTGGAATGATTAACAAATCTAAAACAATCCATGCTTTTGCATTATGGATACAATATTGTAATTAAAGGAAAAGGAAATACCACTAGAGAAAGCTTTCAAACTTTTTTTCTTTAAAGTTCCGCGACCTTGGTTAAGTGATCTTCAATCACTAATGGCAGGTTGACATGAAAGTACGAGATTGTGCGAAAAAAAGAAGAAACAAAATAGATCTCATAGTCAATTGCACACACTGCACAGCACTACTTGAAAGTAAATCTCTTATCTCTTATTATGTTAAATTACATGCCTTTTAGTGCCACATTTTTGGTGGTGGTAGGCATAGCCTCAATGGTAAATATAGGCTTAAGAATCAAATCCCCGCACCTTTCAAAAAAAATGATACATGTGTGGGCGGTGAATTCAATTTCTTATACATACAGTGCATTTCCAAGTTTTGATTTCATTTAGTGTCAACGAAACACAAAATCTTTATAAGGGGAAAAAAATGTGACGACAGATTTAGTGTAGATAAATATGAGACTGAAATTGTCAACTGGTAGAGCAACGAAACAGAAGCATAATGTTAATCTAATATACATACTTGATACAACAACATAATCCACATTATACAACAGAAGTTTTGTTTCCTGATTTTGTTTTCAACCAACAGCTTCCAATTCATCTCTGCTAGTTATATTACACTCTCCAATAACCCCCAATTGAAAACGGTAAAAGATAAGGAAAAAAAAGGTAAAAGAAAACAGAATGTTACAAAGCCAATTCTGCAGGGACCTTGTGCTTTCTCCTGGACTTGCTGTACAATTTGGAGGGTGGAGAGGGAGAGAACTCGAAGGGCAACGGAGGGAGTTCCATCTCCCCTCGCAGAATCCTAACAATTTCTCCGATATCAGGCCGCAACTCGGGCATTTTCTGTAAACAAGTGATGGCCAAGTTGATGCACAAGCTGGCTTGGTCTTTGTTGTACTCATCTTTCAATCTCTCATCCACAAGTTCCAAAATGTTTCCAGCTTGAGCTAAGTGTCTACACCAGCTTATTAGGTTGGCCTTTTCGAGCTTCATTGGTGACGCAAGAACATGTAATGGCCTTCTACCGGAAACAATAACAAGGATTAGTACTCCTAAACTGTAAATGTCAGCCTTCTCCATTAAGTATCCACAGCCACCATATTCTGGTGCAACATAACACAATGTTCCTCTCATGCTAGTTGTACTGCTGAGCTCGCGACTGAATAGATCTCCACTCCACATGTCACTTCCAGCAGAGTTGTTGTTCCTCTTCTTCCATCCCCTTCTGAAGCTGAACTCACCATTTTCATCGCAATCAACTTGACCCTGTTCATCAAAGTTCTTTCGTCTGCGAAAGTAGAACCGTCTACCCAGATCAAAATGCGGGATTTTGAAGCCTTTCCTCCACTTGGCCTCAAGTTTTTTCAGCTTACTCCGACCGCCCTTCTTCTTGCTAATCTCAGCTAGGTGCTCTTCTTTCCACCACTCTTGCATCTTCTTTGGTTTCTTCTTTCGGTTTTTCCTCCACTTTGATTCTTTCTTCTTGAAGCCGTTGTCCAAATTTCCAAACCCGAATCCTTGTAAATGAGGATCGTGTGCCTCTTCTAGTTTATCTAAAGGAGTTGAATGATCCATCAAGTCAGGTTTCTCCGGAATGCTCTTCTTTTCTTCATCCCAGTCAGGATTTGTGGAAGGACAAATCTGACTCCCTATCCACTCTGTAACATAATCTTTACTACATAATTCGCCACTGCCGTCCTGCCTCCACCACCAATCTTTTCCCCATTGTTTCATATCCACAGCCTCATCAACAACAGAACAAGAGTTTGAATTCAACTCCTTACTATGATCAATACTGCAAGGCTCATCATCGTAAGGAACAAACCTGTGGTTCCATTCATCTCCACCAAAATCTAAAGTTGAAACCTCCTTCCCTTTAGCATTATTACTCCTAACATCGCTCTCATTCGCAATGTTGGCATTATAATTCGCAGAATTCAAGTTCAAAGCCTTAACATTATAACAAGTTCTACTATTTTTCGAAGAAGAAGAAGCTTGCAAGGCAAGAGCAAAATCTACCTCATGAGGACTCTCCACTGGAGTACCAACAGCTGGAGTCTCCAAAGTCAAGTTCCCCGAAAGCTCTTGGCTCTTCCACAGCTCCTGACTCTTTCCCAAGTCCTGACTAAACATATCAACTCCAAATTCACCCTCCACCTTAATCCTGGACAACCCGAAATCCGAAATCTTGGCCCGGTGATCAAAATCGAGTAAAACGTTACTCGGCTTAATGTCTCCATGAATCACAGGCGGATCACAACCCAAATGCAGGAACTCAAGTGCTCTAGCAACATCCAAAATGATCTCAAACCGTCTTTCCCAGCTCAAACTCAAAACCCCATCTGCAAAAAGTGACTCTTGAAGACTTTTATTGGGCATATACTCATAAACAAGGATTCTATTGTTCCTCTCCACACAATATCCCAGAAGGGTCACCAAAAATGGTGATCTTAGGCCACCAAGAATCTGCAACTCATTCTGAAACTCTCTCTCTGACTGCAGAGACAGAGCATCAAGCCTCTTAATGGCAATCAACTTACCATTCTTCAGTATACCTCTAAAGACAGTACCAGAACCGCCTTTGCCAATAACGTTGGAGGAGTCAAAATCGTTAGTAGCATTCTTGAGCTCTTTGTATGGGAATCTTTCAAGCTTTAGAGGTGCACTGGAATCAAATGGAATGGTCTTAGCTCTGTGAACAAGAGAGTGCCAAAGGTGGTAAAGAAAGTAGAGAATCGAGGCAAGTATTACCAAAGAAGCTGAGATGGTCAGAACCAAGAACAAGACCCTGGTTTTGGTCAAGAAACTGGGCGGTCTTGGAGTTGGAGAGTTGGGATTTGCAGGGAAGGGCCTTGAAGGCATGGTGGAGAGGTTTCAGCTTCTGGGTTTTTCTGGGATTTGTGTTTTTGGTTTCACAAAGTGGTGGAGAAGAGGATAGGGATCTCAAGATTTTCATTGTTACATTTTTTTTTCCCTTCTTTTCTTTCTTTGGCTTTCGGTATCCAATGTGGGTTTGCTTTACAGTTGGATAATCAAAAGAGAGAATAGTTACTAATTCTCTTATCAAGTGTTTGTTTAATCTATTGATATGGGATTAAACAATTCCTTGAATAGTGAGAGTTTTAGTGATTAGGAAATCAGGATTACAGAAAAGAAGAAGAGCCAAGGGGGTCCCCAAGGCCAAGACACTTTTGACTATAGAGAGAGAGAGAGAGAGAGAGAGAGAGAGCTCTGAAGACAAAGTCTTATGAAAAAGAAAATGGAAAAACAAAAGAAAAAGAAAAAAAAAAAATGGAGGCAAAAGATGGAATACAGTTGTGGAGGTAAAAGTTGGTAGTTTTCTGAACAAGGGTTTTGTCTTATACGCCATGATGTGTGGTTTAGGCACGTGCACCGGTTCAGATTTGTTTATAAGCGGTGATTTTTATTATGCTCTGTCTCATTTTCTTTATAAAAATTTTCTGACTTTATATATTAGATTCACATGTTTGTTTTATTTGGATATCAAAAGAGATTCCACTGGTCATCATCCTAGTCGGTCCTCTTATAAATGGACTAGAGAACTGCTAATCTTGGTTCTTTTTCTAAATTTCCAACAAGAAGTCCCATAACGTCAAATATAAAATGGAGAGTTAATGTATACAACGGTTTAGTGCTGGTCCTGGTCCTGGTCCTGGTCCAGCAATGTGAATGGAATTAGAATTCAGTCACAGAAACTGGATTTGATGTGATGTAAGCTTAAATTCTGGTAGATGTTTTCTACAGTTGAGGGTCCCAGTAATCCTAATTCAAGGCAGGAAAAAATGCTATGCATTTAATATTTGAAGTTGAAGAAATGCATCGTTGATTTCTGTCTTTCTGAGCATATATTTATTACGGTATTTCAAAGTCGACCAATAAGAAGACACTACTAAATTTGATAATATGCTATAAGGGCTCTCATTTTCATTAATTCGCGTTAAAACAAGGGTGGCTCTCAATCAAAAGAATGGAAGTAATGAGAATGGAATCTATATGGGACTATGGGAGTAATGAGAATGGAATCTATCTTAAAAAGTGCATAAAGATTCCAAAAACAAAGTCACGCATATTTTTTTCATTCAAATGGGGTGAAAAATTGTAAACCAAATAAATTGAAACTTCTAAAAAATAAATAAATAAACCACAATGGCTTTCATAGAGAGTACATATAATGTGTGTTTAATCTGATTGTCTTTTATTATTTCTAATATTAAGGTTTAAGGTTTAAAGTCTCCTTTTTTTTTATGAAAAAAAAAAACACACACTCTCTCTAGATGAACAAACAACCCACTGGTGAGTTCACTAGAATTTTTCTTGAAATATGTCTATATCCAAATCGAAATGTGATTCCGATCCCATTAACAAAGCCAAGTTCTAAGCATAAGTATTAGTGGCCACAAGTATCATCTTACAATTATCATATGACAAGTATCACATTTTCTTTTCTAGAACTTCTTTAGGGCTTTACTACTATACTACTACATGTTGCTTTACACGCGCAGCGAGGACATGCTTTTCTAAGTCATTGCTTTAATAATCTGAAGAAAGAAAGAAAGAAAGAAATACAAGGATTTGGGTGCAACGTAGCTGTAGTGATAATGCTTATCCACCTTACATATGATCAGTCCCTTTGCTTTTGTGTGTGCTCTCAAAGGTACCCAAAGCCAAACCAAAGAACATGCATTGCTGGTGGCTCGTGGGTCCCGTCAACCAACAGGAAGAGGAGGTCAGAGATTTTATTTAGTGACACTTGGCTGGTTTTCCCTTTTTCTTTAATTCCCCTTTTTCTTTTATTTTTTTTATTTTTATCTTTGGCACTAATTTCTTTTGTAGTTTTATCTCCTTTTTAGTATCATGCCTTATCTGCATGTTTTTAATTCTTTTTGCATTTTTGGTGATGGCATGCTTTGTATTCATCTCCAGCTTCTCTATACATACACTATGGAAACAACTTAACACAAAATCACAAGTCTTCGAACCAAAATAATCCCACATTGGTTGGAAAATTGTATTTAAAGGAATAAGTATGCACTTTTAAAAGTTCGTTAATCTTTTATACCGAGCAGGGGTGGCTCGAGGGTAAGGCCATTAAAGCAATTGTTTTAGGCCTCATCTCGAGTTAAGACCCCAAATTACTAATTTCTTTTAAAGATTTCACATATTCAAAAGTTCTTAATATCTGTGCGTAGGCTTAAAATATATAAATAATATATAGTAGTTTCAATATACTACAAAAATTTTAATCTCGATTCAACAAATCAATGTATTTTTCTAAAATTCATGAATTTTTTATTTATTGCAAAAAAAATTGGTAGGCATCTTGCTTTCTTTCCAAAATTGGAACAAATTTTTATTTTTATTTCATTGTATTTCGTTATAAAGCTTGTTTCTTCCAAAATTTTTCAATGTCATTAATTTCTTATTCAACGTCCATTCTTTCAGTTTTTAAGTTAATCCTGCCAGACTGACTATTGATATATTTAATCAAGTCAAAATACATCGTAGTTTGTATATTTTATTACTCAACTAATATATCTAAAAGAAGTTGTCTTTTATCTTCAGAATTAATAATTAAATTTTTTCAACGAAACGCGTCTAAAAATTTCTTATAAGTACAATTTAATTCCAGAATTTTTTTTTTTTTAAATTTTTGCCTTAGGCCCCAAAATTTATTGAGCCGGCCCTGATACCGAGTAGTGAATACCTTTCCAATTTGCAAAGGGGGAAAATAAAAATTATGCCATAGAGTATAGACATTTCTAGTTCTTTCATTTTTTCTTTTATTTTATCTTGTGCTTTTGTTTGGTAAATATTAATAGCTATTACAACACTTGAGAGTTCGTTGTTTGAAATGCCAACAAGAGAAAGCAAAAGAACAAACATTGCATTAGAGGTATATTGTAATACTTGATAGTTCATGTGTCGAACACTTGATGATGGGAACCCATTTTAAGATAGGCTTCATCAGTTAGAAAACATGACATGTGGAAAAAATGAAATGACACCACTAAGATGTGTCCTAATCATGTGTCCGTGATGGTTTTACTCCTTATTAAACAATATTGTTATTACTAGTATTAAATCCAATGCACCATCTTGTGGGTCTACATAGCAAAACCATTCTGACATACTATGTATAATTTTATTACATTAACTCCATTGAATAGGACAAGCTAGACAGGATATGTTCCTGTTTTTTTTTTTTCCCCCCTTCCTTTTTTTTAGTAAGAAATATCATATCATTGAAAAGGTTTACTTTTAAACAAAAATGGATAAAGTCTCTCTACTTATTAAAAAAATAAAAAAACAAAAGAAGTTATGATTTAAAAATAATCAACTCAAAGTTAAGTATGTGAAGTAACGGTTCAACTTGATATTGCTGTAAAACGTTTTCCTTTGTTATTCATTGTGGAAAGGAGCTGCCTTTGCGAAGTAATTATTGCTTTCAAGTAAAAAAAAAATGGAAAAATATAAATAGAAAACTGATGCCCACCAATGCATATAAGAATCCAAGCTTTTATGCATTTACAATCTTGTAAGGTGACATTGAAGTGGTCCTGAAGAAACAGGTTCAGAAAATGTCCCTAAACAATAGTACTATTTTGGATTCCACTAAGAATATGTTATGTTAGATAGTTTTCACAGCAGTTGGGCTTGGATTATCTGTTATGCAGAGCACAATCTTACAAAAGAGGACACTGCTTCATGTATAATATGTAAGGGTCCCGAGTCCATTGCTATACCCTTTTGTAAAAGCCACTTGGTTATGTTCCTAGTTCATTGCATATAAACCCGAGTTTAGAAATAAAGAAATTGAAACCAAAAAAAAGAAAAAGGGAAAGCTATAAAGAGTGAAGATATATTTGAGCTTATAGTTAAGATTGTGCTAAGATTTTGCTTTAGTGCTAAGGTGAACCTAGACAACCTTTCTTTTTCACTGTTGTATATATTTTTTCCTTTTCGACGTTTTTTTTTTTCACTGTGTTCTTTCTTTTACATGTTTGGTGTACATATGTGCTAGAATAGACAAGAATGAAAACTGATCTGAATGTTCCCCCCCCTCTCTTCACTTTTTGACTTTGTATTTCTTTAGTACCTCTAATAAAGCTCAAACAGCCATCTCTAAGTATAGATTATGTTTTAGGTTTCTGTTAAAGTAATAATATTCAATAGATAAGCCTTATAAGGAGACAAAAATGCCTAGAAAAGTTTAACTATACATACTTCAAAAAAAATACCTGATGTAAATTAGGAAATTACAGGTTGTATAATTTTGTATTTTTCAGGAAACTTAATATGATCTAATAGCACTCTCAGTACTTTTATTAATGAAAATGAGGAAACAAGAGGCAGATTGGATTGGGTGTAAGTTTTGAATAAAATGAATCATGAAGTGGGGATCCAGTGGTCCAAATTGTTGCAGAGAATTAAGGAGAATCCATTAATGACCACCTCTCAAAATTTTGACTTTTATAAAGTTGAGTGAATTTAAAACCTGTATCATTGAACTTTCCTATTGAAATGGAATCTCATCTAAACTAAGACTAAGCAGTAATTACCCACATATATCATTGAACTCTTTGTTGAGTAGCTTTTATCGAAATAGAATCTAATGTAAGAACCACAACAAGCATTAAGCATACTAGGCAAAACTATTTGAGTCCTCTTTTGTTTCTTTTGATCGAGACAGAGTTATAATTGTTAGGGTTTATGCCTTAAAAGCATGTATATTTTGGATATTTCCTGAATTAATAAAATGACATTTTTCTATTTGAATTTGTGCATAATTGGTATGTCTTTAAATATCAGAAAATCCCTAGTTTATTTATGTGACCACAAATTTAGT
>JXTC01000095.1:146936-215896 GCA_002914845.1 Trema orientale | reverse complement strand
CTTGTGTACCATTGATTCTCTAATGAACAATTAATTTATAAATCTGTTATAAATTGAGTACTCAAACTGTTCAAGTCCTGAATCAATACACAAGGAAATCATCTTTCTAGCTTCCTGATAGAAGGAATGGATTCCATATCTGTAAGTTACATTCCTAGCTACTCATCTCATCATGCTCCCAATATACAAGTATTTCGATATGTTTAAAAAGTAAATCTTTAACAAGTATGTCAAAGAACATAACGTTATAAATAGGAGTCTATAACTACTCGGGATTAAGATTGATTTACATATGATCATCTATTGACATTATTTGAACTCTCAACAGTTAACGGAATTTATGTGAGATTCAAATCATGTCTAGTCTAGTCTTATATAATTGAATTATATAAAGTACCTCCATTGTGATGTCAACACATCAATAGTCCGGATAAGACTATTACATTCTCAATGTTAATGGACGGTACTAATAATATTAATTAAAGATCGCAAACTTTAATTAATTATTACGGACTATATTTAGTTTATTATCCATAAATTTAATCCTCATGTATATAACACTTATATACTAAATTTGTGGTTACATAAATAAACTAGGGATTTTCTGATATTTAAAGACATACCAATTATGTATAAATTCAAATAGAAAAATGTCATTTTATTAATTCAGCAAATATCCAAAATATACATGCTTTTAGGGCATAAACCCTAACATTTGGCTGGGGACTAATCCCATTTTAAGACTATTGTAATTGGATTAAATGTTAAGTATTGATTATGAATTATATTTTGGTTATGTCTAATTTTACTACCTTACTAAGCTCAGTAACTTATCAAGTATTATTATATTGTAGGTAAGGAGAAGGAGAAGGTAAACTAGTGAGCTGATCAAGTTGTAGCTGTGCAATATACATATGGCCAAACCACATGGGATTTTCCAGAATAAAATATTTTAGTTACAATTATGGCTCAGACTCTTTGTGTTTTGTAAATGGTTTACTAATAAATATTATTAATGTGATGTTTTATGTTTAAAGTAAAGTTTTTGAAAAACCGCATTTTCGAATCTGTATAAGTAACGTCTCTTTCCGCTATTTTACTTTAAAAAAATTAATTTTTAAGTGGTGGTGAAGAAAATTGTCACACAAAAATTATTTGAAAACTCGATTTATTGTTTGGGATTATTTTGAAAGAGTAAATTACACCAATAATGATGGCGCTGTGACAAACAAAGCAAAGTGTAAATATTGCACAAAAGAACTTGTTGGTGCATCCAATTTTAGTACAACACACTTGAAAAGACATATTTCTAAGCATAATACTGAGATCCATTCACATAATGGTCAACTTAATTTGGGTAAATCTTAATTAGGGGATTTATCTGTTTTTCAATTTGATCAAGCTCGTGCACAAGGTATGGGTTAGTTCATTTTATTGTGAAAAAGGAATATCCTTTGACTTTGTCTAAAGATCCTGACTTTGAAACATTTGTTCAGTACATTGTTTATGTCCACAACTTAAAAGATTTTCTAGAAATACTTGTAGAAATAATGTTATGCAGGACTATTTTGAAATGAAAAAACAATTACTTATAGTTTTTGAGAGTTTTGAAGTAAAAGTTTATTTGACTGCTGATTTATAGGGTTTTAAACAACATTTTAGAATATTGTTCGATTACAACACATTTCATTGATGTGGATTGGACCATGCAAAAAAGAATCTTTTCCATTAATTTCATATCGATATACAGGAGCATCAATTTGAGAAGAAATTATAAATGAAGTTGCTTCTTGGGAGTTATCAAAGAAAATCTGTGCAATTTCTTTAGATAATACTAAATATAATGATGGTGTTGCTGCTTATATTAGAGAAGTTTTATAGTTACCTTTGAATGGTCAATTATTTCATATTCATCACTACTCATATCTTAAATTTGATATTATAGGATGGATTGCCTGTTATTGGTCATTCTATTAAGACAATTAGAAAGACTATTGTTGCCATTAATTCATCAAATGCACGTGTTGAAGCTTTGAAAAATGCATGTCATCTTTTGATCATTAAATATAGACAATTGCAAACTGATGTTTCTACTAGATGTAATTCTACATATACTATGTTGAAAATTACATTATCTTTGCGAAAGGCTATCGATATTTTTTTTATGTCTCATAATTCAATTCGTGGGTGTAGCCCACCAATAGAAAATGATTGAGAAAATGCATTATTATTAAAAGATAGTTTAATAGTTTTTGATTTGGCATATCTTTTTCGTACATTTATCAACTGTCTTCTTGTTTTCTTTCTCATCGATTTTTTGACATACCTAATATTTTTATTCATTATTCATCTATTCCTGTATATCATGATGTAATTGAAGCTACTTTAGAAAAATTCAATAAATATTGGGGAGAATTTCTTTTGGCTTTTTGCTTTAGCTTCTATAATAGATCTAAGACTAAAATTTAAGTGGTTTAGAAATGTTACTAAAAGCATCTTATGGATTCGTTTTCATATATATGAAATTAAAAATTGTTATTTGAATTATTTGATGAGTACAAATCTCATCTTGGACACTTATCATCACCTGCACCCACACTGGCCACCAGAACACAGCTCTTCAAATCTAATTGGTGGTTCTTGTGAGTATCTTAAGGTTGTAAAACTCACAATAACCTCTCATACATTTACTTTTGAACTACAATATTATCTTAATTATCCTTGTTTAGAAGTACCTGATAAAGATTTTGATATCTTAGAGTAGTGAAAAACCCACCATTCTAAGTTTTCTGTAGTTTCTGCAATGGCTCGTGACGTATTGGCAATTCCTATTTTTTATAGTTACTTCAGAATCTGCATTTAGTCAAGGTAGACGTGTCATGAATATCTATAGATGTAGATTATTACCAACAATGGTGCAATCATTGGTTTGTTGTGCTGACTGGAAGCAAGCTGAGTCAAGAGCACAATATTTGATAGAGAAAGAGAGAATATAAGAGTTGATATCCGATTTAAAATACCTAATAGAAGAAGATAATTCTGATTCCAATACTCAACGTGATATAATGGAGAGGATGAAGTCTTTAAAATTTAGTTGTTTCATTTTATCATTTGTTTTGTAATAATATTCTATCAGTTTTTCTTGTTTATCTTTGGAAGAAATATTTTCCAAGTTGTTAGTTTTTAAATTTGTAAGTTGAATATTTTAATTTTGAATGAGTTTTTTTAAATTAACGCATAAGTATAATTGTTTTTATTTTCTGCAAGTACATAGAATTACAATTTCAAACTCCTAAAAAAAGACGATGAAAAGTGGATCACAAACACTACAATAAAAAAAAAATGAGTACAATTACAGAACAATAATACTTATACTATAATTCAGAAAAACTCATTCAAAATTAAAATATTCAACTTATAAATTTCAGAACCAACAACCGAGACTATTTCTTCCGAACATAAACAAGAAAACCTGATGGAATATCACTAAAAAACAAATGACAAAATGAAATAACAAAACTTCAAAGACTTTATCCTCTGCATTATCTTTATCACATTGACTATTGGAATCAGAAATATCTTTTCTATCAAGTATTCTAAATCGGATATTAACTCTTGTATTCTCTCTTTTTCTATCAAATGTTGTGTCTTTTACTCAGATCGCTTCCAATCAACTCAACAAACCAATAATTGTACTATCATTGGCAATAATCTAGTTCTATAGATATTCACAACCCGTCCTCCTTGACTAAATGCAGACTTTGAAGCAATTGTAAAAACAAGAATTGCTAATAAGTCACAAGCCATTGCAGAAACTATAAGAAACTTAGAATGGTGGGTTTTTCACCACTTTAATATATCAAAATCTTTGTCAGGTACTTTTAAACAAAGATAATCAAGATAATATTATAATTCAGAAGTAAATACATGAGATGTTATTATGAGTTCCACTCTTTTAAGATATTCCCAAGAACCACCAATTAATTTTGAAGAGTTTTGTTCTAATGGTGCGGGTGCAGGTGTTGATAAGTGCCCAAGACAAGATTTGTACTCATCAAATAATTCAAATAAACAATCTTTAATTTCATATATATGAAAATGGGATCCCTAAGATTCTTTTAGTAACCTTTCTACCACTTAATCTTAGTCTTGGATCTATTACAGAAGCTAAAGCAAAAAGTCAAAGGAAATTCTTCCCAATATTTATTGAATTTTTCTAGCATAGCTTCAATTACATCATGATACACAGAAATAGATAAATAATGAGTAAAAATATTGGATAAGTCAAAAAATTAATGAGAAAGAAAACAAGAAGATGGTTGATAAATGTATGAAAAAGATTTTGTTGCCAAATCAAAATCTATTAAACAATCTTTCAACAATAATGCATTTTCCTAATCATTTTCTGTTGGTGGGCTACACCACGGACTGAAGTATTGGACATAAAAAAAAAAAATCAATAGATAATATAATTTCCAACATAGTATATATAGAATTCTATCTAGTAGAAACATCAGTTTGTAATTATCTATATTTAATGCTCAAAGTATAATATGCATTTTTCAAAGCTTCACACGTGCATTTGATGAATTAAAATGACGTAATGGCAACAATAGTCTTTCTATTTGGCTCAATGGAACGACCAATAATAGACAATCCATCCTGTACTATCAAATTTAAGACATGAGCAATACAACGAACATGAAATAATTGACTATTCAAAGGTAACTCTAAAACTTCTCTAAGATAAGCAGTAACACCATCATTATATTTAGCATTATCTAAAGAAATTGCAAAGATTTTCTTTAATAAACCCCAATAAGTAACTTCATTTGCAATTGTTTCTCCAATTAATGCTCATGTATATGCATGGACATGAAATAAAAGGAAAAGAAATTATTCTTTTTTGCCTGGTCCAATCCATATCAAGGAAATGTGTTGTAATTGAACAATATTCTAAATATTGTCTCTATCCCCATAAATCAGCAGTCAAAGAAACTTTTCCTTCAAAACTCTAAAAAACTATAAGTAATTGTTTTTTCATTTCAAAATAGTCTCGCATGACATCATTTCTACAAGTATTTCCAGAAAATTCTTTAAATTATAGATATAAACACTATACTGAATAAATGTTCCAAAGTCAGGATCTTCATAAAAAAATAAAAGGACGTTCCTTTTTCACAATAAAATCAGCTAACCCATGCCTTGCACGAGCTTGATCAATTAAAAACAGATAAATCTCCCAACTGAGATTTACCCAACTTAAGTTGACCCTTTTGTGAATGGATCTCAGTATTGTGCTTAGAAATATGTCTTTTCATGTATGTTGTGCCAAGATTGGATGCACCAGCAAGTTCTTTTGTGCAATGTCTATACTTTGCTTTGTTTATCACAGTGCCATCATTGCTTGTGTAATTTACTCTTTCAAAACAATCCCATACAGCAGATCAAGTTTTCAAACATTTTTCGGGTTCATCAGCCTCATGATTTTCATCATGAGTTTGCCTAGGTAAATCTTATGTTGTGCTGTCCATGATAAAATGATGCAAATAAATATAATACTAAATTTTAAGAAAATGATGCAAATAAGATTATTTAAAAATTTTAAGAAAAAGGGTAACAAGAGAAGATAACACAATACTGAATTTCATCCAATACCGCCCAACACCTATGAAAATCATCGCCATGCAAAAACAGGAAAAAAGTATGTCAGAAACATTCTAATAAATAAATGAAATAGTTGGGAAAAAATTGTGAATAAACTGCATCAAATAAAATAAATGATACCTTCAACAAATTTTTTTGGAGAAATAAGAATTTGAAGAAACAATAATACTTGGACAATCGGAGAGATTCATCTTGAGTTTTGAGAATTTCAATAATTTGTGAATGATAAGAAGTACAACATACCATATTTATAATACGTTACATCTAGGAACAAATAAATTTAAATATTATCGTATCTTTTTTATTTTTTTTGTTTATGTATATATATATATAAGGAAATGTTATTGGCTGTAGTTACCGTTTGTTGATCGGAATATTGGAATTTTATAGATGTTTAATTATAAAATAAAAATATAGATATTTGATGATCAATAACCTATATATTGATAATGAATATATATTCGTTCTCAAATATTGATATTTGCTAATCAATTTAGTCAAAATAAAATCCAATTGCATTATTTCAAAAAATTTGACTATTATTGAAAGATTTTAATATTAAATGATTAAAATATTATTTCAAGTAGTTATAAGTTGTAAGTCATATTTCCACTTGGAATATATAATATACTTTAAAACTTTGGATATTAAATTTGGGTTTTTTTTTTAGATTGCATTCTATTATATATTTTTTGAGTTTCGGGCTTTTTATATTTTTCAGAACAAATTTGGTTTCAGAAATCAAAATTTTGAAAATATTCAAATCAAGTCATTTAGTAAACAATTTGACAAAAAGGAGGAATAATTTTCCAAATATATATTTTCAAATCCCTTTTTAGTCAATAATAATTTCAATCACACTTCTCCCTAGTTTATGACTATGGTCACACTTAACCCCTGTGACTAGGTCCGAATCTGTCACAAATAATCCCTATTGCTGGGTTCAAATCTGCTACAAATAACTTTTGTAGCTAGGTCCGAATCTACCACAAATAATCCCTGTACTTGGGTATAAATCTATCACATTTAACCCTGCAGCTAGATTAGTACTGTCCATATATAACCCCTGTGGATTGAGTCCACGTGCATAGTCACTAAAGAGGGTTTCAAAACGCCTTTTTTACAATAACGAATCATAAAGAATTTTACTTTCATCTCATTATAATATTGTAGTCATTCCAAAACAATTTTCTAGTGACTACGTTCAATAGTAATTCATATAATTGATCCATAATTTAGTATAAAACATAGAATCATACTATTTTTTACAAAAATTATGTTATTTCAATTAAACAGATTTCTTTCAATAAATAGTCTTATTACCAAATATATCTTTACTTGAAATCATATTTTAAAAAAAAATACTTGTAAATATGATTTTATTAGAAATAATACAATAATAAAACATTTAGCTTTTAGATGAGGAAAACTACTAGAAAAGATCAAATATTACTTACCTCGCTCGCTTTACTTATTTAATCAAAATGCTCAATATAATTATTCAAGCACCTATTACCACATAAATCATATATAAGTATCAAATCACTGAAATCACACTCCAATTATACTATAAAATATCGACTATTTGCTGCCCATAATATCTTATGGGACGAAGTCTATAGTTTTTTCCGATAATGCCAATTTCTATGGTTCATAATAATCTTAATGTGTCTCTAAAAATCATCAATCTTAGGGAATAATGAGGTCCTAATCGTGCCAAGAACGCAATTACGGGCTCTATAGGTGAGCCTCATAAAGCCCGAAATGTCGTTGCTAGG
The DNA here is from genome assembly GCA_002914845.1 of Trema orientale. NCBI lineage: Eukaryota > Viridiplantae > Streptophyta > Magnoliopsida > Rosales > Cannabaceae > Trema > Trema orientale. The sequence goes on along the minus strand of JXTC01000095.1, from coordinate 208,451 downwards.
TTTTACTAAAAGTGCCAAAAGTTTCAGATTTTTTCTAGATTCATAATACTTACTTTAAGTCGTTATAACTCTCTGGTCATAAGTCTGTTTTTGACAGATTATATAGCGTTAGAAAGCTAATTCGATAAGCTTTCTAACCATATCAAAGATGACCTAATCAGACTACTAAAACCCTCTATAAATGCAGTCGCAATCACTGTTATATTTTTACATCTTAGCCTAAAACTCAAAAATTCATAATCATATAAAATTTGTCTTGTTTGAATCCTAATATCAATAAACTTCATCCTCTATCAGATTCAACCCTATATTTTGTAAATAATCGATGAACAATTCAAAACCCTAACCCTAGATATTCAATCTCAATCCTGAAATCAAACTAAAACATAAAACTTAATTAATTAAGAGTTTATTACCTTAGGAGTGAGTCTTAATAATTCATGATAATGGTCTTTTTATCTTCTTCTTCTTCTTAAATGTGCATAGCTTTCTCTCTCTTTTTTTTTCTCTCTACAGAGCGTACGTATAAACTAAGCATATTAATAGCCTTAGGGTTTCTTAAAGGGTCTATTGTTCAATTACTAAAGTAACCCCAATAAATACTATTAATTAAGGATTTTTTAGTCTTTTCTTTTATTCTTAAATTGTTATAAAACAAAAATAATTCTTTTTTTTTGGTTTTTTTTGGTATAGATTGTCACATTCTCCCATTCTAAAAAGAAGTTTAATCCTCTAAACTTAAAATCTCGTGTTCTCCAAAGAACAAAATACCAATAGATCCACACATATCTAGGAAAGTCTCAACCTCTAGATAAAACTATAATCGTCACTTACTAAATTAAAACGATCTTTCTATTAATACGATATGAACTTGAGAATGTGAACTTATTCCAATTTGAGTGATTGAAACATCAAAGAGAGATTATCGCTTTTAAAACTTATCTATCAATAATTCCATATTATTTTTATTCATTGTGATAGCTCCTTTACACTTTCACCTAAAAAGAGTAACATGATGACTCAAACTTTTCTTTGTACTAACAAAGCCAATAGGAATTCTTAATAATCAAAATTCCTTAAACCTTTAGTACCTCTTTCAATTGCATACCTATAATGCTAAGAATACACTTCTATTTCTTTCTCAATACTTCATATAGAGCCACTCTAATACTAGATTGATAACTATAGTCATATATATAAACATTACCAAAAGTAATGTTTTCATCCAGAAATCGTTAAAATATTTTTTCGATATATCCTCAATGGTCCATCTAGACATATATATATATATATATATATTTCGACATTCCATTTATTTTAGTTCGATATTGTAAAGCTCCAATAAATTTAATTTAATTTCTGAAATCATGTGTAAGATCTAATAAAGCTTAGATAAAATAAGACATCTTTATCATAAATAACCATAAGAATCTTCTATAGTCTCATTCCATCTAACTTTTATCTTCAATAGGCCAAAATATTAAAACTAATTCCAATCTCTAAAGCTTACGTCAAATACAAATGCTATGCTCATAACCAAATTATATAGAATTTTAAATCTCAATGTTCTCTCAAAATAACCATAAAGATCAAAATCTAATAATCAGTTAAGGGCATAAGCCAAGTCTAATAGTAGAAATGCGAGTGTACTTAGTCAAATAATATACTATCTAACTCATACTTCACAATTTGAGTAATCCTTGATAATCTCATTATAAAATTCTACTACCGTATTATCTTTCTCACATAGTATATCAAAAATTTTCAACCTTCGTCTATATGGTCCTCATTCACTTTTCCCTAGACTAAACACTAAGAAATATGCTAAGTGATTTCTTTAATATACTAGTCCTCAAAAATTTTCTTAGGCCTTTATCTTAATACATCTAGGATTTTAAATGTCTCATATTATGATTTTTTTCAAAAAAATATCTTTTACAAGTAAGGAAGGTCAATAGAACCACAAATATGAATATTTCTCCATAAACTACACATTTTATAAAAATCAAATAATTTATCAATCTTAGAAATATTGATCGACTTACATATTCCACTACATAACTGTTTTGACCTTTTATTTTATAAACACAATTTTTCTTTTTTCTTTTTTTTTTCCATCACCGATAATAGTCGAGTTCCTAATAGTAAAATACTAAATTTTCTGAAAACTCTTATCTTGTAATTCTTCTAGTTTCTCATTAAATAACTACTCTTCAATTTGTTTGTGTAATCCAATATAAATTTCTAGAGAAGAGTAATACTATCAAATACAAAGATCACTTCCACCTATATGGTAACACCATAGAATAAAATTGTGAACTCATTTACAATAACCATATATTCTAATTTCATCTCCACTACTTGGTATCCATAACCATAACCATAACCAAATTACCCATTCACCATATCTCGACTTTTGCTTAGTTTTCAAAACAAATATTATTAAGATAGCATCATCTCAAAATTATCCAACCACACAAGTTACTAAGGCTCCATACATTTTTTTTTCTAGGTAACATCATTCTCCAAATCAATCCACTATTAGTTTTTTTAAAACATCACTCTATAAATTATTATTCCACTTATAAGTCGTTAATGCCTATATTTTAATCATATCATCACCAATATTTATGGAAAAACTCATAGTAAGGCCTGTAATAAAACTGATCTATTTATCCTCGGTCCTTTAGTAATAATAGCATATCTTCTCATCAGTTAACATAACCACATAATTTGATATTTTTTATATCATCTCTTTGTCCTTTATCATCAAGGAAACTAGTTATTCAATAAACTTAATCAACTCTATAATTCTTTGTATATCCTCATCACACAAATAATTCCACTTTATGAAAAGATTCAAACTAGAATTTAATCCACACTTTAATTAATCAGTGAATATTCCAAACAAACTTGTCTTCCTCATATTGATACATAACAAGATAATATCTATTCTATGAATCCCTTATATCAGTATTATGAGATTAATAACTCTTTAGAAATGCAATACAATTTCTCGGGAATCAATAAATTTCACTTCTTTAAGAATTAATATAGGCTCTTTTTAAATAGAGACAAAAATATTGAGAAACAACTTAAGAGATAGAAGATGAAGATAACAAGTAGACTCATAAAAATTTCAATATCAACACTAAAGCAAATACTTACTAATTCTATAACTATCCAATAGTGATAATTATAAGATATGAAGTTTCTAATATTCTAGGTAGGTTCAATAACCAAATACAAAAAGAAACTCATAACCGAAGCACTAAATACTAGAAACCTCAATGTTTGATTAACAAGATCTGAATAAATATCTAAATCTAATGAGAGTAATCATTTTTAAAATATCCCAAAAGTCCATGTAAAACAAATGCTCACCAATTAATATGGTCTAATCGACTGTTCCATCAATACAAAAATTTAAATAATTTGGGCTTAACTCTAATTAATGTCTAAGACCAAACTTAACAAAATTATTGACTTTAAATCAATCCCTAAGCCATAATAGAAGTATAGTCGAATTTAAACAGTCATAACTTAGTAACTTGACATTCTAAAACTCTTAATATTGACTTATTGAAATCCTAATGATTAAACTTAACCTATTCTCTGATACCACTTATCACGCCCTACACCCAAGGACGTGCGCCACATACCCATAAGGCAGCCCTATAGGCATGCAAAGGCATTTTTCTATAAACCAATATAATTAAGAATATTTAATCTCCAATAAATACTAATGTATAATATAAAATTCAATAACTCTTATAAAGTCTCCAAATATTCAAAATAAACACTATACGATAAAACTATACTAATAAATTCAAGATGATCAACTTTCTGAGTCCTTAAATTTTCTCAATCAAGACGAAGAAATTCCTCTCTCTGAACCATACATCCCAATTACTACTAAATAAGTTCCCTTTGTGAGCCTGTTAACTGACAATCTTTAAAACTTGGGAGGAAAAAATAAAAAGGTGAGCTAGAAGCCAGTAAGTAACTTTTAACCTTAACTAGCTAGATCAACCATATGTAAACCAAAATTATTACTAAATATTTTTCAGAACAAACTTAGTTTCAGAAATCAATACTTTAAAAATATTCAAATTAAGTCGTTTAGTAAATAATTTAATAAAAAGAAGTAATAGGTTTCCAAATATATCTTTTCGAATCCCTTTTTAGTCAATAATAATTTCAATCATACTTCTCCTCAGTTTTTGGTGACTATAGCCACACTTAACCCCTGTGACCAGGTCCAAATCTACCACAAATAACCCCGGTAGCCAGGTCTGAATCTACTATAAATAACTCCTATAGCCGGGTCCGAATATACTATAGATAGCCCCTGTAACCGAGTATGAATCTACTACATTTAACCCTATAGCTATGTCAGTACTGTTCACATATAACCCCTGTGCATAGTCACTAAAGAGAGTTTCAAAACACTCTTTTTATAATAATGAATCATAAACAATTTTATTTTCATCTCATTATAACATTGTAGTCATTCTAAAATAATATTCTAGTAACCATATTCAATAGTAATTCATATACTTGATCCATAATTTAGTATAAAACATAGAATCATATTATTTTTTACAATCAAACAGATTTCTTTTAATAAATAGTCTTATTACCAAATATATTTTTACTTGAAATTATATTTTAAGAAAATACTTGTAAATATAATTCTATTAGAAATAATAAAATATTTAGCTTTTGGACGAGAAAACTACTAGAAAAGATCAAAGGTTACTTACCTCATTTGTTTTACCTATTTAACCAAAATGATCAATATAATTGTTCAAGCACCTATTACCACATAAACCACATATAAGTATCAAATCACTGAAATTATACTCCAATTATACTAAAAAGCAACGCTATTTGCTACCCATGATATCTTATGGGATGAAGTCTATAGTTTCTCATGATAATGTTAATTTTTATGGTTCATAATAATCTTAATTTATCTCTAAAAATCGCCCGTCTTAGGGAATAATGAGGGTCTTAATAGTGCCAAGAATGCAGTTATGGGCTCTATAGGTGAGCCTCATAAAGCCCGAAAAGCTGCTGCTAGATTTTACTAAAAGTGCCAAAAGTTTCAGATTTTTCCAGATTCATAGTATATAATTTAAGTAGTTATAACTCTTTGGTCATAAGCCCATTTTTGACAAATTATATACCGTTGGAAAGCTAATTCGATAATTTTCTAATCATATCAGATATGACCGAATCAGACCACTGAAAACCTCTATAAATGCAGTCCCAATCACTGTTATGTTTTTACATCTTAGCTCAAAATTTAAAAATTCATAACTTTAAATCCACACAACCAAATCACATAAAATTTGTCTTGTTTGAATCCTAATATCAATAGACTTTATCCTCCATCAGATTCAACCTCATATTTTGTAAATAATCTTTGAGCAATTCAAAACGCTAACCCTAGATATTCAATCTCAATCATGAAATCAAACTAAAACATAAAACTTAATTGATTAAGAGTTTATTACCTTAAGAGATAGTCTCAATAATCCATGACAATGGTCTATTCATCTTCTTCTTTTTCTTAAACATGCATAACCTTCTCCCTCTCTTTTTTTCCTCTCTACATAGTATATGTATAAATTGAGCAAATTATTAGTCTTAGAGTTTCTTAAAGGGTCTATTATTCAATTACTAAATTAATAACCCAATAATTGCCATTAACTAAGGGGTTTTTTAGTCTTTTCTTTTATTCTTATATTATTTATAAAATAAAAACAATTCTTTTTTTTTTCTTTTTTTTTTTTTGGTACGGGTCGTCACAGTTGATTAGGTAGCTAGTTATAGCTGCTGGCGGAGACAAATTTTTAAAACTGCGCTTTCATTAATGCTAAGAATTTGTTGAATAATAACCACGTACGATCACAAATGAAATAGCAATATAAGCAACACAATTTTATTTTATAGATTAATTCTATTTTACGAGCGAAGAAGCACATCAATTAATGATAAATATATATATATCCGTACGAGAATACTTGTAGTTTTGTTTCTTTGTTTCCGTTACAGTTTACACAATATTGTAATTAGTGAATGACGATGACTTGCACATACGACAATAACGTAGATCGGAGGAGTATGTTCTTCTATAGGAGTATAATTTAGTCATGCTGTCTTTACACTAGTAGTAAGTAATGTTGCTACATGGTAACAATAATAAATAAGACCCGTGATTTCTTTTGTTTTTCCTTTAAAAAGCCAAGTAATTAAGGATGTAGTGATGTTTTATTACGCTAAAATCCGAAACTCCGAGTTTTAGAGATGTAAGTTGCATGGCAAGAAACAAACATCCTTTATTAATTTAACCATGTTCTCTTTACAATAATAGTTAATAATGTTGTTATACGGTAAATCATACCGGGCTCTATAAGTTTGAATTCCCTTATCCTAAGTTAAAAATAAGAAATAATAAATATACTCAATGATTTCTTTTGCTGTTTCTTTAAAAAGCCAACTAATTATGGTTGTTGTGATGTTTTATTACGCTAAAATCTGAAACTCGAATGTTAGGATTGCTAGTTCCACGGCAAGAAACAAACATTCTTTATAATTTTGTGCACCCACTAAGGTATCTCTTAAGTCGATTCAAGTCAACAGCGACATCCAACATGGTTGGCCTAGAGGAGGGAGATTCCTGCGTACAAAGAATACTCAACTCTATCAGTGCTCCAACTACAACTTCCCTCGTTTTCTTCACCTTAATTGAAACATTTCTTGATGCTCTCACAAGAGAAGAATCAACCACCTCCTCAATCCTCCCATGTCGGTTGCTCTTCACCCAGTTTTGCAGAGTTAGACCTCCAACAAACATGTCATCCGTCGGCCTTTTCCCCGTCACCATCTCCTGGACTAGAATGCCGAAGCTGTAAACATCTCCTTTTGTGGTCGTTTTAGAACTAAACCCGTATTCTGTTTTATTAGGAGAAAAATGTTAAATAAAAGACTACATGTCAAGGACGAAACCGGCAATTTTGATTTAGTAGGGACTAGAACTATATTTTACTGGAAATTATTTTAAAACTTTTTATTTTTTAATGGGAGCTTTGCACATAATTTAAGCTAATAAACTACAAATATACATAAATTTCTTAATATTTTAATAGAAAATTTAAGAGGCTTAGGCCTCCACTAACATATAAGTGGCTAGGTGACAGTTAATAAATAGCGTTAATGAGACAGTATATTAAATTGAATTATATGATTCCACATCAATCAATCCTAAGTTATTTTTTCTAGATAATGATAATAACATTACTTCTATTTTAGATATCAATGAGAAACTTGTACCTGGTGGGATGTACCCAATGGATCCCACTAACATATCTGAAGCTGAATTTCTCAATTCTAGACTCTCATCAACGGCGTTGTTTGTCTCAGTTGCCGCAAATCTCGCAATCCCGAAATCAGAAACTAAAGCTGTCATGTCACTGTTGAGGAGAACATTGCTTGGCTTTAGATCACAATGTATGATTATGGCTGGAGCATGGTGATGAAGATAGGCTATCCCTTCGGCTATGTCGCTGCAAATGTTAACCCTCTGTGTGAGAGTCAAACCCGAAGAGTATGCACTCAAACTGTTTGACGAATGTTCGTGGAGACATCGGTCCAAACTCCCGTTCGCCATGTAAGGGAAAACAAGAGCCTTGAAATCTGGAAAACAACACACTGTTATGATCCTTGCTAGGTTTCTATGCCTTATTATCTTGAAGACTTGGCATTCTCTGTGGAAACTCTTGGTTGAGCTTGGAGATTGAAAATGTAAGACCTTGACTGCTATGTTTGTACCATTAGAGAGAACTCCTTTATAGACACGCCCATAGCTGCCTGAGCCGATTAGTCTCTGCTCATCAAATCCTGAAGTGGCATCGAACAATTCTCTATATGTAATTCGTGGGAAATTATGAATGAATTCAGGTGATGTTGGTTCTATTACAGCGGTAGAATTCGCGGATGAAATCAATACAGACCGCCGACAGATGACACAACATGCTAATAATAACAATGCTAATAGGAACAGTAGAATGATGAAGATGCTCAAGAAAACTCGGGAATGAAACAAATATCGTTTGTGCTTGAGAAAAACTCCTCCGGAGGGAATCATTCTCCGAAAGTCATTGAATGAGATGTTTAGATATGTGAGTGTGCGGCTCTTGTTTAGGCTTTTTGGAACTATTTTGGATAAGTAGTTCCCTGAAACATCTAAAATTTCAAGGTTCTTCAAATCGCCTATGGAATCTGGAAGTTTTCCTTGTAGAGCATTGTGAGACAAATTTATCAGCCGCAAAGCAATGCAGCTTGATATCTGCGGAAAGATATTTCCGCTGAGATTGTTCGACGAAAGATCTATCTCTTGGACATCTTCTAGTTTACTGAGCTCTATTGGCAGAGGGCCTTCTAAATGATTATGCGAGAAATTCATATAAATTCTAATCTCTCGCATACCTAATAATATTTCTGAAGGGATTTTTCCTGTCAATCTATTGTGTGACAAGTCAATCTTGTGTAGCTCTTCGCAGTTTCCTAATGTTGGTGGAATTTTGCCGAAAAGAAGGTTGTTATTAAGGAATAGATAATTCAATCGAGACAAATTTCCAAAGCTTGCTGGGATTTCGCCGCAGAATTTGTTATGTGACAGATCAAGTATGCCAAGATGAGTAAGTTGGCCTAAAGCTTCTTGAATCGGACCAGTGAAAAGGTTGCGTGATAAGTAGAGTTGTTCCAATATGGGCAAATGGCTTATATCTGCATGAATTGTTCCATTCAAAAGATTGGACGTCAAATTCAGCATATAAAGCGTTGAAAGATTAGAAATACTTGGAGGAATTGATCCAGTGATTTGGTTTTCTCCCAATGACAAGTAGGCGAAATTGACACCAAGTCGGCCAATCGAATTGGGCAGTCTTCCCCCAAGGCCCATACCAGCCAACTCAAGCTCTTCGAGATGAGAGCAGTTTTCAAGAGCGGCAAAGAATGGGCTGAGATCGGTGTTTCCATCATGGCTTTCCAGTTTGTTATACGACAAATAAAGATATCGAAGATCACGCAGGTTCCCAAAAATCTTGGAAGGCAATTCACCAGCAAAACGATTGTATTCTACATCGAAATGCCAAAGTGAAGTATTGGCCAAAGAAAAAGGAAGCTCCCCTGCGAACTGATTACCCCCTATATTGAGACTCCTTAGGTTCTTACACTTTCCAATCTCCACTGGGACTTTTCCGGAGAGGGAGTTGGTAGAAATGTCTAAACTCTCCAATGATGAAGAGCAGTTGTAGAAAAAAGCAGGGGAAAGTGTACCATTTAAATTGTTGTCAAAGAGAAATGATACTTTTAGGTTGGGAGGAAGGGAAAAGGAATCGGGTATTGGACCGTGTAAGTTATTTCCATCGAGACGGAGATAATGAAGGCGTCGAAGAGAAGAGAGCTCTTGAGGAATGGCTCCCAGCAAGTGATTGTTAACGATGCACAGAATACGAAGGCCGGTGAGGTTAGAAATGAATGGTGAAAGACTTCCCACGAGGCGACTCTCCATCAGGATAAGTTGGGAAACTCGGTGATGTTGTTTGTCGCAGCTGACACCATTGAAATAGCAAACATGAACAGAGTCGTTCCAGTTGGAAAGCGTGGAATAAGGATCCTGGATAATGGCGTTCTTGAAAGCCAAAAGAGCAGCTTTGTCCGTAGCCAAAGAATGAGCATGATGGTGGTGCCCCGAAGCTAGAACAATGTTTCCGAGTAGAAGCACAAACATGGCAACCATGTTGACGAGAGTTTGGAGTACTAATGAATCTTTCATGGGATCCTCAAAGGACTGGATATTTGCTCAAGTGGGTGACAAAAGTGTGTGTGAGAGAGAGAAAGTGGCAAAATGATAAGGAGATGGGTTAAGAAGAAATGAGAAGGTGGGGGAGTTGATATTTAAAAAAAGGAACAAATGGAGGTTATGCTTCTAGTGGTTTTTTTAGTACTACTATTTTATTTTTGCTGGTGAAGACCTAATTATGGTGAGCAGGGTTCTCAAATCGGCAGGTAAAAAGGGATGCAGCACAGGGACAATGCAAGCAAAGGCTGCACGTGCGCACAAAACGCTGAAAAACACATTCTGGGGACAGACATTATTTCGCTAAACAATGTGTTTGAGGCCACTGAGTTTTGCTCTTTTGGGACAAAACATTGAATCAATGGATGGAGTTCTGTCCCTTAATGTTGTCCACCAATGAGAGACTGACATATCATCTTAATTATTCCTAATTTATCTGAATAAAGTTAACAGATCCATGTCAATGCCAAAGTCCTTGTCCCCTAGGTACGTTCTCCTCCATCCCTAATCTTGTCTCGGACACCGCAATGCCCATAGTTCAAATGAGAGAACACCGGCCCTTCCTGGCGCCGACGCCTTACTTTGTCAACCTCTCCATTCCTTACTAGTTCTCAGCCCTCATGACCGTTATCCTCAAAGCATTGCCGGTTGTTGTCTTCTTTTTATTCAATTAGATTCAAAAACAAGAAGTAATGAAGGTGGTGAAAATGAAGTATAAAGTTTGTTTTGTGTGGAAAGAAATTTAAAACAAATTATTTTCTAATGACTTTTTTCAGTATTTTTATTCTACAGCGTTGATTCTAGCTTGACGATAAGGTTGCAAATGGGAAATGATGAATGGCCGCGGGGACAAGAAGAATTGAGGTTTTTTTGTTTTTTTTTGTTTTTTTGTTTGGGGGGGGGGGGGGGGGTAAGAATTGAGTATTTGGAAGACTCAAATACTAAATAAGCATTAAATAAGGAAAAACATGTACTATACCTGATATTATAATAGATATAAATCTAAGATTTTTCTTCTCCATCTTAACCGAGAGATGAAGTTAAGGTGATTAATTGGTCAGTCTCTTATTGGGGATACTATTTTGAGAAAAGTGATTTCCATGCCTGTTGAATGGACAAAAACGGTGAGCATGAAACACGAATTTGCGCCGCCCTATATGCATTATAATTAGGAAAATGGACTAGTGAAATAGGTGGGGTCTTGTGTTTGAGGCCATGGTGGTGCATTTCATAAGTGGAAAATGGAGTATATGTGAAGGGGTGGGGGCTTATTCTGAGGCCATCAGCCACTAAGTTTTGGCCTCTTTTTGGGACAAAGCAATCTATTATTGCTACGTTGAATGGAAAACAAAAATGGGAGCATGATACATGAACTCGAACAGCCCTATATGCAAGTGCATTACACGCTATTATCCCTCCTTTCCTACCTATTATCCAGTCTAGTAACGTTATACTATAGACTGCTTTAATTAGACCTCGTGAAATCATACATACCAAAGCAGATTACAGAAGCAGGAGAGAGTTGGGCTTTTATTTTTATTTCTTTTCCCTCTCTTTTTTTAGCTGCATTCACCTTGGAGTTTTTGCTGTACTTTGCTTCTTTTTTTTTTTTTTTTTTTGGGGGGGGGGGGGTGTTGGGGGTGTTTAAACTTTATGTATTTTTGTACGTTTTTGTTCTCTCCTGCGCATATATGGCTCTAGCACAATGGTTAAGACCCATAGACAAGCAATGAACGTTTATATACGGTTTTCCATAGGCGTACCAAGTACTTACAAATTACACGAGTAATTAGCATGTAAGCATTAATAATGCTAAAGATCTTAGCTATTATTTCACCGTTTTAGTTATTCAAGTGATATAAGAGTAGTATTCCTTAAATAAATAAATAAATAAGAAAAAAGAAAAGAGAAAGTGATATGTGAGTAATAATTATTCAATTCATAAATGTTATTAAATTAATTTGACACAAGTTATCATTTATCACTTAAATAATGACAACTTACATAGGGTTTGTTTGGTAACTACTTATTTAAACAGTTTTTTGTTTTTTTAATCAAAAAAATGGAAAAAAATACTTTTCAAAAGTATGTTTGGTAAAACTACTTTTGTTTTTCATTTTTTTAATTTGACAACAAAATTTTTAAATTTTTTTAATTTGACAACAAAATTTTTAAAATTTTGAAAACAAAAATTTAAGTATTTGTCTCTAGATGAGCTGTAATAATTGTGTTGCTTCTATGATTTAAGTATTCATTGTATTTGGTGAGAATTTCACCATTAATAAAATTTAAGTTATATTTACAATTTCCTGTCGTTGACTACTAAAATGAATTTGCTCTCTTATTTTTTTATTTTTTTATTTTTAAGTACATATGATTTCTAATCTTGTAGAGAGGGATCTGCTCGTGGGCTTGGAATTGATCTATGGCCTTTAATCTTGCATATAAATCATAAAGGACTTGTCCTTAGTAGTTTGGTTGAGCTTAGTAATTTGTGGAATTGCTGTTGGAGTGGATGAGAATCTGTCTTCCCTATTTTCTCTATCTTTTTTCCTTTATTACTCTCCCTTTTAATTTTTACTTTCAAAAGTAAAAAGTGCTAGTTACCACATATGTATTTATTTTTTTATATTAAAAAATAAAAAGTACAACATTGTTATCAAACACATTTTTGTTTTTGAAATATGTTGTATGCAAAAAATTAGTCATCACAAGAAAGTGTAAGCAAGAATTGAGTGCATGCAGTTTGATAAGTTCTACTTATGATTTGTGAGCTTACTTATTTCTGCTTGCAATATGTGAGCTCATTTTACTTCTGCTCACATTTTGTAAGCTCACCTATTTCATTCTGCTTATATTTTGTAAGCTCACACCTCATTTCTGCTTACATTATGTGAGCTCATTTTACTTCTGCTCATATTTTGCGAGCTCACCTATTTCATTCTGCTTATATTTTGCAAGCTCACTTACTCCAGCTAGATGACAATTTGCAAGCTCATTTTCTCTAGTCAGGTGACGATTTGTGGAGCTTCTTTTCTTCAGCTAATAAGTTGCAAGCTCATTTTTTGTTTGTTTACGAATGAAAGCAATTAGTAAGGGAATATTCAAAATACTAATAAAAAAACGCATGCGATCTCAACTGATTCTTTGGATATGGATATTTCAACCAACATTAAGATAATTATCATTTGAATTAAGATAATTAATTCAAATTTAGATAATTATTTCAAATTTAGATCATTAAATAATAATTGTATTTATCTTATTATTTTTAAGATAATTATGTCACCTGATGCGGTACATACAGTTGTAAGTGACTAGGACTCTCTTTCTATAAAAAAGAGTCCTCAGTCATATCTTATAGAGAGGCTAAGAAAAGATATGCTCTCACTTTGTAAACACTCCTCAATAATGAACTACAGTGGACGTAGGCCATTTTTTTTGGGCTGAACCACTATAAAATTCGTCTTCTCTTTTCATTTTTATTTATTTTTTTAAGCAATCATCGCAGGCAATTTGGTCTGATTCTGCTTGCAAATTTGGTCATAATTTTTGTTGACAAAACCTCCGTCAACATTTGGCGCTAGAAGGAGGGCTATTCCAACAAACCCTCATCTGAATCCACTATGGCAAATCGAACAACTGCCAATTCCCAAAGAGCTTCCCGCGAGGCTGCTACTGCCGCTGCAGCCACTACACAGGTACGTAACCAGGGAACTGCTCCGACTGCTAGCAACGCACAACAAAGAGACCAAATGACCCTTCTTACCACTGTTAATCCGTCGACGGATCCAGTGGCTCCTCCTGGTACACGCAATAACCAGATGACTCCAAACACAGGACTTATCGGCTCGAATGCAGCCGGAACTGCTGGAAGTCAAGTGCTCAACAATGAACAAATCACCACTGCTTTAGGTAATCTCCAAGATACCCTAAACATCTTGCTGCAAGGAATCACTACTGCTCAACAAGTACCTATTCCTGAAGGTGTAATTCCTATTGAGAGAATTGCACACGGTCGATTTGTATGCAACCAACAGAGGAGATCTCTCCCCAGAAGGTCCGGAACTGGCAGCACACAACAAGACAACACTCGTACTGGTGTAAGTGCACCTCGTATGTGATTTCAAGATGTGCAAAATGAAGATCTCAGAAATAGGCTGCCACACAGTCAAGATTTACGAGACAGATTACCATGCCACGAAGATAATGACCAAGCTGAACAATAAAGGAATGTCTTCAATAGACTCGGAGGTCAAAATGATCTCAGAAATCACATCAACGAGCAACGTGAGGAAAGTCGCATGCATGAACAGTGGGAGATTGATCATCACAACTCATAACCAAGATCGGTATTACAGTACAATGAGCAAAGGAATGCTAACCACCGACTCCGTGAACGACGACCATGGAGAAATCGATCGCCTACTCATTTAGTCACTTCTGTCTCCAGCCCTAATAAGCAACGTGTGGGAGGGATAAAAATCAATGATCTAAAGGATGCACTCGAGGCGCTAAAGGCACAGGAAGATGAACTCAATGTAGGATACCGTGATTCTCCTTTCAATCGAGATATACGGGAAGTGGCGTTATTACCCAACTTTAAAATGCCAACAATGACACCTTATGAAGGAAGGAGTGACCCGCAAGAACATCTAGACCACTTCAATGACCTAATGGAACTCCATCAGGTCTCAGATCTTACTAAATGTCGTTGCTTTGCAAGAACTTTCACTAAGGGTGCCAAAAGATGGTTCAGATCTCTCGAGGTCGGCTCCATCACTACGTGGCCTCAATTCAGCACCGCATTCCTTAGGCATTACCAGTCTACCAAACAATTCGACCTATCATTAGCTCACCTATCCAGTGTTAGGCAAGGAGCTAATGAGACCCTTAAGTCTTACCTCTCCAGATTCAACATAGAACTCGCGCATGTCCGTCATGCACCAGATGAGGCTGTGCTCGCATATATGACTGGAGGAGTGCAAGATGAAACCCTATTCTGGGAAGAACTCCAAAGGTGAGATTGCAAAACCATGATAGAATTCTATAGAAGAGCTAATGAACATATGAGAGTGGAAAGTTCGAGGGAAGCACTGCGCAAGACCAAAGATGACAACTCCGCAAAAAATTCGAGCGCGCAATAACCTGTGAATAATGACTCAAAAAGCAATAACCGCAAGAGAAAGAATAACAACGAATATGAATCTTCTCCCAAGAAGTCATGTAATAATGATAGATCGACGATTCCGCATTACAACAACTTCGCCGAGTTGACTGTATCCTTGGAGCATGTGTATGCAGTATCAAAAGAGAAACTCAACTACAGGACACCGCCTCCTATAAAGACAGAAGCATCGAGGAGAGACCCAAAGAAATATTGTCAATTCCACAAAGAGATTGGGCACGACACCAACCGATGCTTTGCGCTCAAATCTGAAGTCGAAGACTTAATTCAGAGGGGTTACCTAAAAGAGTTTGTTGCACACAAGAATAATACTCGTGACCAAAGAGAACGCGAAGAGGATAAGCGAGAAGTAGAAGACATTGTATGCGATATTAGGACTATTTTTGGTGGCTTACACATCAGTGGTGAGTCCAAAAGAGCTCAGAATAGATATGTCAAAGAAGCCAAGACTGGCCTCTTTACCAACATTCACCATCTTAGTGAAAGGCCAACCAGGAGATTTGTAAGAGAATGTGATGACATCACTTTTACTGAAGGGGATGCATGGCTTGTGCACCACTCTCATAATGATGCCCTTATGATCAAAGCTAAAGTAGGGAATAGCAACCTCTATAGAATACTTGTCGACAATAGCAGTGCTGCAGACATCTTATATCTAGACGCGCACAAGAAGATGGGACTGAATGAAGACCTTCTGAGACCAGTCGTCACTCCACTCTATGGGTTTATAGGAGACTTTCTCATCCCACGAGGTGCAATTTCACTCCCGATTATAGTTGGTGACGAGCCCTGTATCTCAACAGTCATTATAGAATTTTTAGTCGTTGATTGCCCATCATTCAACACAGCAGTTACATCTATCTACCATTTAACTATAAAGTTTCCGACTCCGGAAGGTACTAGACTTGTGCGAGGAAGTCAATATGAGGCGCGTGACTATTACAACAAAGCTATAAAAATAGCCTCAAAAAGCAAAGGACTTAACCAAGTCCTGGTGGCTGACCCAAAGCTTGCAAGCAATGAAGCTATTGACGACAACCTCGACCCATGAATGAACAATGATGAGCCTACTACCGGACCTACCGAGGAGCTGATTAAGTTACAAGTAAATAAGAGGGAACTATGTCTATTGCAAGCATCATGTAGCCTGGGACGTATAAATTAGAGGAGTTGGATGGCAAGCAACTTCTTAGAACTTGCAATGCAGACCATCTATGCCGTTATTTTTAGTAAATTTTTTCTTATTTGATTAAAAATTTTGGGAAGTTTCCATTTCCATGTTTTTTGCTTCTCTTTTAATGATTTGAATATTCTCCAGGCTTTTAGTTTTGACAATTATAGTTCTATTTTGAATTAACAAAGATTTGAGTTCTTTTATTGTAATTGCATATATGATTATGTCTATCTTTGTGATCTTATTTAAAATACTAATTTGGGACGTACATTCCCCAACGCATGCTCTCAATTATCAAGTTCACTGTATACAGTCAGTTTCAAAACTTGGGGGGCACAAAGGAGTCATTGAACAACACTCCTCAGATTATACGCGCTCTGCTAAAAATTAGTAAAGTGGGTACAAGCGTGCAAACTTCTAGTAATAGATACGCAACACCCCCTCCTGATGCAACACGCACTATGGTCGTGGAGCAGGGGACACATGTTGATACACGTATCGAATATAAGGTATGCAATACCCCTTCCTGATGCTTTATGTACTGCAGACATAAAGCAGGGGACACATATTGATACACATACCGACCTATTCAAAAGAGTTAAAGACAAGTAAATGCTTGCTACACTTAATGGTAAAAAGAATAAGAGTATTTTGAATGCTTACTAGCGATGCATACAAGCTCCAAAAAGCATAGTTTGATGGCATATTTACCAACTAGTGCATACATCATGACAACGCTACTCACAAGAGTCCTGCTCATATGAATCCTACATAGAATATGCTTGTAATATAGAAATCTATGCAAGTAATAAGCATAACTGCAGACAATGGATATGATGGAAAATAGAGCACCTCTTTTCCAAAGTTTACATCCAACAAATAACGAAACATAAAAAGAGCTATATGTATAGAGAAGTCTCTTCAGTAGCTTACTCTTCAGTCTTTGTTCATCAACAATCACTTTTTCATCCTTACTAATCGCTTGGGTTGCCTTATTGAGCTCAGCATTAAGAGGACTAGCTGCTTCAACAACTGCGGTCTTAGCTTCTGCCTACTCTCTTATTTGAGCAGCAATGCCCTCACCGAGAGGTGATAAATCAAATCCGTAATCTAGCAAGCAAACATTATATAAGATGTCAGATTCACCACTTTCATACTTTACCTCTGAGAATTCTGCCATCTCATCATTGTTTTGAAAACCAATGAAGCGCACGCTCAATAATTTCGTTAATTGCAACCTCTTTTCCTTGCCAAGAGAAAACTTGTTTTTCTCAACAAACGATTGATCTCTCTCTTTTGCTCTTCAGAATCCTTTTTGGTGTCTTTGAGTTTAGTATTCAATAAGGACTTGAAGATGAAAATTCACAAGCCATAATCTGTAAACAAAGTGAACCATTTGCATGCACTCTGCACTTTATAATAACTTTGGAAAAAGAAGTACAAAATGTGATGGGCAATGCATGCGGGTTAATATGCAAGTAGCGAGCTAGTAATTTGCAAGCTCAACCTACAGAGTACAAATTGCAGCTAGAAAATGCTCCCCTACTAGCAATCTCAATATGTTTTCAGTGCAAAGTAAGTGAACAAGTGAGAGGAAAATACCAGTTGGTTTAACCAAATAGCTCACGAGCTCATCCTATTACATAAACTAGCTACCATGGTTAGTTCCATACCTCGCCTATTATACTTACAACATCGACAATATCAAGCTGCAAGCAAATTGGTTAGCTCCCAAGGCTTTATAAAAATCCTTGAAAGCTGGGGGACAAATGTTGTGTGCAAAAAATTAGTCATCACAAGAAAGTGTAAGCAAGAATTGAGTGCATACAGTTTGATAAGTTCTACTTATGATTTGTGAGCTTACTTATTTCTGCTTGCAATATGTGAGCTCATTTTACTTCTGCTCATATTTTGTGAGCTCACTTATTTCATTCTGCTAATATTTTGTAAGCTCATACCTCATTTCTGCTTACAATATATAGGCTCATTTTACTTCTGCTCATATTTTGTGAGCTCATCTATTTCATTCTGCTTATATTTTGCAAGCTCACTTACTCCAGCCAGATGACAATTTGCAAGCTCATTTTCTCTAGTCAGGTGACGATTTGTGGGGCTTCTTTTCTTCAGCTAACAAGTTGCAAGCTCATTTTTGGTTTGTTCACGAATGAAAGCAATTAGTAAGGGAATATTCAAAATACTGATACGAAAACGCATGCGATCTCAACTGATTCTTTGGATGTAGATATTTCAACCAACATTAAGATAATTATCATTTGAATTAAGATAATTAATTCAAATTTTTATAATTATTTCAAATTTAGATCATTAAATAATAATTGTATTTATCTTATTATTTTTAAGATAATTATGTCACCTGATGCAGTACATACAATTGTAAGTGACTAGGACTCTCCTTCTATAAGTAAGAGTCCTCAGTCACATCTTAGAGAGAGGCTAAGAAAAGATATGCTCTCACTTTGTAAACACTCCTCAATAATGAACTACAGTGGACGTAAGCCATCTTTTTTGGGCTGAACCACTATAAAATTCGTCTTCTCTTTTCTTTTTTATTTTTCTTTTTAAGCAATCATCGCAGGCAATTTGGTCTGATTCTACTTGCAAATTTGGTCATAATTTTTGTTGACAAAACCTCCGTTAATAAAATACAAAAAATAAAATAAAAAAAAGTACTTTTATTTTTGTGTTTTGAAAAAATAAAAGTAAAAGTATTACCAAGCATTACCATAGTAATAAAAATTTGAGATAATATATCTAAATCACATCATCACTGACATCTCACCATTCTCAAATCTTTCAAACCCAGGAAAGTAAGGGTAGTCAGTAGTACGTCTCTCAATCTCTCATATCAGCAAACAACAAAAATTAAGCAAAGCATTTTTTTTTTACCTTCTTTGTTTTTCTTACCATTTTCCAAAAATGAATGTATTCTAAAAGAAAAATGCTCAAAGTCATTAAAGTGTAAGTCCTACAAAACTTACATATGCGTTATACTTCTCTATTATTTGGTGGCATACGTTTAGTTTGATGAAACATAATAGAAATATATAACAGGATTGGAATAAGACTGAAATGACCAACTGAATCTAATTTTTACATATGGTTGAACAAAAAAATTTAGAGTTAGTTTTTGAATCATGATTACCATATTTAGTTTATAGCTGAAATAGAATGAAATAAAAGCTATTTGACGAAAATATCTTAATTTTAATCCATAATTCATAATAAAAATATTTGAATGCCTATTTTCTTTATTTCTTTTTTTTTTTTTGAAAGAATTTGAAGTGCTTATTTCATAAATAAGAATAATAATTATCACGCCCACTAGGGCTAGCTGAGTGGGCAAGGTGGGGTAGGGATTGGGTACGGGAGTTCAACTCCTTTGAGTTTTTTTTTTTTTTTTTTTTTTGTAATAAGTGGAGGTCATTAGTTAAGCCTTATTTTTAAAAAAAAAAAGAAAAAGAATAATAATTATCACATAAAAAGCTAGTCTAACTTGATGTCCAAGTGTGAATATACCCACCCATCAAAGGTATATATACTCTTCATCGATGCCTTAATGAATTTTAATATAAATTTTAAAGATTTATTTATTATTATCTATATATACCTATAATAGATTGCACTTGACACAGATCTACTCCTATGAATAGTGTTGTGTTTTTTTATAATAATAAATGGCAAATTGAAACATTATATTCATATATAGGAGTTAGTTATGGTAAAACATGTGATGCAGTTCGAGAGATTTTTTTTTAAAAGATATATTGTAGTTTAAATATGGAATAGAATGGCTATTTCAATATGGCCAAACTTATTCTTTTAAGTTTTGGTAGAAGTCATTCCTATATATTAATTATTGCTATGTCTTTTTCCCTAACCTAGCATGAGAATAATCTTTTCACAGAAACAATTATTTCATTCCAATTGTCATTCTATCTACCCGAATACCAATAGTGAATCGTGCTAAGTGCCTCCTAGCAATATTGCTATAATTCTACAATCAACACAATAGATAACGCATGCGGCCTACTTTCTCCACGGCACAAAATAATTCGTTAATGGAAATACGGTTAAGTCGTCCCTTGATTAGTAACCACAATAACTTTCAAAGTAGAGCTTAAGGTTCGAATCCCACTCATATGATATAATATATGTATCTATATATGCACGTGTATAAATTCAGTCAATAATTCTTTTTATTAGGTCCTCTACGTGGAGCAATATTGTGTTATTTATCACAATTGAATTCAAAGAATAATCCAGATGTCAAATTTTGTAATTACCAATTTGGTCCCAGTACTAAATCTCTCTCTCTTAATTGTCATAAATGTACTATTACTACTACATGGGTGGTGATAAATTCGGTTTCGGATTTCAAAATTTTCCTAGTAACCGGTCAGGAATCATGTGATTTATGACGCACGTCTATTTGGTCGGCAGTTGTATAGAGTAGAGTAATTTTGTCAAGTAGAGATCTTACACAGATCAGTGGAAATTAATGTTTGATTTTAGTTTTAAGTTCGTGTTACGATGTAATGACTACATGGGAAGCTCTCAAACATCAATAAAACTAATATAACAATTTAATTAGAGAGTAAACCAATTTAATTGGTGAGTATATCAATAAATTATTTAAAGCAAAATAGGAATATCAATTTAATTGGAAAGTATTTAAGTTTTGATTAAAAGATCATTTTATAAAGATAAATTACTTTAAAGAAAAAAAATGTGTGTATCAATTTTAATTCGAGGGTATATAAATTTAATTAAAAGCTATGTAAATTTAATTCGAAGTATATCAATTCTGATTGGAGTATACATCTAATTAAGTTAATTAGTGGGTATACTTCTTTTATATATATATATATATATAAATGGGCGGAAGACTTCTCAATGGTTACAATTTTTTTGTGACCATGGATGGGTACTTAAAAAAATAGTAATAGCATTAAATTTTTTTGGTCAGTATTAAATGTTTTTGGCCAACTACCAAACTAATCACCACCGTAGGATATTAGATCTAACGGCTTAAACCATTGTAACCATCCATGGGTAAATATTGTTAAAACCATTTAAACCAAACCCATAAATGGGCTCCTAAAAGGAATATCATTAGACTAAGCAAAAAACTTCAAATTACAATATAAGCATAAAGATTATAATTTCAAACTCCTCAAAGAAAGGAGACGAAAAATGGATCACAAATATAACTAAGAACAAATGTGTAGGTTATACTAATTCTTCAAGAGAAAGAGATAACAAAGACCATTAACAATCTACTGTCTTCAACACTTGCTCCTGACTGCATTCTTGGCAGTGTAGACTATATGAGATCAGCACCAATTAAGATCAATACCTGTGAAAAAGTAAACAAAACAAAAATCAGCCACTAAACAGACCTAAATCTAAGAAGAAATCTTAGATTTAAGATCTAGACCGAATTAAAATCCACGTAAAAGATGGTACTACAAACTGTATCTAAATCTGGACCTATTAAAACTAAAAAAGAAAAAAGAAGCAGGGAGGAGAAAGAAGAAAAGGGTGAGAAGAGGAGGCTGGATAAGGAGAAGGAAAGACCCCCTCTCCAGCCTCCAAGTAGGGCGGCGCTAGCTTTTTTGTTGGGAGGAGATGTAGGTAGAGAGAGGCCAGGGTTTTTTGGGATTGTGTATATGTTTTTTTTTTTTTTAATTCTCTTTAATTGATATGTATACTAATTGTTAAGGTTTATACCATAAAAGAATGTATATTTTAAAAATTTGTCGAATTAATAAAATGATATTTTTTTTATTTTAATTTGTGCATAATTTGTATATATTTAAATATCATAAAATCAGTTTGAATATGTGTTTGAACAATAAAAATCAGTTTAACTTTAAGGCTCTGTTTCAACTCAGGACTCTTGGTGAAAAACAATTTGTGGGGGAAAAGTCATGAAGAAAAAAAGAAGCAAAAAAAAGTTGATCCCAAGATTTTTTAAAACTCTATTTTGAAACTATTCTATATGCTAATTAATTTATTTAAATTTTATATACTAAAAAATAATATCAAATCTAACTCTTGTTCTCCTCTGAAAAATTTTTCTCTCAATTTTTTTTCCTTTTCCTCCAACAATCTAGCTTCCAAACAAGGCCTAAAATTACTATTAATTGAAAAGTAATTATAAAATCCAAATTTTTAAACAGGTATAAGAGTAATTTTTGTGACAAGAGTAAACTTGTATTTTGTTACTTTCGGATTATTTAAATAAAAACATCTGGGATGTATATAGACTTAATTAAGTCTAGATTCATTTGGACTGATGTGTAAATGAAATTTTAAAAGGACTAAAATGCAAATACGAAAAGGTATAAGTGAAAAGAAATTATGAAATCTGGGTAAAAAATTATAAATAATCCAAATAATATCCAACCAATCAGATCGTGACAAACAATTGCCCTTAAATCTCCCAAGTTTCTTCCCTTCTTAGCCGAAGCCCCCTGAGCCTCTAACAAATTTATCTCGAAGGCTACTGTTCACGAGGAGCACCACCGCCACCCTTCGTGAAGCAGCAGCCTCCGACGAGTCAGGGCCACCTTTCCTCAGCACCCAACGCCAGAGATCAAAGCCTTAAAAAACGACGGCTGTTGAACAATTTTTTGGTCACCAGGCCGCCGTCTGTTGTCGTTTTGCCACACTGCCAACACATTTGGAATCGTCTCATCGTCGCCGTCCATCTCCGACTGGTTTTGATCGTAAACTCGCCGCCGGTAAGAAGTTGTCTGATTTCGCCTTTTTTCAAATATTTTAATGGCATTTTTATGATTATTTTTGTTAGATAATTATTTTGCCCGAAATAATTATATGAAGTTGTAGAGGACGGAAAATCATGAATAAGTGTAGTTTATTATTGTGGAATGCATGTGCATGCATTAAATGCATTCATTTCGGCCAAAATGTGTTGAGTCCGTGTAAGAGACATGGTTTGATATTTAAGGAAAAGGGAAAACTATGTGTGTGTGTGCATTCATGTGTATTGTGCATTCTGTGTATTAAAAAAAGGAAATACTTAGTTGTCAAAAAGTGTAAGAGAGGCCTAAGCACACCTATAAAATGGCCTTCTCATCTACTATTCTATTTATCCCATTAAGAGTGAAATACACCAACTGTAAAGTGAGAGTAAAAATTGAGAGTTTTTGTTCTTGAGAATTAGAGAAAAATACAGTTTTTTCTCTTGGGTGTATTCGGGGTCTGGGGTGTGAGTAGAGAGTATTGAGTATAAATATTTGTAAAGGCTCTTTTTCTCCCAATAGTGAAGATCTGCAGCAGCTCCGTGGACGT
Source organism: Trema orientale (assembly GCA_002914845.1). Classification (NCBI taxonomy): domain Eukaryota; kingdom Viridiplantae; phylum Streptophyta; class Magnoliopsida; order Rosales; family Cannabaceae; genus Trema; species Trema orientale. Next base: position 184,880 of record JXTC01000095.1, on the reverse strand, counting down.
AGCTAATTTGGTGAACCACGCTAATTTTGTGTGTCCTGTTTATTTATTTCGGTATTATTTTTCACATTTATTTTATCGCTTCCACTATTGTGTGTCTATTAGGGAGGTTATTCCCTAACAACTGGTACTAGAGCTAAGGTTCAATTTAGTGGGAGCGATGGCCGGAGGTGAAGGATCAGGACCTGGAATTGACAAGTTCGGCGGTACAGACTTCTCATACTGGAGATTGTAGATCAATGATTATCTACATAGTAAAAAATTGCATCAGCCTCTATCAGGGAAGAAACCCGAGAAGATGGAGAAGAACGACTGGGAACTCCTTGATCGATAAGTGTTAGGCGTAATCCGATTGATGCTAACGAAGAATGTTGCTTATAATATGGTGGAGGCAAAAACCACAGCGGAGATGATGAGTATCATGTCAGACATATATAAGAAATCGTCGGAAAACAACAACGTACATCTGATGAAGAAGTTATTTTATTTAAAGATGGGAGAAGGTGCTTCAGTTGCAACATATATCAATGAGTTCAACACGATCGTTTCTCAGTTGACGTCCGTCGAAATTAATTTTGACGATGAATTTTGTGCTCTAATTTTTCTAGCGTCTCTACCAAACAGCTGAAAATCAATGAGGGTTACGGTTAGTAATGCTGTAGGCAAAAGAAAGCTGTAATTCAATGATATTAGAGACTGAATTTTGGCAGAAGAAGTTCGCAGAATTGATTCAGGTGAAGGCACATCATCAAGTTCTGCCCTAAATCTTGAGAACAGGGTTAGGAGCAGTGAAAAGAATTCTAACTGGGGTCGTGGTAGATCCAAGTCAAAGAATGGCAGAGATAAGTCTAGATCTGGAAGAAGACTAGAATGCTGGAATTGTGGCAAGACTGGCCATATAAAAAAGAATTACAGAGCACCAAGGAAAGACGACAGTGGAAACGATGCGAATATTGTGATTGATGAGGTACAAGATGCTTTACTATTATCTGTTAATAGTTCTATTGACTCTTGGGTCTTAGACTCCGGAGCTTCATTTTATACCACTGCACACCATGATGTATTAGAAAATTATGTCGCTGGTAATTATGGAAAAGTTTATCTAGCTGATGGAGAACCTTTAGATATTTTTGGTATGGGTGATATCCATCTGAAGATGTCAAACGGATTAGTATGGAAAATCCAGAAAGTAAGGCATGTACCAAGATTGATACAGAACCTTATATCAGTGGGACAACTTTGACGAAGAAGGACACAATGTGACCTTTTCTGGTGGCTCGTGGAAGGTCAGCAAAGGAGCCATGGTGGTTGCTCGAGGAAACAAGACTGGAACTCTCTACATGACTTCTAGTTGTAGAGATACATTGGCGACTGTCAATACTGGTGTTGATTCAAGTCTATGGCACTGTAGACTTGAGCATATGAGCGAGAAGGGAATGAAGGTAATGCTATCAAAAGGAAAGCTACCAGAGCTGAAGTTAGCTGAGCCTAGCCTGTGCGAAAGCTGTATCTTTGGCAAGCAGAACAGGGTGAACTTTTCAAAAGGCGGAAGAGAATTGAAAGCAGCAAAATTGGAGCTGATTCATACAGATGTGTGAGAGCCATCTCCTGTGACATTCTTTGGTGGCTCAAGATATTATGTGACATTCATTGACGAATCGAGCAGAAAGGTATGAGTTTATTTTCTAAAAAATAAATCTGATGTTTACGATACCTTTAAGAAGTAGAAAGCTATGGTTGAGAATGAAACTAATCTGAAAGTGAAATACTTGCGGTCTAACAATGGGGGATAATATAATGATGATGATTTCAAGAGGTATTGTGCCAATAATGAGATCAAGTTTGAGAGAACTATTCCAAGGAAACCTCAACAAAATGGTGTTGCTGAAAGGATGAATAAAACACTGAATGAAGTGCTAGGAGCATAAAGTTGCACGCAGGGTTACCAAAGACATTTTAGGCCGATGCAGTTAACACCACTGCATATCTTATCAAAAGAGGGCCCCTAGTACCATTGGATTGCAGGATACCAGAAGAGGTCTGGAGCGGTAAAGAGGTAAATCTTTCTTTTTTGAAAGTATTTGGTTATTTGTCTTTTGTTCATATTGACCCTGCTAGTAGAAGTAAACTTGATCCCAAATCTAAGAAGTGTTTCTTTATTGGTTATGGTGATGGTGAGTTTGATTATCGTTTTTGAGATAACCAAAATCGGAAGATCATTAGAAGCATGGATGTTATATTCAACGAGAAGATGATGTACAAAGACATGTCAGATACCAGAGCTAATGGTGCATGTCCTGAAGTCAAGAAGTTGGAGGAAATTCCATTGAATGATATCCCAGTAAATGAGATGAAGACTAATAATGACCAGGAAGGTCAAGAAACTGTAGCACCAGCGATGGAGCCACAAACCCCAGTGGCTAAACTCAGAAGATCTTCTAGAATAATTTGACCTCCTCAGAGATATTCTCCGGCACTGTATTACATTCTATTGACTGATAAAGGCGAGCCAGAGACCTATGAAGAAGCAATGAAGAATGATAAGTTAACCAAGTGGGAGTTAGCCATGAAAGATGAGATGAATTCACCGGCATCCAATCAGACATGGGAGTTGGCAGAACTACTAGAAGGAAAGAAGGCATTATACAACAAGTAGGTGTACCGAATAACAGAAGAACATGATGGTAGTAAGCGGTACAAGGCAAGGCTTGTTGTCAAAGGCTTTTAACAAAAGGAAGGCATTCTCTCCAATGATTAAATTGACCACTATCAGAACAGTTCTTGGGTTGGTAACTAAGGAAGACTTGTATCTAGAGCAGTTAGATGTCAAGACGGCATTTCTTCATGGCGACTTGGAGAAAGAAATTTATATGAAGCAGCCATAAAATTTTGAAGTACGAGGGAAGGAGAGAATGGTGTGCAAACTTCTAAAGAGCCTATATAGCCTGAAACAAGCTTCCAGACAGTGGTACAAGAAGTTCGATGCATTTATGAGTAATAATGGTTACTTGCGGTGCCAGGCAGATCACTGCTGTTACGTAAAGAGGTTTGAGAATTCTTATTTATTCTACTTTTATATGTAGATGATATGTTGATTGCTGGAGCTAATATAGAAGAAATTGATAAGCGCAAGAAAAAATTGTCAATGGAGTTTTCTATGAAGGATTTGGAAGCTGCAAACCAAATCTTTGGGATGCAGATTTCTAGAGATAGGATGAATGGGAGTTTGAAGCTATCTCAAGAGGAATATGTGAAGAAGGTACTTAGCAGATTCAACATGGATGGTGCAAAATCTGTAAATACTCCTTTGGCTAGTCACTTCAAAATAACCAAGGAGCAGTCACCCTTAACAGAGCAGGAGCGAGCTCACATGGCCAAGATGCCTTATTCTTCTGCTATTTGCAGTCTTATATATGCTATGGTGTGTATAAGACCAGATATAGCACATGCAGTGGGAGTTATGAGCCAATATATGAGCAATCCTGGTAACTAGCACTGAGAAGTAGTGAAGTGGATTCTTAGATATTTGAGAGGAACCACAGACAAAGCCTTGTCTTTCAGAAAATCAAATTTGGGTTTACAAGGCTATATGGATGTTGACATGGCTGGTGATGTAGACGGTAAGAAAAGTACTACTGGATATGTATTCACATTAGGTGGTACGGCAATTAGCTGGGTCTCAAGATTACAAAAGATCGTTACACTCTCTACTACTGAAGCTTAGTATATTGCTGTGACAGAAGCAAGTAAAGAGTTGATATAGTTGCAGAGTTTCCTAGAGGAACTGGGTCAGAATTATGGGAAGAGCACTTTGCATTGTGATAGTCAAAGTGCTATTTATCTGACAAAGAACCCTGTTTATCATACTCGGACAAAGCATATACAGGTTTGATACCATTTTATACGATCAACTTTAGAATACGAAGTTATAGCTCTTGAAAAGATTTGTGGTAGTCAAAATCCTGCTGATATATTAACGAAGACGGTGACCATTGACAAACTGAAGCTATGTTCGGCTTTAGTTGGCTTGCAAGAGTAACGATGAGGAGATGAGCTGCTACATTGATCGAAATGTAAAGACATAATTAAAATTAGTCTTCAAGTGGGAGATTATTATTGTGGAATGCATGTGAATGCATTAAATGAATGCATTTCGGCCAAAACGTGTTGAGTCCGTGTAAGAGACACGGTTTGATATTTAAGGAAAAGAGAAAACTGTGTGTGTGTGTGCATTTTGTGTATTAAAAAAAGGAAATACTTAGTTGTCAAAACATGTAAGAGAGGCCTAAGCACACCTATAAAATGGTCTTCTCATCTACTATTCTATTTATCCCATTAAGAGTGAAATATACCAAGTGTAAAGTGAGGGTAAAAATTGAGAGTTTTTATTCTTGAGAGTAAGAGAAAAATACAATTTTTTCTCTTGGGTGTATTCATGGTCTGGGGTGTGAGTAGAGAATATTGAGTGTAAATACTTTTAAAGGCTCTTTTTCTCCCAATAGTGAAGATCTGCAGCAGCTCCATGGATATAGCCAATTTGGTGAACCACACTAATTTTGTGTGCCTTGTTTATTTATTTTGGCATTATTTTTCACATTTATTTTATCGCTTCTACTATTGTGTGTCTATTGGAGAGGTTATTCCCTAACATAGTTATTATGCATGGAAATGATATCCGGAAGCGTGTTAATTTTCGAATTGAAAAAGAAGACATCTTTCAAATTATTTCAAAAAGAGACATCTTTGTAATTTTTGGATTTAAAGCCCGTTTAAGGCTCGGGACCTCGAAACTGAATTTCGACTTCAAATTCGGACTCAGTGAGATCGAGAAACGAACTTTGACATAAAATATCACTATATTTCGAAGTGGCACGAAAATCAAGGCACGAGGCTCATGAATAGTGCCATTTTGTGTACCACGGACTGGGTCTCAGCTGGCCAAATTCGACAAATTATCTATCTAACCTAGCTATTTTGGATGCTGGGAATGCAATGGTAACGTCCGTTTAGCCATTTGAGGCTCCGTTGGAAAAGTCACTTCTCAAAGTGAGCTTATGGGATTCCCGAAACGACTGTCCAAGCATCCAAGTGACCAACGGGTGATTCTTTGAGCATTGTTAACTTGGTATAGCTACCATCTCGAGATAGAGATTCAATTGCCTAGTTTTATACCTGTGTTGATTTATAATTTTATTATAATTGATTTATAAAAAATCGTGAATTACACGATAATTTGATAAATTGTTGAAACACGTTGGATTATATTGGGATTGGACTGTGTGATTTTTATACATATTTTTAAATTATGATTATGGAGTAATACAGTGGGGTGCTACCCATGTTACAGTAAATCCCAAAATAATAACTATTGAATTTCTACTTATGAAATTTTCTTTCTGCCACTGGTCTAGAGTTTGAGTCATGAGAGTAATTAAATACTCAAACATATTACACAAGTACCTTTAGAATATATAATCCTCGAGATCAAAAGTGAGAAGTATCACTTGCCTTGCTTTTAAACAATTTTGACACCAACCCTGGACCTTTCAATAAAATAACTCTGCAGACTTCTACTAATATCTTCAAAGTTCTCCAATACAACTTTAGTCAAGTCATGTCGCCAACATACGGAAGATAATGCACAGCATGTCACATTAGTTTCGTTGACTCGATCTGAAGTCGGCGTACCGTAATAAAACTGCAATTTTAATTACACAACTTGTATTAAGATATATTTAAATTTTTTAAAGGGAAAAAAAGGATGGAATTAACTGTATACTCTGGTTTATATATATATATATTTGAAGTTAAGCTTCACATATGTTCTAGGTACGAAAGTAAGTAAATATTTATGTTGACCAGTAGCTAGCCAGCAATTTGAAAAATAAAAATAAAACTTCTAAAATTGCGTCTAATTAATCTGAGACTAATTTATTAGATAGCAAGTACTATCACACATGGAAAAATAATGCATGTGAAACGAATCTTTATTATGAAGTTTATTCCACAACTGATGAGAGATATGATCTCCGGATGAGGAGCAAGCCAAAGCAAGCCGTCAACCAACTCCACAATATTGGTAGATCTACGTGTCACTTGTATCTTAAGGTGCTTAACTTCATATAATGGGGGAATGACGGTCTTTCTCAGTTGTTCAGGATAGATCAAATCCTCCTTAAAAAGATAACAAAACAAGTAAAATACAAATTAAATATGAGCTTTTTTAGCCAGTTATCAAATAATTAATGCAAAGATAAAAAAGAACAAAAAAGACTGAAACAAGAATATATATATATTTATATATATACACACAAGACAATGCAATTCGTGACAAAGAATAAATTAGGCTTTGTTTGGAAATACTTTTAGTTTTTGTTTTCTGAAGTTTAATAAGATTTTCTCAAACATCATCTTGAGAGAAATTTCATCTTTTGTTTNTTAGAAAAAATTCCCCAACTCATCAAGATGCAATTATTTAATGTGAGATAATTAATCATTGTTTACCGCAACGTATTTATGTGGGAGAGACGTGTCGCAGTGATTAAAAAAGCTGAGAGACAGAGCGTTGCAATGACCAAAAAAGCTGAGGAACTCCCGCAAGTCTTTCAATGTTGTAGCAATCTGAGCGAATATCAGCATTAATATGGGCATTAGACGGGATAGCTATTATTTGAGGTGAGGGCATTAAGTAGCCACTATAACTCATTGAAACCAAATTTGGAGACTCGACCTCAAAACTCTCAGCCCGACAATACATGCCGCGCAACTCCAGACTTATCAAATTCTCAAGATACAACTTCACCGGATTGCTCAGCATGAAGTCGCAACGAAAAAATTTCAGTTTCTCTAAAGTTATAAGCTTTCTTAGCTTATCCGGGATTAATCTGTCTGTTACTTTCACCTCTGTTAGTTCAAGAATTTTGAGAAATTTACAACCCGTCATTTTAATATGATAAAAAGCAGATGTCCCGGGACCATACACAAACTTTTTAAGACCTGGCACCGAAATATCAATATTCACAAATGGATCAGCACATAGTTTCAACTCCAAACACTTGAGGTTCTCGCTTCTTATGCACATGTTTCTCGTTGATATTTTGTAAGACCTCAAAATAAGAGTCTCGAGCGAGACGAATTCAGAAACCTGCTGGTTTCGAAACCACTCTTCAGTAATCTCCGTCCTTTCTAATCTTAAAAATTTAAGCGACTTACAAGAAGCGAGATTGATGTTAATCTTACAGCATGATGATGAGTCCATCTTAGAGTATGAGCCCTTATTGGATGCTGACCGAGTATACGAAAACCATTCGAGCCTCGCAGTTGAACCCTCCATCATGTGAATGCATCGTCAATTTGGATTCTTTTAATGAGTTTTGCACTAGGAGCCACTACAACACTTCTAAACCCAATGCATCCAAAGATAGAGAAATCCTCAATAGAAGGACAATACAATATCAAATGGTGGTTGGAACTGAACTTGAGACCAGAGAGAGATATTTCTCTTAGGGTTTGGGAATAAAAGATGGCTTCTGGCATACTTTTCATGCGTTGATAATCAGTAAGAGAGTGATCCAAAGACAGTTCAAGCTCTATAACTTTGTTGTGAATAGCAAACTCTAACAAATTTTCCAGCACCTCTTCGACTGAACGCGAAACCTCGTAATGGTCTACGAAAACACGGAAGCTCAACCTCTTGAAATTCAATAATCTCGCAGCGCGGCGACGTTTGAGAGATTCACGCACGAATGTCAAGATCATGAGCTGCTTGTGAGGGCTCTGACATAGGGCGGTGGACTCAAATTCGAGTACGGGGAAGGAAATCCATGGGGACGACATGCGTTTTGACAAGGTGCTGAACCTGGTGGCTTCAGTGAGGGAACGAAGGGACATGATTTGGTGGATGAGGTGGTCCGGAAGATCTGAGAACCGATCCTTCACTGTGGGCTTATCCTTCATTGTGGGCTTCTTCATTCTCGTGGGATGGCCTCTTTGGTAGGAAGAAGTGGAGGCTAGGGCTCCATAGTGTTATTGTATATATAATATACCTCGGGGAAATTGACGCTGCTAGTTCACTTTTTTAGTAAGTTGACTTTTTTAGTGCAAAAAAATGACTTTTTTAGTCTCTTTTGGAGAGAGAAAAAATCATGATTTCAAAATTACTCTTTTATCATAGTACGCTTTGTTACTGGTAGTCACAAGTTTGTGATTGAGGATCACATTTTATTTTACATTATTATGAATATTGCGAATTTTCAAGATATGTGCAATGTCATAATTTTGTGACTGATTATCACAATATTTTCGTTACTGCTTGTCACAATTTTGTAACAAATAATTACATCTCATTTTACGTCGTTATAAATATTGTCACAAATTTTACACATGGTCACAATTTTATAACTCTAAGTTACAGCGTGTTTTGTATTGTTACAAACATTATCAGATATTGTTATTGTGATTTGTACAATATTTATATTTTACCTTGATTTGTGAGTCTAAGTTACAATATTTATGTCAACCTTACAAAAGGAAGATAAATATTCCTATTATCCAACAATATTCTGTCATGTAACCCTAATTTGTGACTATTAGTCACAACATTTGTGCCTATCTTTCTTTTTTTTTTTTTTTTTTTGAACATATTGGATAACAATGTGCTTATCTTACAAAAGTAAAATATATTTTCACATTGGATAACAATGGCTTTATGACATTTTTCACAGTTCTAAGAGAAACATGATCTGATTTGTGACTATAAGTCACAAAATTTGTGACAACTATACATTCTTTAACAAATCTAAATTGCATCTCTCCACAAAACTCAAAAATAAAAATTAAGTTCTTGAATACCTGCAAAGTGTAAAACCCAGGGCAAATGAATAATATTCCAAAAGTTTTCAGAAACTAGAAAAACGGGATAAAAAAATCGTTACTAATGATTTGTTTTACATCATTACGAATATTATGGTCACAAATTTTACTCATGGTCACAATTTTGTGACTCATGGTCACAGTGTCATAAAATTTCTCAGAGAAATTTTCACAAACACTCAAGCTGCAAAATTTTTTAACAGAAAATACAGGAAAACTTGGTGAAGATGGTAAAGACATGCACATGGGAAGGAAGTGGGTAGCGGCTGGATTGAGGAGTAGAGGATGCGATGAACATAGATCTAGAGTGAGACATAATGGATAATCAAGTTCAAAGGAGAACAACGTCGCACTCAGATTTGGAGTGCAAGGTGAACACCAATGTAGTCTAAAGTTGAAGGCGAAATTTTTCTTTGCTAGAGCTGGTCAGATCAGAGAATATGGTGGTCGGTGGTGATGAGAATGGGCTGAGGAAGAAGAAGAAGAAGAAGAAGAAGAAGGATTGTAGAGCTTGTTTTAGACCTGCTCGCCAAAGATGTAGATACCAAAGGCGACGAGAGCTATGTCGAGGTCAGGAGTGGCATGACGAAACTGATTTGAAAACATGGGGTACTACTGCTCCTCTCTCTCTCTCTCTCTCTCTCTCCCTTTCGATTGGGTTCTCTCTTCTTTGAAAAAAGAAGAAAAATAGAGATCAAAAGCTCTGGAAGGGCATTTTAGACTTTTAGTTCAGTAGAGTGTACTAGAAATGTCATTTTGAAAAACAGGAGTAAAAAAAGTCATTTTGTCATGAAAATAAACTAGCAGCGTCAATTTCCCTATACCTCGGGCTCATCCTAATGTTATCTGACTATTTTAGGATAATATCATATGGGGTCCCTAAACTTTCCCCAACGTATCGCTTAAGTCCCCAACCTTTTTTTTGTAGCACTTGGATTCCCAACCTATCATTATTCGTCACATGTTTGTCTCTATGTATCTTTCCGTCTAAATTTAGCATTAAAAGACCATGTGCCATGCACATGACCTTGTTTCCAAGGGTATAACCTGAAAACCAAATGGCTAAATTACTCTCCTATCGTCTTTCTTCTTCAGTGTGGCCATCTCCACCCTTCTTCTACACTTCTTCATGGTGAAATTTGGGAAAAATCAAGGGTTTTCATTTTCCCCCCAAATTCGAAGAACAAAGTGGACTTTTATTCTTTTCGTCTTCATCAGGTAGGGAAAAAAAAGGAGATTTTTGTTTTGATTTTGATCTAATAACTAAATTTAATATATATAATATATATATATATATATGAGTCTTACTTTTTTCATCATTTGCTATATGGGTTTGGGATTTGAGGTGTTATCTGGGTCCTCCTTTTGTAAGTGAAGTGATTTTCACAGGGTTTTTTTTCCTCAGTTTATTGACCTAAGAAATTACTTCACTTGCATTTTTCTTTTGGGTTGTAGAGCATTTAAAGCTTCGGAATGATACATTCCACTTATGGTATGTTCTTGAGTATAATGTTTTCTTAAATGAAAATTTGTAATAGGCAAAATAATATTTTTTTAAGGGGAAAAAGTTTAATATTTTTAGAGTTTCAATATTGTTTTCATCATGTAGATTATTAAAGTATATTTAGCAAAATTTATGCATGTTAGTTTATTTTTAGAGTTTCAGTTAGTTTTATCATATAGAATAATATGACGATAGGGAAAAAAATGTGATGGAGTTGTAATTTTAATGTGCTATATTGAAAACTGGTATGCTTCATCTATCTTCCCTCCTACCTTTTTTCCTGAATTTTTAATTTTGGTTGGACTTTTCTAAACTTGCTTTCTATTATATGACTTGCGATTGATACATTTGTTTTTTGTTTTACTCTGTGATGTGATGCATATTCATTGCTAATATATTTCTTAACAATAAAAAATGAGACTTTGGTTTATTTGTATTGTTGAATTTAACTTGACATATACACTGTGTACTACATATAAGAGAAAGAAATAGCGCGTTGAAGATGGTAATATACTAAAAAATAAATAATAGAGTATTTCAAGTTTAGTCGACTTTTTTGTTCTGTTTTTTATTATTTGTTTCTTTGGTTACTCTATTTTTTTTTCCTCCGTGTCATTGTCATTTGTGGCAATAAGTATGATATTAACCATGTAAAGCTAAATATTTTGGGTGTAACAGGAGGTACTTGATTCTTTTACCTCTATGTTGCTATATAATAAGGAAAAAAAAATTAAATCTTTATAGTTTAGACAATCTAAAAAAAAAAAAAAAATAGAAATTTCTTACCTTTCTCTTATAGTAGGCCCAAAATCTTCTTCCCAGATTTAAGTCAGTCCATGAAGTCTTCATTTTAACTTGTTGACTACACCTGCAAATTACTCTCCATTTTCAGCAAAAAGTGAGCTTCAATGGAGCTCCAATGGAGGTTTTGGTACCTTTTCTTTTTAAATCCAGCCTATACCCTTAAGCAAACAAGAACGTGCAAAGCACATAGTCTTTTAACGCTAGCTTTAGACGAAAAGATGCATAGGGACAAACGTGTGACGAATAATAATAGGTTGAGGATCCAAGTGCTAAAAAAAAAAGTTGGAGATCTAAGTGATACATTGGGGAAAGTTTGGGGATCTCAATTGATATTACCCCAAAAGAATTAAATAATGAGTATTTTTTTTCCAACTATTCAAATAATGGTAGTCATTAGATAATAATCTAACGGTTAAAAGAAATATCTATAAATAAGTAAGTTGGGAACCTGTGCGCATATATATATATATCATCCTAAAACCTTAATTTTGACGAAGTGGGTTAGCTCAAGTGCTAAGAGCATCTACTACCTAGGATCTCGGTCCTAGGTTCGAGTCACACCGGGGTAGGCGTGAAAGCCAATTATCCCTAATGGGGTGGGGTGGGAATTGGGTAGTATTAGGTATTTTCCTTTAATTTGTAATTTGTAATAAGTGGAGGTCATTAGTTAAGCCCTACTTTTTAAAAATATATATATATATATATATATCATCCCGAGAAAACAAAATCAATCTTAAGGACAGCCATGTTTTTGCTTCAAACAGCTTTGTTTTAAGCTAAGTTTTCCAATTTTATTCTTAAGCTCCGAGTATTTTGTAATTTTTCTCATAATATTCGGTACTAAATTTAGTTTTATTTATTTCATCCATTAGTTAGTGTTTTCCTTTTTAACATACACATCACAATATTTTAATGTTTTTAATTTGCATGTCAAAGAACTTGACCAACTTCCAATATAGACTATTCATATCGAAATCATAAATTCGATACTTTACAAATTTCCATATGTTCATCATATAAGGTGCGTTTTTAATACGTATTTTAGTGTATGCTTTATGAATAAGTTTAATAATAAAAAATGACACACAAGTGAAAAGCAATCTCACCTATTTCCATTCTATTCAAACTCATAGGGAATCTCACTTACTTAATTTCATGGCTTAAATATATTTAATAATCCCTTTACACCATTAGAAATATATTATAGGATATACAAGATATTAAAATTACAATATTCTAGGTTATTTATTTTTTAATTATTTATTTTGGATATTATGAATATATAGAGAAACAAACATCTTGTTCACACCCAGAAAAAAAAAAAAAGAAAACAAAAAAGAAAAAAGAATATAGACCAAATTAAGTTCATTGAAAAGTACACTTCTGACCAACGAAAGACTGAATAACTCATAAAGTTATAAGGTAGCTAACAAACAAATATTTGGTGAATAAAGTGATCAGTGCAAACTACTCATTATCAATATTATACTGCAAAAATAACATTTAGTGACGAGATTTCAGTATCAGCCAATGAAATTGTACCTTTATTTAATAATTAGATAAAGGGTTAATAATATTAATAGTCCTGAATTATATTTATTATACCGCTTTGGCCCTTAAATTTTAAACTTACATAATAAAAGTCTCTTAATTATTTAAAGGTTGCGATAATGACCCTTTTATCATAAATTGTTAAATATTTAATATAATTTTTTTTTTTTAAAGTGAGATTTAACTAATGACCACCACTTATTATAAAGTTAAAGAAAAATAACTCACACACCCGTCACTACCAAGGTTTGAACCCCTGACCCTCCAAACTCACACACACATCCCTCAAACCTTCGACCAACTGAGCTAGCCTTAGTTGGCAAATAATTTTTTTTTTAATAAAACTGGGACTTAACTAATGGCCACCACTTATTTTAACAGAAATAATTAAGTTATTACAAAGAATATAGTTTGGTAATTATGGTCAAGAATAAAACTATAAATTTTTAAACATAACACCACTAGAGCTCACTCAAAAGTGTTAGCTTGAAGTAACTACTCGATGTAGGACTTGGGCATTACAAATTCCCCTTGTTAAGAGGCCCAACGTTCTCGCTGGCTAGGGACTCACATTCTAAAATCCACACCCCCTAAGGGTGAGGCCCTACATGAGTTATGGATTGGGTCGACTCTGATATTAAATGTAATACCTCTGTAGCTCATCGAAAAATACTAATTTTGAAGTACTTTTGGACTCATGGAGCACCACTTAAAATTTTAAACTTAGTGTAAATAGAATAATATAACATTTGAGAAGCCAAATGTTATAGCATTTGCATTTTTATAAGGAGTGGCAGCCTCTATTTTTGCGTTATCATTAATATGTTATGGCTTTCACTTGTAATATTTTTTTTTTTTTGACATTTTACCGTCTTTAGGGTCTTAAGTTTTTGTTTTATTGCCAAAATGTCACAAATGGATTTTTTTTTATTTTTGAATAAATACATATGGATGTTGACGATAAACTTTAGTTAAATTGTAAAATAATATACTCATTATTAGAATTTTAATTAAATTCAACTAAATTATGCACATCATATAACGATTCATGGGTATCAAGTGCCTAAGCACATGCAACATACTAGTATATATGTATATAGAGTAATGCTATGGGACATCATATGGTACCCAACACCACATGATGTGTCAGTCTATCACTGACTAATAATAATTATAATTCAGGTGGATCCATGTGAGACCTAGTTTATTAATTATAATCATCCAGTAACAGATAGACATGTCATTATGGTATTGGACATCACTGGTAAATGACATCACTGGTATCCCATAGCATTGCTCATATATATAGGCACCACTCAGTAGATTTTTTTTTTTTTATAATCTATCTATAGGTATAATTTTATCCAATTAAAATTCTTGAAATTCATTAATATGCACGTCTTTTTATGGCAAAAGATAGATTAAAATTTATTATGCACGTCTTTTTATGGTAAAAGGTGAAGAGGAAAAGAGCATTGAATAATGTGTATTTATTGTTATTATTTTTTTTTTTTAACTACTTAAATCATTGTAGCCATTGGATCATAATGATTTAACAGCTAAAAAAAATATATCTATAGATAGATTAAAAAAAATCTACTAAATAATGATTCTATATATATATAGGGCACCAATCCAGTAGGGATTTATTTTTTTTATCTATCTATAGTTATTGTTTTGCCCAATTAAATTTGATTACACACGTTTTTTCATGATAAAAAGTGAAGAGAGAAAAACATTAAATAATGAATTTTTTTAACTACTTAAATAATGATAGTTGTTGGATAAATCATCTAATGGCTAAAAAAAGAAATACTTATAGATAGGTAAAAAAAATTACCTATTGGATTGACAACCATATATATAACTTAGAAGAGTTAAGATTCACTTTTTTTTTAATAAAAACGGGATCCTCAAGGGAATATCATTACTCAAAGCAAACGAGTTTCAATTAAAGTGCAAGCGTAATGATTATAATTTCAAACTCCTTAAAGAAATGACACGAAAAGTGAATTATAAACATAATAGCAATAAGATTTGTGGGTTACCATAATTCTCCAAGAGAAGAAGACAACAAGGGCCACCAGTAAACTTTTACCTTCAACACTTACTTCTGGATCGTGCTCTTGGCAGAGTAGATGATATGATTCTAACACTAATTGAGATTCACACTCGTTGAAAAGAAAAATAACTTATCTGCCTAACAAATCTAAATCAAAGAAGAAAATCTCATATTCAACTTTCAAGATCTGATAAATGGACTTAAAATCCACACAAAAAGTAGTACTCTAAACCGGATTTATATTTGAACTTATTATAAAATTTAAAAAAAAAAACTAAAAAAATCTCTCATCCTTACAAGAGAGGAGGAGGAAGAGGAGGAGAGGCCAGAGAAGGAGAAGGAGAAGGAGACACTCCCTCTCCGGCTTCTGTGAAAGCAGGGGTAGAGCTTCTTTTTTTAGAGAGAAACGTAGGTAGAGAGAGAAATAGGATTTGAGGACAGGCCCAATCTAAGTTTTTTTTGGAAGTGGTTAAGATTTAAGAGGACTAATATAAATCTCAAATATAAAATAATAATTAATAAGACAATTAAAAACAGAAAATATGCTTCCTTTAATACCTGCAGCGGTGACCTTCAACATCACCAAAGACGCGAGGTAAGGATTAGACTCGTATAATTATTCATAATTAACGTGATCATGAATCATATAGTTTATGATACACATGTGGAAATCTTATCAAAACAAATATAATAATAACAAATAAGTATAATAATAATTATTATAAAAAAAATATGATGATGCTCATTCCCTAATCGTACTATATTGGATAGAAGTGGTCTTTTCATAAACCGTTATAGCGGCAAAGCTCTCCCCTAGCTAACCTCCTCAAAACAAACTTGCCAATTATACGTGAAGGGTGAGAGTGTAATTTGTCTAATATTGTAATAGAAAAAGAATTTTAATACAAGATAAGATACTAAAGAAAACTTATAAAACAAGAACTCTTATATAAGCCTAAAAAGGCCTTCTTTTCCACTCTTTCCTGATGTGGAAATCTTATCTATAACACGCCCATTTACACATTTTAGTATATACCTCGTTAAAAACTTTGCTTGAAAAAATTCAGTCAAACAAAAAGCATGGCAAGGGGAAAAGAGAACATTTTTTTTTATTTTTCCTTATATTAGAAAACATAGAGCGACGGTTTTTCAATTTTTTTTAGAATAGAAGGTTAAATGTGATATTTAGCCACAATAGATTGGGTGATTTTATAATTATTCTATAAATCTACATTCAAGAAAGGACTAGAAGACAAACCTAATTAAACCGCATCCACCATGTTCATGATCAAACTAATCTACTGGAAGCCGGATTCCTTGGCAACTTATCCTGTAAATTATTCAGCTTGACAAATAAAACACTATTACTGCCCAAAAAAAAAATCAATTCGTTCGTAAAAAGTGTGTTGACATCACTTTAAAAGTGGTGTCTATGCCAGTGTTTCAGAAAGTGCCTAACATTCTATGTTGCTTAAAGTGACGTGATTGATTAACTAATCACGTTACTTGTATTTGATAATTCGTCAGTTAACCAGAACCAACTATATGTCAGAGTAAGAAATGTTAGGCACATTTAAAAGGAAGAAAATCCACTAAAAATCACCCAAAATGGTGGTTATTTTCATTGAAAATCATTGTCATTAACGAAAGGAAGGTTGCCTGTGAGAGCTTTTAGGTTCGAAGGAAGAAGACATACACTCGGCTCCATATTTAAGTTACCAATCGACGTGGTTCATCTAATATTTGTGTGCCACATCGCATTGGTATCAAAGCTTAAAAAGCGATGTTGTAGGTAATACTTTATTTAATACACAACGTTATTTTTCAAGAAAGTGACAAGGATTTCCTTCCACATTATTTTTTGACGTGACTAAAATGATGTGATGCTATATTTTGTAGTAGTGAGAAAATGACACCACGTTAAATTGTTTTTATCCCACGTGCTCTTTCATCTCACATTTTCTAACTGGAAGCAATTACCGTTTAATCATTTAATAATTAACAAATTAAATAAAAAGGTTTAAAAAGCACAAGTCTTCACCCTATCCCGTATTCCTTTGGTTTTTATTTAGTCTTGCCTAATTGATAAACTTCATGTACTTAAAACTGAATAATAAAACATTCATCGTTAGGGTATCCACCATTTCACACTCATAGAGAGATTTTGTTGTATACTGGAATTATTTTGTGATATTTTCTTAGACTAAATGCTTTATGGCTCCTCACTTTTACCGAGAGTAGTCTTTTACTTCATCATATTTGAAATTCCACCCACATGCCCCATTTTTTTTGTATATGTGGTGTCAATTTATCCCAATTTTTGTAAATATAGTGTCACTTTGCTCTAATTAGGGGACGACATTCAAAAAAAAAAAAATTTAAATTTACCTCTCAAATATTGAAACCTACTAAATAAAAGGGAAAAAAAGGAATAAAATCCCTATGTTTTCAAATGTGATATCTACTCAAAAATAAAATGTGCATAAAAATTCAGAAAATTTTTCACAGTTAAAATCGAGAATGATTGGATTTTTCGATAATCTCATTTGCATAAAGCTGCATTAAGTTCAAATGAGTATCATTTTCAGTGAAAAAGCACAAGATATTTTCCTCACCCATAAATTATGCAGGACAAATTGGCACCAGGTTGTATTTATAAAAATGGGGTAAACTGGCATAATATTTATAAAAAATGGGGCACGTGGACAAAATTTCCAATATGAGGGGTTTAACAACTACTCTCAGTAAAAGTGAAGGGATTGTAACGTACTTTGTTCTATTATTTTTCCTTTATTAAACTTGAAATTTATTTGTTTTTAGTATGTAAGCTATTACAAGATTAGTAAAGTTGTTTCATTCAAAAACCCAAAAAAGAAGCCAGGTTAATTAGTAGAACATACATTTATAAAGGATATTGATGTAGAACAAAATAAGAAAAGAAAGAAATATATAGAAGAAAGAGTAGAAAAATAATAGAATAGATCTAGAAAGACAGAGAATTAGAAGAATTTAAAAACGAAATCAAAGTATGAATATTACATTTATTGACTATTAATTCACAATGCTGGTCTAAGAATAATGAAAATAATAAAATTATATATTGAGAAAGTACTAGGAATCTTAATTCAACCAGAAAAACAAACTAAACCCTAATAGTAATAATAGTGCTCTAGCTCTCCTAACCTCCATATTATTTAGGATTAATAATATTATTGGGGAATTCTACAATAAGGAACCTAAAACTTCCCTAACATTAGAGAATAAAATGCATCATTTCAATTGGCTGTCAAATGAGATCTATAATAGATCTCATGGACCTTTACCTCATTGAATCTCTGCATAAAATATTATTTCAATTTAATTATTTAATGAAAACCCTAATTCTACCTTTAGGGAGAAAAAAAAAAGCCACTGCCTAAAAATATCTTTTCAATTGGACTATTGAATGAAAACTACACCACTGGTTCAGTTCTCCAATTGTCAGGCACTTTGGAATAAAAAATTTGCCTCAAAATTTAGAAATTTAAAGATGGGACAACGATGTCAGCTCCGATAATCGAAGAAGAGTACTATACGGGTTCGATGACGAAGCTGGTGCACATGATTGGGCCCGAGATGTGCGACTTGGAGCAGCTCGAGGCGTTGGCAATGAGAGGCATAAGCATAACATGTGTGATTCGTGAACAGTGCAGTGGTGAAGCATGTAAGGAGGCTGAATAAAGAGAATGGTACGCGATAGCAATCTTTGATGGACAAAAAGGGAAGTGAGATCCACAAGGGTGATCTCAGAGGCGAAAACTCCGTCAAAGCAGAGTTTATGCTTATGTTTATAGTTTGTGTATAGTTTATGTACATATGCTTATGTTTATAGTTTATGTATAGTTCATTATATTCTGCAACAATAAGAATTTCTATTACCATTATTAAAAAAAAAAAAAGTTTCTATCTACCTGTATATATATATCTACATTTGCCTTCTTATCTCAAAATTAGAAATTAAATTACTTATGGTGTTTGCAAGAATTAATTACTACCAATAATACCGTGCACAAAATTGGTTAAAATATTGTTAGATAATAAACTCATACAAATTATTAAAAAAAAAAAAGAAATCAGGAAAATAATTTCTTAACGTGTTTGGAAATTTGGAGAAGAAGATTACCCAGGTAAAAATAAATAAAATAATGAAATTAAAGATTTCTTCATTCTAGCAACTAATCAAATAAAATAATAAGAGCATATAAATAGATTTTCGCCATAAAATTCGACGAGCTACAAGAACAAAAACCTATATCCACTAGAACAATAATTTTCTGGAACTTTACCGAGCATTGTCGCTGGACATGGAGGCAGGGGCTTTTTATTTTCTTTTTTTTTTTTAAGGTAGAATAAGGGTTTTCATTTAATAGTTCAATTGAAATAATATTTTGAGCAGAGATTAAATGAGGCAAGGTCCATCGTATATTTAATAGACCTCATTTGACAGTCAATTTAAATGATGTATTTTGTTCCCTAACACTGGGGAAGTTTTTGGGTTCCTTATTGTAGAACTCCCCAATACTATTATAATTTTGTTATTTTAATACTATTAATACTCTATTATTTAGGATTATTACTATATATAATCTTAACGGTAAAGCTGTAGCTCCCCTAACCTCCTCAAAACAAACTTCCCAATTACACGGGAAATTACACCTTCTCTCTTTCACCTATCCTCAAATTCAATTCTTAATATTTTTCGAACTTATCATTGTAAGTTCATTTTTTTTTTCTTTTTATGTTATTTTCACTTTGAATCCATGATATTGTCTGATAAATGGAGCTGCATTTATAATTCACCTATGTCATTGCATTTTGACATTTTTAATATTTATCATTGAGAAGTTCTTATTCTGGTTGATAATGTTGTTGATTTTATTGCATGTAATTGGCGAAATTGATCACAAGGCCAGATAAATCAACAATGGCAGGAACCGAAAAAATTCGAACAATGCACACATTTGATGGATCTAACTTCACCGTGTAGAAACCTTGTTTCAGAAATTTGAGTAAAATGGATAGGAACTAGAATTAGAAACCTACCAAGTTCGATAAAAGATCAATATGGTTTTACCATGATTTAGTTGAGAAATGATGACCATTATTTTAAATCATGAATATATAGCCATTAATCACAATCACCTAGTATAGAGAGAATATAATGATAAAAAAGACCATACTTTGTAAACTGGGTTTTCTTTTCATGTACATGCAAAACTGGATTTATTACCTGTTTAAATTTGAGGCAACAATATCTACTGATTGAATTTCATTTTTTTCTTTGTTACTAGTAATTGATTTAATTTGGAAAGTTGCTTCTAAATCTTGACATTCAAGTGTAGCACCTATGTGACCGATTCATCAAAATGTTTGAATGTGGATTCAAGTCTCAGTACATTGGTGGCCAGAGGGAGAAATTTGTAAGGTACGCAATGAAAGCCTTCCCATTTTGCTTTTCTTCTAATTTCTGCAAATTACCCATTTGTCATTAATAAATTATATCAAAAGAAGAGGCAACAACTTGCAGACGTGCAACGCGAATCTCATATATATGTCGTTACGCCAAAATCTCAACTATGATTTCGTATACGTAGAGAACAAATACTAAATAGGAATTTGTGTTTCTTCTTAGCCTTTATGAATGTCAAGGTTTCAAGTCATATTATTTTGTCCCAAAATTATATGTATTTCCTTTCCAGTTGTGGATGTTTGAAATATGATGGAAAACATGTAGGTTGGATGAGTTAGACTCTACCTTGTCAATGCCAGTTCCCACGGCCGGAATGAAGCGATGCAAATTCAATCTCGAGGGATTACCATTACCTTTCACTGGTCGATCGAAGAAAAATGCGTCAAAATCATTTAGGTACGGAGTGAAGAAAGGGTCAGATGGACTAATGACATTTGGTAGGTCACTAAGAACAGGGGTCACAAGAGCAGTTTTCCCAGAAGATCTCAAAGTGTCTGATAAAAGGATATTTGATCCTCAAGACAAGTCCCTCTTGTTATGGAACAGACTCTTCGTCATATCTTGTATCTTCGCAGTTTCCATTGATCCATTCTTCTTCTACCTTCCTGTCTTCAACCATAAATCATATTGTCTTGGAATGGACACCAAGTTAGCTGTCACAACCACCACTCTCCGGACAGTAATTGACATGTTCTACCTTTTCCGGATGGCCCTTCAGTTTCGGACAGCTTTTATTGCGCCATCCTCTCGGGTTTTTGGAAGAGGTGAACTTGTCATTGACCCCCATCAGATAGCTATGAGATATCTACAGCGTTATTTCATCGTTGATTTTCTCTCTATTCTTCCCTTACCACAGGTTTGGACAAATAACATAAGACATGTCATGATCAACTCTTTTGTAACCTTAGTCTCCCTCTAACCGATAATTTCGATGTCATTACAGATTGTAGTTTGGAAGTTCCTTCAGAGATCAAAAGGTTCAGATGTTTTGGAAACCAAGCAAATATTGCTATGTATTGTTTGTTCGCAGTTCATACCGAGATTTGTCCGGTTGATACCTTTGACTTCAGAACTTAAGAAGACGGCCGGGGCTTTTGCTGAAAGTGCCTGGGCTGGCGCTGCTTACTATTTGCTTTGGTTTATGCTTTCTGGCCAAGTAAGCCTTTGTATAGCAGTACATGGAGGTTGATATGGTTACTACTTACTAATCACGCTAGACCTGCGGTCACTTGTAAAGATTTGACTTGAGTTGCGAAAAATTATGCGAAATTTCACATACTTGTTACATTTGTTTGATCACAGGTAACGGGGGCTATCTGGTACTTACTAGCTGTAGAACGAAACGACACATGCTGGAGGGAGGCTTGTACTCGCAGTGGAAGATGTAAGATAGATTATTTGTACTGTGGCAATAAGCACATGGCGGGTTACGACGATTGGCAAGCCATCAGGGACCAAGTTCTTGTCACTCACTGTTCTGTTGCTGATATGACATCGCGATTCAAGTATGGAATCTACACTCAGGCTATATCGTCTGGCATTGTTGAATCCAGAAATTTTTTCTCAAAATTTTGCTATTGTTTATGGTGGGGAATGCAGAACTTGAGGTATATCACTTTTTTTTTAAAAAATTTTGTTTTTTTCTTTATAGTAGCTAAAATAAAGTTTTGAATAGGCTAACTCTCAGATTTCTGAGCTTAAAAGTCTGGTATTTCATTTTTTGCAGTACACTTGGTCAGGGTCTTCAAACGAGTACCTATCCTTTAGAGGTCCTCTTTTCCATAGGAATAGGTATAGCTGGGCTCATCCTTTTCGCTCTCCTAATTGGAAATATACAGGTAAGTTTAATGAGTTCCAAAAATTTTGGCTGTATCTTATAAAGTATTTATATCTCTAATGGAAGATTAGGTTTTTAAGTTTCTGGCAATTTCCACAGACCTACCTTCAGTCCATTACTATTCGGCTCGAAGAAATGAGGATCAAAAGGCGCGACTCAGAGCAGTGGATGCACCATCGCTTGCTGCCGCAAGAGCTTAGGGAAAAAGTTCGTAGATATAATCAGTACAAATGGCTGGAGACTCGAGGTGTCGACGAGGAAAGCATAGTCCAGAGTCTACCAAAAGATCTTAGGAGGGACATTAAAAGACACCTTTGTTTGAATTTGGTCAGAAGGGTACGTATTACTTAGTTGTGGCGACCTTTGGATAAAGTGAAAAACTCTATTATGTGATCTACCAGTTGTCATATCAGTTCATGGTCATTTTCAAGTAGAGTTTTTTAACATGGACGAATATGCAGGTTCCTCTATTTGCCAATATGGATGAGCGGTTGCTTGATGCCATTTGCGAGCGTCTGAAGCCAAGTTTATACACAGATTGTACCTATATAGTCAGGGAAGGTGATCCTGTCAACGAGATGCTATTCATTATACGTGGTCGTTTAGAAAGTGTGACTACAGATGGTGGTAGGAGTGGATTTTTCAACCGAGGTTTACTGAAAGAAGGGGACTTCTGTGGAGAAGAGCTTCTAACATGGGCATTGGATCCAAAAGCTGGTTCGAATTTACCTTCATCTACTAGAACAGTTAATGCCTTAACTGAGGTTGAGGCTTTCGCCTTGGAAGCAGAGGAGTTGAAGTTTGTTGCTAGTCAGTTTAGGCGACTTCATAGCAGACAGGTTCAGCATACCTTCCGTTTCTACTCGCAGCAATGGAGAACTTGGGCCGCCATCTTTATACAAGCTGCATGGCGCCGGTATGCCAGGAGAAAAATGGCTGAGAAAAGGCGTAGAGAAGAAGAGGAGGAAGAAGAATATGATTGTAGTGAGGAAGACGATGAAAGGGCTTTAGTAGACCGGAGTATACGTTCTTCCAGGCTTCGTGCAACCATCTTCGCTTCCCGCTTCGCAGCAAATGCACTTCGTGGTCATAGGCTTCGCAGTGAAAGTACCAGGGGACTAGTGAATCTGCAGAAACCCCCTGAACCTGACTTCTCTGCTTATGACGCCGACTAAAACCCCCTTTTTTTTTTATGCTGAAAACGACGGAGCTGCCCTCTCCAGTAGTATTTTACACCAAACATTGTACATCATAAAAGTGAGCCAGATTGCAGTTCAAATGAAAATTTTCTCATTGCACCGAAAAAATTGAGGAGTTAAATTCCTCTTCATTTTCTGATATTATATATACAGTGGAATAGAGCATGAAGATTTCCAGATTTATTGTGTATCTCACAAGGGTTTAATACCTTTCAACCTAAATCAAAAAAAAAAAAAAAAAAGAAGCAACTATATTTCAACTTAAAAAGGAAATGAAAAGAAGCCCCACGCCTTGATATATCTTGGCATTACCAGATTGGCGGTACAGATCCATCAGAACGCATGCACTATCCTTTTTTTTAGTTTCCTTTTCCATTGATCCTGCTCAACTACGCCAATCGGAAGATGCTTCTAATTCAACATCTTCTTCCCACCAAGTAGTACTCTGCAACATTAGTTTTACATCTAATTAGTGGATTTCCATGTCCATATTTCTCTCTCATACAATTCTCTTTGAAACTGAAATTTTTTAAAGATATTCAAGGGGAAAACTCTGCTGGGCTGGAATAAACTACAATGACAAACTCGTCGGTTATAGTCACAAGTGATGCACCTTGTAGCCTCTGCGAAGAAATTCTAGTGAGCTTCCTTGTTCCTCCTGTAGTCCTAGGACCCTCAATAATTCTTCTTTTGTCTACATAACAAAATCAAAGATTAGCATAGACAACTAAAAAACTACTTTGGGAAATTGATGGAAATCACAGACAGATTAGAGTCAGAGACAAATATTTACTTCTCCCAGAGTGAAGCGCGTTGAACTCTCTGCGACGCAAGCATAAGAACCATCTGCTTGTTTAAGCATTACCTGCCACGGTCCTGAACAATTTGAAGAAAAAATTTAAGTGAACTGACACAACATCCAGGATTCAGCACATAACACAAAAATAAAGTAAAAACTTCACCCAGTTTTGAAGAGATATTATATACCAGGGTATTGGCGAAATAATGCTCCATTGTAATTTACGATGTAAGGTGCTACTGCTACTGTCTTAGAAGTTAACAAATAAATGGTTACTAAGACTGAACTTAGAAATATAGTACGGGAAAGAGACATATAGACATGTACCTTTGAGTATTCTCTGGTTCGAATGTAGAACACTGGAATGAATTGAGAAAGAAATCGATAATGCAGATCTTTGGGTGGAAATCCAAGAAGACCCAAGTCAGCACTGCAAAGTTAACAGCTTTTGAAATGAGGAGTATATTAAAATAGTAAAAGAAATAATTGTCACTCAAGATCAAGAAAGGTGTAAAGATTACCGCAATGTCTCAAGTTCGAGATTAAACAGAAGTGTTGGGGTCGACAAGGCAAAACTTTCCTGCAGATACTCTCAGATTTAGAGAAGGAAGAGGATTACAAGCTACAACAGTATTCTCACAATGCAATGGAAGGATGACAATTCTAAAGCATTCTCGTGTGTCAATTGATCAATTTAAAAAAATTATTAACATTTTCCATTGGTCAAGATGCCATACCACATACTTCTCTATGGAAGCAAGTTCACGTGTGCTGCAATTAATAAACATGTAGAGAGACGGAGGCTCATTGGACGTCCAACGATCTGCACTTGCAAGAGGTGATGCGATGTAAAATCAGATTTTTTTAATTATATCATAGTAGAATACTAATATTTATTCACAGAACCAACCTTCATTCTCATCTTCAAAATCAAAATCAAGTGTGTTCCTTATTGATCTGAAGAATGAAGTGACAGCATCACCAGGAACATCATCCAAGGAACTTATGGTTATACCATCAACCTGAAACACGAATAAAAAGAGTAAAATCACAAAAGGCATTAAAAGACATTTTGATCTTAAACGTTTTCTAGATATTCTAAGGGCATTGGTGTATTTCTATTAGATACAAATAAAATATACAAGCCTACATAACACACAATTTAAGAACGTGAAGCATAATACAACATACAACCATAAACTAACAGAACAATATGAACAATATGTTTATTCTTTTCACAGTGGAATCTTAGACGTTTATATTTCCATTTTGCCAAGAACTTTTTTCTCTATTGTTTTGGTTGGTAACTCTATTTCATACCACCCAGCGAAGCTGAACTAAAGAATAGCCTTACAACCCCAAACTACAGTACCTCAATGATAATATAAAGCACGTGGGTTAGAGATAAAAGGAGATGATGACATATTTTATTACCGAGTCTAGAGCTGCTTTGAACAACTGTGAGGCCCTGCGCTTTTCTGGTTTATCAGGAAACACCTGAAATTAAAATTTATCGAAAAAATATCTTCAAGTGGCACTTATAAACTACATACATACAGATTAAAACAATCCTCTACTTACAATGCAGGCTCGGGTTTCCTTTCTTTCTCGGAGCTTCCTTACAACAGCCAAGGCAAGTTGAATGTTGGCATCTATGAATTCATCTGAAGATCCCTTTACAATTTTAGGAATTTGAGAAAAATCATGTCTCATGTATTCAGATTGATATGTGTCATCAATTAGCCATACTCACTGTCAATGATAAGATTGAATCAACCGATAAAAAATGATAAATTTGACCTAAGTTAAGCATGACAGGTAAAACTATAGCTTTTGTTGAAATACAGAGACAAAAACAAACACAAAATCACCAAATTCTGCTAAGAGATTCAAAGAAATCAGAGTAGAGAAATGTACCTTATAGGAAGATATGTTGCTTGGCAAGGGCCTTGAGTAATCATCCATTGGAAAAAAAAAAAAAAAAAAAAAAAAAAAAAAAAAAAAAAAAAAAAAAAAAAAAAAAAAAAAAAAAAAAAAAAAAAAAAAAAAAAAAAAAAAAATCAAAGTAAAGTGTTATGCATAAACTTCTATACATTGTCTCTCAAACTGAAATGAGCCATTGACATGAACCCTTTTCTAACTCAAATAAACGAAATGGGCATTAAAAAATAAATAAATAAACAAATAAAAAAAGGTAAGACTAAAGAAGTCTACAAAAACCATAAATGGGAACAACCCAGAGCCCAAATTCAAGTACAAAGGTGAAAAAACACTTACGGGAAATCAATCTCCAAGCGAGTCTTTCCATCTTCGAGAGCATAAGCAAGCGAATTAGCGGCGTCAGTGACGAGAACTTCGTAGGACTTGGGCTTGTAGAGTGCAACTCCGGCCTTGGGGTCGACACCGGGCGTTCGAGAAGCTTTTTCCTCCTTGACACACTGGATTTTGGTACTCAACAATTGAGGTTTCGGAATAGCTTGAGAGGCAGAGAAAGTGGGTTGTGAAGTGAAGAAGTGAGTGTGAAACAGAGGTGTGTAATGGGTTTTACGAAGTGGGTAGAGGCTGTAAGGCGGTGATAGTGAGAAGGAC
Source organism: Trema orientale (assembly GCA_002914845.1). Lineage (NCBI taxonomy): Eukaryota > Viridiplantae > Streptophyta > Magnoliopsida > Rosales > Cannabaceae > Trema > Trema orientale. Next base: position 158,158 of record JXTC01000095.1, on the reverse strand, counting down.
ATGGTGAGCATGGCCATTTCTGGCGAGAAGCTTGTTTATGGAATTATGGTGTCCGTGACAGAGAAGAGGGAGGGAAACCAGTGGCAGAGGAGACCAGATGATAACGGACTTGAAGACTGCCTCTGTTCTTACTTTTGGATCCTTGTCTTTCTGGGGAATTGTGATTTGACCCCTTGAAGTTCTTTTCTCTTTCTAAAATACTCCAAAGGTTTATTTGGAGGCAGAATTAAATTAGACTGGATTGAACCATTGAATAGGATGAGATTGGATTAGATTAAGTTGGACTGTATTATACTATTTAGTAAGGACTAAAATACAAATACATAATAAAACTTATTTTTACAATAATTTTAATTGTGTTTTGTAAATAAGTAAATAGATATTGTCAAAAATAGAAAAGATAAATTTAAATAATAATTTAATAAAATAATATAATTTTGAATTTATTTCTGAAAATGGATATATAAAATGAAATTTTTTTTCAATTAAAAAACTAAAAACTAGTATATATATAGACATTTTATTTAAAAAAAAAAAAAAAACCCTCCTATGACTAAATTAACACATCGTCAAGTGGCATAAGTTAGTCCCATAAGAAGGGGACTAAAAATTTATGGGCCTCTTACAAAATTCTGGAGTCAAGTACCAAAAATTGAAAAATCCCGGAAGAGCTAATTTTTTTGGAAAATCTCGGATTGATTTAGAAAAATATCAATTTTTATTAAAAAATATTTAGAAAAATATCATTTTTATTCAAAATTGGTATTTTTCAATGATACTTGAAGTAATGTTACCTCAGGTAACTCGATTAGCTAATCAATTAATAAAAAATGCTATTTTTCTAAATACTTTTAAATGTGGTATTTTTATAATTAAATTCGAGATTTTTCAGAATAATTTTAAAACCCGGGATTTTTCAATTTTTTTGAAAAATTATCATAAAAAATGAAATTTCCTCCTAAAAAGGGAGGTAGGGCTCTTAAGAAAATGACATGGATAGGACTAAGTAGGCCTTAATGACTTATTTTGTGCACTTTTCTAAAAAATGATATTTTTAGGAGTATCGAGTAGGAGTGTACAAAAAAATTGCCAGACCGACCAAACTAAATAAACTGATCAACCGTAATCGAAAAAAATTAAAGCCAATAAAATCGAAAATCAAAAAAACCGAAAACTGAAAAACTGACATTAGTTTGGTCGATTTTCTCTTCAACTCCAAACCGACCGGTAAAAAATGACTGAACCGATACTTTAATTTATCTTTTTCCTTTTTTATTTAATTATTTACATATTTAAAATATTTTTTTTGAGTGATTACATATTTAAAATATTGAAATACTATATAATATAAAAAAATTTCCTAAAACTGATATTTGATATCTTTTTTAATTTTTCTCAAACCTAAATACTATTATTTATCAACTCTCTATAGGCCCAACAATGTTTTATTTTGTAATTATCTAATACCCAAATTATTATATAAATATATCTATTTTTATATTCAAGTTTGATTTATATATCTAAATCTATAATTATCCATTTGAATTTTCATATTTATGATTTTATGGTTGTTTTGTGCTACTATTTCACAAGTAGTTTTAGTTTAAAGTTAGAACATTTTTTTAAAAGAAAGAAAAAAAAAGAAACACAATAATTTTTTAAAAAAAATTGTTCTTTCTTTTCGGTTTATGCCGAAAAACCAACCGACCAAACCGAAAAATTGATTAAATAATCGACCAAACCGACTAAATAATTGGTAGATTTTTTTCGGTTAAAAACTGACCAACCGACTAGATACTCAATCGGCTTTTTTATATATTTTTCTTAGTCGATTGGTCCTACTATCGAGGACTTCTTGATCATAGATTAAGAGCTTTTTGACTATGAAAAAATCGTTATTTAGAACGTTTTCATAGTCAATAAGTTCTTAATAGGTCGAGACGTCATTGACACTCCTAAAAATATTATTTTTAAAAAGATGCACAAAAAAGCTATTTTGGCCCGAGTTAATCCTATACATATCCTTTTCTCGGACTCCTTTATCCAGTCCTTCCTTGAGCCTAAACATAGGAGTGAGTTTAAATATGGGACTGGATGTATTTTGTTATGAGAAAACTACTTATAAGAAAGATATACAATGTTGTTCTAAACTAATTTATTGTTGGTGACATAGTCTTGGATATGTTTAGCTTTATTTTCTTTGTTAATGGATCTCATGATTAATATTAATTAATTATGTATTTTGTGATTAAATTACATGTGGTTTACTTATGTTTGCATTATGACTAAAAATAAAAGAGTTTCTCTAAATGAATTCTAATTGGGTCTATTATTGTAAAGAGTAATATTTCTTATTTATAATAATGGGATAATATCACCTAGGATCCTCAAACTTTTTCCAGTATATCACTTAGGTCCCCAACCTTTTTGTTGTAGCACTTAAATCCCCAAACTATTAGTTTTCGTCACATGTTAATCACTGGGCCTTTTTCGGTCTAAAAGTGGCGTTAAATAACCACGTGCATAGCACATGACTTTCTTCCCATTAGTATAACCTAGAGGGAAAAAAAAAGTCTTAGGCACCAAATACCTCACTTTTATGTGCCTAAAGAAAGAAGAAATGAGTCATCTCCATTGAAGTTCAGATTAGGTGAAAAAATGGGGGCTGAAATTTGCAAGTATGGTCACAAAGTTGAAATGAAAACTTCGTGTACTAATTTAAACCCCGGAAGAAAGTTTTTCACTTGCTACAAGAAAAAGGTAAGAAATTTCTAATTTTTTCTAGGTTTGTATATAATTCAATACAACTTAATTATTTATTTATTTCTGTTATAGCAAAATGGAGAATGTGGGTAGTTTGAATGGATTGACCATTCAATGTGCGAGGGATCTAAGAAAATTATTTCAGGTTAATTACAAAATATAAGGAGGCTCGAATCAAAGAATTTAGAGTTTAAAAGAGGGAAAACATCAAAAAAGAGGTTTCCATGTACCTAATTATAGCTGCTTTTTTGTTGATTTAGTTGACGCTCTAGCTGCTTAATGTTGTTGAATTTAAAGCTTGGTTGAATGAAGGATTTTTTTTTTTTTTGCTACTAGTTCTATTGACAAATGAGTTTGTTAAACTTTGTTTTTGGATAATGGAAGAAATTGTTAGGATTTCGATATTTTCATAAATGAGGGTGCCTAACGTTATTCGCATCTACTGTAATGCACAATTTGCTTAATGTATATATGAATGAATTAGTTTTTGGTTCAATTATGAAATTAATTAATGAAATTGCCGAAAAAAATATATTATATTATAATGAATCAAGTCAATATGTTAATTACCCTATTCAATTATTAGTTACCAATTCTATCCATTTAATCAAAGCTAATTTGGAAAAGAAGTTACCATTTTAAACAATTGGATATAAAAGTCTAACATCTTTAAAAATGCCTAAGTTCAATACATGCCAATAAACAGAGCTGTGTATAAATGCCAACATAAGGAAAATGAATTTTCCTAGTAAAATAAAGGAAAGGGCTTTAGGTTCTTGTATAGGCTATATTGAAGTTCAAAGGCTACAAATCTTTCCATTCACAATGATCTAAATGGCAACAAAGACTGAGTAAAGCTCTAAATAGTAGAGATGGCCAAACACGAGTTCAAGCTGCTGTATAAATGACACAAAATCAGCTAAATATGACATTCACACCATAAAACAACATAGTTAATGTTCCTGCTACACAAATATGATAATTCCAGAATAAAGCATAGGAAAAAATTGTTTGAAAAAAATAAAAATGATAGTGAATAGCTTTTCATTTCCATTAAACTATTCCCAAATGGCCAAAGGTTTTTGCTAAACCATATGTGTCATATACATGTCATTTGTGTACTCAAAAGGACTTATAGTCAGTTGTATCATATCATGTACCTATTATCTATACTGTATGAATATCATGTACGGATATTCTACCCAATAATATGGATCCCGTATAATCCTATTATAAACAAAACACGTACAGGTTCTATTCATAAAATTTGTCCCAAAAGGATTATCAAAAAATATGGCAATAGTTCAAAAGAAGCAGTCCTACAAAAAAGGTGCACTATGTTGCACCAACATCTATGTTTACTCTAGGTTGCACCACTAGAACCAGTGCTCCACTTTGCTACTTAGCATTCCCTTTTGATGATTGTTGCTTCATTCCAACCTACATTAGAGAGTAGGGGAAAAAAACAAATTACAAGGAGACATTTGTATATCAAAAACTGGTAACTAATCATATTACAAGCAAGAAGAATATAACCTGATTTTTCTTCAAGGAGTTCTTTTCTTCTTGGTCATCCTAGGTGCACGTTTTGATTGAGCTTGAGCTAAACTTTCAGTTTGAGTTTGCACTTGACCTTAAGCTAAAGCTTTAGTTTTTCTGGGAGGTTTATAATGAGGATCACAACTTCTTGTATTTGTATATTTTGGTCATAGTGCTTACACTTTATGACCATACCAAACCTTCTTAGTGTTGATGCATTTGGCTATAACTCACTCTTTTCGTATTTTTTTTTAGGACATCCTAGTTGTTTCTTCTTTTTTTTTTTTTTTTGGTTCTATGATTTGTCGTTGCTTTATATTTGTCAGAAATTAGGACTATTTATGGGCTTGATGATTAGAGTGTATGCCTTGATCAACGTCTTCTTCTTATAGCAACAATCTACAAATCTCAGCATGTCTAATTTCTTGTCCAATATGCATATTAAAGCATGTTCACATGGTATCCCAGTGAACTAGTACTTGAGGTAGCTGTATTATTGTGCATCTACGTCCACTGCAAATTGATCTCCAATTTTAATTTTCTTTACTTAAAATGTAAGTCCTCTTGCTCAAGTAGCCATACACACCCCACCAAGTTTTTATTTATCTTAAGAGGTTTTAGAATCTTTGGACCAACTGATATCTTCCAATTATCAAGTTCTGCCCTTTTCTTTGCCATCCTAGTCATCAGATAAAATTGGATACTTTCCAATATTGTGATGATGGGTTTATCTCATGCATGGAGATTAGCACTATTGAAGGCTTCATAAATGTTATTAAGCAGAAGATCACATTTATTCAATGGATGGAAGTGACTTCTACTTTATTGTGCTGGTGACATCTCACTCAACCACTTCCATACTGATTGATCAGCGCTTTTAATTTGGCCATCTCTGCTTTAAACTATGGGATAGTCTTGTTATTGCACATGTCTATACATGGTCTTTCAGAGCTAAGCCCTTATATTCAACTTTGAAATTGTTATATATATATCGCGTACATAGAACCTTTTCTCAGAATGTTGACCAATCATGTTGATTGCATCAACCAATCCCTTCTGTCTATCACTCATGAAAGTCTATACACTTGTGCTGTCAATTTTCAAGTCATCTGCGAATAGTTCTAAGAACCAAGTCCATGATAAATTATTCTCTACCTCGACAACAGTAAATGCAATAGGAAATATTGAGTTATTTCCATCTAATCTCACTGTAGCTAAAATCTGGCCATTCTGCTCCCTTTTTAAGAAACAACTATCTAACCCAATTAATCTTCTACAACCAGCCATAAACATTTCTTTACAAGCTGCCAAATATATATAAATTCTCTAAAACACTCTCTTATTCTTCCTTTCTAGCTGTATTTTCAAATTAATAATACTGCCTATATTAGTCCTCAACAACTCATCACAGTAATCTTGAAGCAATTATATTGTTCTTTTACAGTACCTCTTATCACTTCTAAGGCCTTCTCTCTAGCTCTATAATACTGCATTCTTAAGATAGTAGTTGTACACTTATTTTTGTACTAGCTCTACAAATGTAGTCCTCGATAAGTTTGGTTCGGACCTAAATCGGCTTAGGTATTTCTTAGACAGCCATGTAAAATCCAATCTCAGATTATTGAAGACCAGTCCACAATCATATTGAGGATGCAACTTCCTCACTTTAAAGGTAACCTTGTCTACCATTACTCTTGCATAGAGTAGGAATGGGCAACTTTCATCATAAATAATCTGTAACCTTAGCTTATCGTTCTTGGCATATTTGATAGCGTAACTATTTGATAGCATACACTCTTATAGTATCTCTAACCACTTTGACTGTTCCAAATTCTATACTTGATATACATTTGATAACAAGATGTTACAATAGAATATGCAAATTGAGTATTTAACACATACTGCTTAAGCACATGTTAAGAACCACAATAATGAATTTAAAGGAAAAAAAAGAAAAAATAATAATAATTTACAAAATTTTCGACAAGTGACCTTACTGAAATACAAGATTAGCCATGTCTATATTCTCATTAAAAACTAGAGGCACTTGTTGTCCACTATATCCCTATCTCCATGGCTAACATTTCCAATAGGAATAATTTGGAGGAATAAACCCATTGAAAGTGAATTTTGAATAAAAGCTTAAGTTTTAAAACTCTTTATAAAATAGTCTTTTTACATTGTCAGGTATGGTGCTGAGTATAGTCGAGTACTTTTGAAAAAGACTACTTTGCAAATAAACTAAAAACATACGCCTTTTTGCAAATATGTGTTTTAAAAGAGATTTTTTTGCTAATTGACCATTTCTAGTATCTCCTTCAAAATCAGAATCTCCATCAATGTGTTCTACTACACCATTTCCTCCAATCCTGAAAACACCATTCTAATGGCCATTCTTATTAAAAACCTGCTCATCAGGGATAAAAGGAGTCTCATCTTGCTCAAAAGCTTTATCATGGTTTTCGGTATCCAACCTCAAATTATCTCCTCTAGTTACATTATTTTGTGCATTTTTAAGTGGAGGCTGAGAAACTATTTGACTTTGGCTCTTAAGAGGGGGTCGTCATCTAACTCCCTTATCACACCCCCTGACTTTCTTCGAGGAGGAGGGGGCTCATCTTCCAATTCAGTAATCACAGCACCTAACTTTCTTTTAGGAGGAGCACCAAATTGAAAAGAGTTCCAATCATCATTATAAAGAGTCATAATTATCTCCCCCAAAAGCCCATACAAATGCATTATCTCCATAATAATTCCCATAATAATCTCTATTATTATCTTCCAATCCATATTCTGAAGATACATCATCATCAGAATTTATGACAATAGGATTACTTTCAGATGGACCAGCCTTGGTAGGTAATAGTTTAGTTCTTGATGGACCACCGATATTGGCTTTTGGTAAAGGTTAGGACTAGGATAGGCATTTTTTTGGCATTGGTAATTGAAGAAATATATCAGCTTCCCTAGTTAATTTTATACTTTTTTCCAGCTCATAACTTTCTTTATCATTAGTAATCCTCATAAGCCCATCATCTAATGTCATTCCAGGTTTTTTAACTAGAAACCAACAGGCAAAGAGTACCCAAATAAATTGGGTATATGATCTAATTCCAATTTACAGAGTATGTCAATAGTAAAATAGTAAAAGTAAATTACTTGACCATTTAGGTACTCAATTCTATCCATCTTATCAAAAAAGTCTCTACCGTGATGATATTTAATTGTAAAATAATGCTCATTTCCAACTGCCCAAAAGAAAAAAAAACTCTAATATTTATCATCATAATAATGTGCAGAAAACAATAAACTTTTTTTGTAATAAAATCTAACACACTAACATGCATAAACTTTACTAAATATATTTACTAATATGTATAATAACAATCAGTATTGAAACTCTAAACAAAAAAAAAATCCCTTTAAACAAAATGATTCGAAGCTCAAACTTTCATGGAAAAACTAATTCAAACTACCTACTAATTAACTATAACAAAATCCACAGTCTGCTTCCTCAATTTTCCTATTTACTCAAAAAGAAAAGTATTATATAACTACTTTTTAGACAAAAATATTCACAATATGACTCATACTAACTTGCATAAACTCTACTAGATGTACTTTACTAATCTATATATTGCCAACAATATTGAAACTCTAAAAGTATTGTATTTTGCCCTTAAAAAAAATATTATTTTCTCCATTATCAATTTTTTATTTAATAAATACAACCCAATCAAATATCACAAATACACCGTAATTAGGAGGTTTGCCCTTGGACTTCGTAGTATTGTGAAGCTCTAAAATGCTCTAACAAACCAAAGGAAAAATGCAAAATGAACTAAGTTCTTAGGTTTCTTAGATGGAGAAAATCAAAGAAAAAAAGCCAAAAAAAAATGCGAAAACCCCTTAACCCAAAAGAGTAAGACCCAGAAAATAAGTAAAAGAATATTACTTCTCTAAAATCCCAAACCCATAGTTGTTTCAAGATGAAGAAGATCACGATACCAAAATTCCATTATTATCTTACTCAAATAATTGTGGAAGAAGATCAGACCCTTCACTATTCGGATGTGGGGAAAAATGAAAACCTAGGTTTTCTCCCAATATTTCCCTTTGATGAAGAAGAGTTGAAGATGCTAGGGAGTAGAGAATGCCATACTTTGAGGAAAGGAAAAAAAAACGATGGAGAACAGGAGAATGATTAAACTGCTAAGTAATTTCTCTTTCCAACTTATACTCATGGGAAGAAGGTCATGTGTTATATACATGATTATTTAATGCTTCTTTTGGATAGAAAAAGGCCCAAAGATTAACATGTGACGAAAAGTAATAGTTTGGGGATTTAAGTCCTACAAAAAAAGGTTGGGGACCTACGTGATACATTGAGAAAAATTTGGGGACCCTAGGTGATATTAGCCTTATAATAATACATTTATTTTACCTATTAAAAAAAAGTGCACACATGTTTCTAGTTTGTTTCTTTATAGTTATTGTATTATTTTTTAATGTGAATGACTCTATTTTCACTTTTTTTTTCTCCTTTCTTTTTTTTTTCCCCTTCGATTAGCTTTTATCTTACGAAACTACTATTTAAAATGACATAAAAACACAAATTTGATACAATAAATGAAATATGGTTGCCAATCCAGGAGGTTTTTTTTTTTTTAAAACCTATGTATAGTTATTTTTTTCTAGCCGTTGGATCATCATCTAACAGTGATCTAACGGCTATAATGATGTGCATGAAAAGATATGTATCATTAATACTATTTCTCTCTCTTACTTTTTACTAAAAAAATATACATAATAAATTTTAATTGGTTAAAATGATACTTATGTATAGGTTAAAAAAAATACTTACTAGATTGGTGGCCATGAAACATATATATATATATATATATATATATATATATATATATATATATATATATATATATATATATGTTGTAAAGCACTAATAAATACAAATATTTGACATTGACTATTTTTGCCAGAAAAATGGATTTATTCTCATTATAAAAAGTTGAGATTCATAAAAGAATTATACAATTATACGGATCAATATTTGATACAGGTTCTAATGCCAAATATATATACATATATACACGTTATTTCACAGTTTTAACCATGTGTTTTTGGAATATACAATTTACTCTTGCCACATACTTGATAAAACCACACTTAATTTAAAATTTAGAATTTAAATATTGCTTAATCCACCTCTTAATTATTCCAATAAAACCCTTAAATTATCTTTCCAACCCGGTTTTTTTTTCCCTCTGCATGTTAATCTTTGATGTTTCATAAATTCCAATGAAACAATGCATGGTGTGACCTGTGAAATAAATTATAAAGCACCAATTAGTTTGCAAAAAGGTAAAAAATGAAATCAAATTTTATTGTGATAAAAGAGAGCGATTAAAAATGTTTAACATCCCTAAAAAATTACGAGCATCTTGTCTCTTTCCTTTTTCTTTTAAGTGCACATCTCTTAAATCTCTTTTAAACTTTTTTTTTTTTAAGCTTACTTTTTTCATTTCGTGATAATTTGAAGCTTATTGTAATTCTCCCATATTTGCAATGGAACAATGATGATTGCAATCATCATTATCAATTCAAAATGGTGTTTATTATTTATAAAGATGTGTGTAAGGAGAAGGTTTTTTTTTTCTTTTTTTTTTTTTTTTTACGTAAAGAGAATCTCTTTTCTAATACTTTGTATTAAAATGTAATTTTACATCAGGTTCACTTTGTAAATAAAATAAATCTATTTATAAATAGCTATCTAAAGATGGCAAAATGAGCGGACCAGCCCGTATGGTTGAGAGGGGGCCCAGCCTAGCCCTATGGCCCATGCAGGCCTAGGCCGGCCCGTTCCAGCCTACAGTTGGTCCGTTTTTTTAAATTAAAAATTTTAAAATAATTTATTAATTAAGAAAACAAAAATATATACATATATATGTGATAAAACTTTTATCAAAAAAATAATTTTACAACTTTTATGATAAAAATTAAAAAATAATACATAACTTAAGTTGATAAAAAAAATAAGTAAAAAATAATTAAATTTGGAAAATAACAAATTCAAGAGAATAATAGAGAAATGAGAGAATAAAGAGACTAAGAGATAAGAGAGTTGTTTGTATGAAGAATTAGTGAGAGGATGGAGGTATTTATAGGATAGAATTTTAGGATTTTTTTTATTTTTTTATTTTTTTAATTAAAAAAAAAAAAGACCAACAGCTATTATAATCGTTGGGCCCAATGCCTATATAGGGAATGGAAGCATGGGCCTGGCAGGCCCGTGAACGAAAAAAAAAAAGCCCGGGCCAGGAGGCCAAAGGTGATAGGTCCAGTCCGGCCCTAGGAGTATGGTCGGGCTAGTCCCGGGCCTACCTTAAATGGGCCGGGCTGGGCCGCGAGCCAACCCATTTAGCCCATTTTGCCAGCTTTAGAGCCACTTATACAAAATTATACCTATAAATTTCAAATTTCTTAAAAAGTGTACTCTTCATTCATGAAATGACAAATTTACCCTCATTTAATACTATAACTAAATTGAAATTTGATTATTCTTATTTTCAAAACACATAAATTGTATTAACTTTTTTTTTTTTTTTCCAAAAGAATGAAGCCTTGAAATTAAAACCTTTAGTTTAATATGATTTTATTTTAATATTCTTTCAAATTTGTTGGTCTAATTAATTTTTTATTTCTTTTGTTGTTTAATAACAAGTGATAACTCTATGAAAATAGAGTTATCTGGTGTATTTTTAGTCTTAGGTTAGTTGCTTTAAAAGAATAAATTGTGTAGTTTAGGTGCCTTTCTTTACTTTATTTTAGTTTTTGGTGTTGCTGATGTTTAAGATCTAATCTAGTTAATATCTATCTTATTTCCTTTGATTTTAATTAGAATT
>JXTC01000095.1:43531-141161 GCA_002914845.1 Trema orientale | reverse complement strand
ATAATACTAGTGCTATTAATTTGTCCAAAAATCCAATTTTGCATTCACGTGCTAAGCATATTGATATTAGACATCATTTTCTTCGTGATCATATGCAAAAAGGTGATATTATTCTTGAGTTTGTATGCACGGAAAAATAACTAGCTGATATCTTTACAAAACCTCTCAACGAGGATCGTTTTTGCATGATTCGTAGAGAACTTGGTATGATTGATCTAAATGAACTTCATTGATACTATTCTTGCTTATTTAAAAATTGTTCCGTCATGAATATATGTCACTTTGATTGTTTGATTGATGTTTTAATCAAAATTGCCATTTAAAATAGTTTTTGAAATCAAAACAGCAGAAAACAGAGTTTTCGGCAGACCGAAAAAATTTTCGGTCTACCGAAAAACTGCTCCAGAAACGTCTCTGGTTTCTGGAAGAATCGGCAGACCGAAAACCATTTTTCGGTCTACCGAAAACGCGCGGTTCAGTATTTTTTAAAAACAATTTCGACAGTTTTTCTTTCACTTTCTCTCATTTTCTCTCAACCGTTTCTCTCTCTCACACATCCTATCTTCTTCCCATCTCTTCCCAGTCATTATGTTTCACTAAATCTCTCATTTCTCACTCAACTAAAGTTGATTCCATCACTTTTTCCTCCTTAAACCTTGTTTTTCACTCCATTCTTCATCAGTTTTCACAATCCCTTCTCCTCCTAAACCCTAATTTTGAAAAATCATCTTTCTAAGCTCTTCTTTTGTTCTCTTCAAACGATGGCTCCTAGAAGAGAGAATCCTAGACGAAAGGGAAAAGAAATTCGTCCTGAGGAACATGAACAGCGAACCAAGGCGAGACTTGACCTGCCTCTCCTTGAATCTCCTGCCCTCATGACCAGGTATAAAGAAATCTTTTCAAAGAAGAGTATCATCTGGGGTAGAACTTTCAATTTTAGAGATTTATCATATGTCAAGTTTCCTGATTACATTGAAAAAATGGGATGGTCTGATTTCTGCTCCCTTAGGGAGACAGGATATTCTAGATTAGTGAGAGGCTTCTATGCTTGTGCCAACATTTCTAGAGGCCAACATGCAATCTATGGGTCTCTAAAAGGTATTGATTTTGAGATTACTGAACAACTCCTGGCTGAAATTTTCCATATTCCAATGGGTGGTTACAAATTCCCTATTACAAACTCTTGGCCTATGATAGCAGATTTTGAACCCCAACAAGCCCTACTTCGGGTTTGTTCCCATGATAGTTTTCAACCTAAGCCCCGTGTCACTGATCTTACCTTAGAGGCTAGGATTCTGTTTCAATTTGTTGCCCACAATATGATCCCTAGAGCTGGTCATAGGGATGCTCCTACTTTTTGTGATATCTGTTTCATTGATTCCATTCTCGTTGGGAGAAAGATTGATTTGCCATTCTTCATTATTCATGAGATGATCCATGCTATAGAAAATAGGAGATTCTCTCTTCCTTATGGGTTCCTTCTCACTCGCATCTTCCAACATTTCAATATCCCGACCTTTGATGACGCTGAACGTAAACCATGGACCATAGACGTTGAAATGAATAACAAAACTTTCAGTCTTATGGGATTCACTTTTGTCAACAATGAATGGGTGGCCAAAGGTAGACAGCCACATAGACAAGGACCAAGCGCTCAACAAGAAGCTGGAGGCAGTGGTGCTCGAGTTGCTGAAGGTGCTCCTGAGGAGACACAAGCTGAGGAAGTTCCTGTTCCACCAGAAGGCATTCAACAACCTCTCCGAACGCCTGAGGAAGTTCCTTTTGACTTTGCTGAAGCTTTCAACAACCTCTCCGAATGCCTTAACACTGTCCAGCTTGACATTCAGCACTTATATGATACTGAATTAGAGCACTACCAGATTCTATCGGCCGATGTCAACTCCCTCCGCCAAATGTCCGAAAACAAGTTTCAGATCATTCAAGATCAGCAGGACAAAATGATGCGGATGATGCAGTCATTCTTTGGGCGTTTTCCTCCTCCTTAGCTTTTCTTTTATTTTTTAATATTGGTTTGTATGAACTAATTACCAGTTTGAACTCTCTTTTCATGTTACATCTTACACTCTTTTTGATGATATCAAAAGTGGGAGAGTATACATGATTTAGTATTTGGTATTCATGAAAGTATACATGATTTAGTATTTGGTATTCATGAAACTCTTTGGCATTATTGAGTATTTCTTTTAATCATATCATTGAGTGTTTATACAAATGGAAATGGTATATATTATTCTTAAAAATATGCATAAATCACAAGCTTGAGGGGGAGTTGACACTCTTCCAAACTTAGCATATTTTGAGGGGGAGCTTTTCAAAGTTGGTAAGGACGTTCTATCATTTAACTATTATTTTCCTCTTACCTTCCTTTAAATCAAATGTTTGTTATCATCAAAAAGGGGGAGATTGTTGAGTCATGCCTTGCAACAAAAATCATCTCTCATATTTTGAAGTTAACAAACATGTGATTGAGAACTGATAATCTACTTGAGTGTGCAGCAAATGAAATTGAAACGATCACAAAATATTCAAGAAAGATTATAGAATAGAGCTTGAAGATAAAATTCAAGAATACAAGACTTAGATCAACAAAGGTTAAAACACTTAGTTCTTGTATTTGAATACTTGTCTACACATTATATGATCTTAATGGCTCAAAGATTTCACAAAATTGGAAATTTTCAAAGCAAAACTGTCAAATCTATTTATCTCCAATTAAAATATGAAATCTATTTTAGACAAGCTTTTAAATTGATTTATGAATTTCTATAGTTCCTATATTACATAATAAATCAATTTATAAAGTCACATTTTGGAAATAATTGAAAAAGACTTGAAATAAAATTGAAAGATTGCTCTCGGGTAGAATCGGTCTACCTAAAACCCATTTTCGGTCTGCCGATTCCCCTGCCTATTTTCAGCAAATTTCAGAATTCGACCGTTAGAACCGTACTACCAACGGCTAGTTTTTTCGGTCGACCGAAAACACATTTTTGGTCTACCGAAAGTGACAGATTGTCTGTCTAACGGCTATAAACGGCTAGTTTTCATTCAAGTCTATATATAGAGGCTTTTCTAACACTTGAAACGATCTTTGAACTTCCTTACATTGCTTATATCATACTTTCAAAGTGTTCTAATCAAATTTTTGTGAACCAAACTTTCAAATCCACTTTTTCACAAAAATCCATTGAGCCAAACTAGATCATATCTTGTGTGTTCATCTATTCTCACTAAGCCTACTTTGTATTATCTAAATTATTGTGAGAGACTCTAGTTGAGAGCATCAACACAAAACAACAAAAATCCAAAATTACATTTGTGAGGTGAGGTTGACACCGGATTCATAAACAACCCGGTTTAGGTGAGATTGGCACCGGAGTCTAAACAATCCGTGATAGGCGTGATAGAGCCGGATTCAAGACTATTGTAAAGGTGTGAGTGTGCCTAAGGAGAAAGTACTTGTTGTATAAAAGGGGTGGTCAAGCCTATTCTCTTGATCAAATAGTGGATAGCTCAAAGCGGGTTGCCAAGAGCCGGGGACGTAGACAAACCTTTATGTTTGTTGAACCTCGTAAAAATAGTGTTTGCATTTCTCTATCCCTATCTCCATTTCATTTATATGCAATTAATCTATTTTTACTAGATTGCTTTATTTACTTGCATTATTTACGAAGAATTTTTAAAATAGTCTACAAAAGTTTTTAAAACCCAATTCACCCCCCCTCTTGGGTTAGTTAGCCTTGGACTTACAGTTGTAATGATGGATTAAAGTTGTTTTCAATGTTTATGGTATTTTTATTCTAGTTTGTTCAAGTGAGCTTCATTACTATTTCCTTTTATTGCTTGGCCATCAATATTAGGATAAACAAATTAGGATTAATTCTGGAAAGGTTAATCTTAGTTGGATTTAAGCTTGAATGATGCATGACTCAATCATCTCTTTAGTAGATCTTTGAATTAGTAATGGTATAGGAATATATTGTTACCATGCAAACCCTTTGAGAATTGATACTATAAATGATGTTTTGAGAACTGGGTTAGTATAGGAATATGTAAAATCTGGTTTAAAGAACTTTAAACATATTGAATTCGGAAGATTAATATGTGCAGAATGAATTTTCGGTTACTGGAGTGATTTTTGCCGTAGGCGCTGCTGCAGCAACTAAATCCAGATTTGCAACCAAGGAGGATTCAATAGTCCCAGCTTATCCAACCACTGATTCACATTCACTTGATTAGATCTTATTATTTTCTGCTCAATATTTACATTCCTGTTTGCATCTTTTAATTATTGCTATTTTATTCACAAATTGATATCTCTCATTCATTAATTTAGCTCTTTTGGCATTTAGATTTTTACAAATAATTTTGGTAATCAATCCCTATGGAGACGATACTCACTCACTACTATATTACTTGTTCCGACACGTGCACTTGCGTAGCTATATTATAAAATCCGCAACAACAAGGATATGAGAGGAAATTTTAACTTTTAGTACCATGAATCACTCCAAATATTCTTGAAGAGTATACGTTTTTTAAAATTTGAAATCTGGAGGTGTAATTTTATAATTGCCAAAACGCAGGGTTTAAATTAAAGAAATTGTATACTTAAGGGTACTTTCTTTGCATTTAACCCTTGATATATACTTTATAGTTAAAATTTAATTTTCCTTCATTTCTTAAAATATATAATATATATATATATATTAACGTTCCTATCAAAACTACTTTGATCTACATTCTAATTCACAATAACATAGTGAAGAACATGACAAAGAGACTCTTTTCATTCATAATGGGGAAGAGTTGCCTTCTTCTTCTTTTAGAGAAATCCTCTACATCTTCTTTGAAACCCTTACCTCTAGCGATTTATAATCTACCCTCTCCTTCCGGTGGGGATTTTTCTTTTATATTTTCGTTTTAATACATCTTTCCACTTATATGAAGATAGTTGTACCATAGATCTAGATCTATGGATATTTTATCCTACCCGATTCTAAATCTGTGTAGTTACTATTCATTTTTTACTATTTTTGTATATGCATTTTTTTTTTTTTGGTATTCTTCTAGATCTGTTTCAGGATCCAAATTAGGAAGATTTTATTTTGTTAAAGATTATTCTTTACAGAAGATTCATCCATACATCAATTAAAAGAATCAACTCTCGTGGTGGAACCGTGGAGGACAATTTGAATGAGACGGAGAAATATCTCTTCTAGAACTCTAATATGTCCCTTTGTGGATTTATTTTTGCATCATCTATGTATATTTTGTGCATAATTTATTTCTCTCTATTTATCAATAAGAATTTAGTTTGGTTAATTATTTACTGGTATGAATTATTTGTAATATGATCTAATACAAAAATTTATGGTTGTATTGTTATTATTGATGAAATAAAAGTCATCTTTTTAATAAAAAAGAAAAAAAAAACGTGACAAAAGAGGAAAGGAGAAGAAAACAAAGGTAGGACTTAAAAACTAATTAATAAAGAGTTACATAAGTGGGAACAGAGTTTTTTGAAAAAATTTCATTAATAACTAGTTTTGGAACTAAAGAATATTAGAAAAAGACGAGATAAGTAAATTTTGAAATTTCATGAAAGGTTTATTTACAAAAGAGGTGAGAAGATTTTTTACAAAAGAGTTAATGATGCAACAATAGTAATTTGGGGTGACACATTATTTACAGTGAAAATTTGAGATCAAAATGGTACAATAATTATAATTTAGAAGTTATTGAAGTTAGCACTTTCTTCGATTACAAAGTTATTAAGGATCAAACATGATAAATATAATAACTATAATGTAAGATAAAAGTAAATAGTGGACTATACGGGGAAAATATTTTTAATTTGAGTAACTTTTCCGAAATAATATGGCAAATCACATTGATCATCGACCCCTTACTCATAATGTTCTTTGTCTTTGATGAGTTAAATTGTTTTCAGCCTTTGATCAAAAGAGAAAATGAACGGTTAGGATGCTTTTGTGGTTGAAGTGAGTAAGAGAAATAAAAAGCCCTCATCTGTGCTTCTAATATAAGTATAGATAATATTTAATGTATCTCCATCCATACCATATTTTCACCCATTGTAGCAATAGCTTAACTGGTGCCCAATAATAAAAAGCCTTTATCCGATTCAAATAGTTACAATAGGTGCTAATTATGCCATGCCGACTCTCTCCAAGCACAATTAGCCCAGATCAATTCATGTTGGTGTCGTATTCATGCCATTTTTATGCTTGCATATTTTACGTAGTTAATTATGCGTATTTTTGATATTACATTATTTTTCATGTCTAATTATGCCCAATTTTTTAGTAAAATTTATGCTTAATACCTATTTTTTCTTTATACCTTACCAATACTCTGTTTTTAGGTATATATTTACAGTGTAAATATTTACTTACATTTTATATTTATAATGTGACTTATATTTATGGTATATATTATAAAATGTATATCACTTTCTAGATATAATTTTTATTCATATACTATATACATCTCATGTATAAAATATTTACGGTATACATTTCTCCAAAAACGGGTAGAAAAATGGGTGTGAGTAAATTAAAAATAAAAAAAAAAGTATCTACATAAATATACTTAGGAAAAGAGTATTTATGTACTTTCTTATATTTTCTGTATAATGTCATTTTAGGACGAGTATAAAAGTGGGAATGAATAATTTAAAATAAAAAGGGTATCCATGTAAATGTACTTAGGAAAAGAGTATTTATATACTTTTTTTCTATTTTCTATAAAAAAAGGACATGAATAGGACTAATTTGGGTCAAAATGACTTTTTTGTTCATTTCTTTAAAAATGACATTTTAAGTAGTGTCAAGTGATGGAATTTGACCTAACACTTAGGAAAAATCATACATGCATGCATACTATGGAAAACACATTATCACATCAACGCAGCGGAAAAATAACGGATTTAGGTTTTAAAAATTTTTACATGAAAACATATTTTCATAACCATATAACATGCGTATATAATATAGAGGATCATGTACAACATAAATTAAATCTAGATGCACAAACCCTAGAGATGAGATTAGGGTTTACCTCTTGTAGCGTGCTCCTCCTTGATCTCCTTGTTGATGTCCTCAGCCCTTAGCCAAATTCTCCCTCTCTCTCCATCTGTGATTTTCATGTAACACCTTGTGTTACTGTGTAGTTTTTTTCTCTCATATATCTTATATATATGGGACCAAAAATTGCTAACCCTACTCCAACTAAGATTGGGCTTATTCTCCAATTTGGGCTTTGGGTGTATTTTTATAAAATATATCTAACTCATGTAACTTATTTATAAAAATACCAACTTCTGTGTAGAATCATTATTTTACACAGTTTCATGAAACTAATTTCACAAATACCACCAACCANNNATTTGGTGTTCTCATCAATTCATAAGCCATAACCTCTAATATGCCAAAGTTCATCTTTAATTTCTTAGAAGTTAGTTTTTTAACAAATCAAAAGGCTATAACCCATAAAAGTAAGTCCAGCCAAACATCAAGGATTAAGATCTACATGCTAAGAGCTAGTTTGTGGTAATATAAGAATTGAGTTACGGCACTCCGATTCTTTATATTGCCTGGTCTTGTTCAATACACATAACTTGTTTATGTTGTATTAGTGTTTCTATCAGAAGTCATATACTTCAATGATTTGAGACACATCATTCCCGTTGAGATAGACAAACACTACAACCTATAGTAAATAAAGTATTCCATCTTTATTTACAGATTGTGAACTAGTTCATTTAGACTTAGATAAAGAAACAAGTCTCTCCATAATTAACACTTAATCATGTTTGTTTCTTTATACACAAATAAAGTCATAGAATCTTTTTCAGATAAATAAACTATTCAATTAAGATAGTTTAATCTAGCAAATATCATAATTACATATAAGAGAAAGTTATTTATACTCAAAGGGTATAATTGAAAATATGCTTTTTAGGGCAAATATCCCAACAAACATCTTGACCTATAGTTAAGGGCTTCTTGAGAATGAAAAAAATCATTATTTAGGATTTTTTTCATAGTGAAGAACTTTTTGACCATAGGTAAAGAAGTACTTGATACTTCTAAAAATGTTATTTTTAAAAAAAATGTACAAAAAGTTATTTTGGCTCAAGTTAATCTTATTTATGTCATTTAAACTATAAAGAAAATGACATGGGGTAGGACTAATTTGGGCCAAAATGACCTTCTTGTTCATTTTTCAAAAAATGTCATTTTTAGGTGTGCCATGGATGTCATGATCTATAGTCAAAACTTCTTGCCATAAAAAAGTCTTTGACACTTTTAAAAATATCACTTTTAGAAAAATACCCAAAAAAATTATTTTGGCCCAAATTCGTCATATCCATGTCATTTTCTCTTAAACTATATGATGTCATTTCAAGCCCAAAGTCTAAAAATTTAAACGTCTCGGATGGACAAATTTACTTGAAAAATACAAGTTTAATTACCTTAGGTAACTCGATTGGTTACCTCAAGTAACATTGACAAACTCAAACCTCTAGACTAGTTTTCTCAAGTACCCCTCGTAGTAAAAAGTAGTATTTTCTAAATAAATTTTAAAATTTATATATTTCTAATTAAATATGAGATTTTTCAGAAAGAGTATAAAATTTAAGGGATATGTCCCCTTTTAAATTGGTATTAACAAATGACTAAATTTATTAATTTATAGCTTAATAACCATTTTTTATAGGTAAATGGCTATTTATTATTCAGGAGATTTCAACTTCATTTTTTGCCATTTTACAATTGTTTTTTTTACCACTATTAACAAGAAATCATCATTAAAAGGTACAACTATGTTTTTTTTTTTTATAAATGATATCTCATATTGTTTAGTTGGTATATTTTCAGATGTACAATATTGTGAATTTTTTTTTGTGAAAAGGTACTACATTGTGATATTGACTTTTGGTAGATATTTTTTCATTCGTGGTATATTTTTTTACGATATTAGTAATCTAATTAGGCTTTTATGAAAATATATATTTTGTAAATTTAGTCATTCAAAAATGATGCATTGCGGTTGTAGAATTGGTATATATGAAAATAGATTGATTATATAAATAGATATACCGAGAGAAAAAAGAGATTTACTATTCAATACAATAGTGATAATTTACCGTTAATGGCAGCAAAGTTTATTTTCAACAATTCATGAAGTCATACATGTTAAAAAAAAGTTTAAATACCTTTTAACTAACAAATGGATATTAATTTATAGGAAGAGGGTAATAGTTAATAATACAACAAGTGGAATATATGAAAATATATTGCGTAAATAGATGAATATACTAAGAGAATAAAAAAAAAGAAATACTTAAGGGTGAGTTCTTGTTAATGACTATAAAGTTTATTTTTAGAAATTTCATCAACTAGTAAAACTTTAAAAAATAGTTTAAAAAACTCTTAACTAACAAACAGATATTAATTTATCAATAATTTGGGTTTTAATGAGATAATTTGGGTATCTAATTCGACATTTAACTATAATTTTTTAATTTGGGACATTTACAAATTTTTAATTATAAAAAGGATATATACTTATTTAACCCGAAAAATTAGACCATTCGAGATTTTCGATTCTTTTGAAATTTTATCACACAAAATCACATTTCCTCTTTTATGTTTAATTGTTCCATTCTTTGTATTTTTGTGTCTGGAGTTGTTAAGTTTAGATTTCTCTCTTTCTTTTTTTTCTTTTTAGAGAGAGAGAGAGAGAGAGATCTTAGCAGTATGCTGCAAAAATTATAAATTCACAAATATTTTTTTCCTCTTTATTATTTCTATTTTTTAAACTATTTTTAGTACTATGCTTAAAAAATATTTGGTATTCATTATTCTAGATTAATTTTAAGAATTAATATTGCAAAGTATGAATATTCTATGAATATAATATAATGAATTAAATATTTTCAACCTTTATTTATTTTCATTTTTATGTTAAAAACTTATTTTAAATGATTTTAATTTTTTACATTTTTAAATTAAAATTATATCAAAAATCTTATATAAATTTAATTATTTTGAGAAAACTAGTTATTATTAATCATTGTATGTCATGCCTATATTTCGTGCTTGTTACCAGGGCTGCTTGGGCTCAGTCAGGGCATATGGAGAAAATAACATGAATAGGACTAACTTGGGCCAAGATGACTTTTTTTGTATATATTTTTTTTAAAAAAAAATATTTTTAGAAATGTCAAAGACGTCTTGACCTATGGTCAAAAACTTAGTCTTTGACTATTAAAAAAATCATTATTTAGGACTTTTTTATAGTAAAGATGCTGTCAAGATGCTCTTGACCATAAGTCAAAAAGTTATTGACACTCCTAAAAATGTCGCTTTTAAAAAAAAGCACAAAAAAGTCATATTGGCCCAAGTTAGTCTTTCCCATGTCCTTTTCCCAGGCTTATGCCCCTTTGGACTATAATTTTGACTTGGGTGGGTCTATTGCCACCCCTCTATCCACTCTTTCCACACCTCTTTTTAGTAATTTTTTTTTTTAATAATATAACCTTAAATGAAATTACTTTCTAGTACATAAATTATATTTTAAAAAAAATTATTTACGCAGTCTCCACTCTTCTCACCCTTAGTAAAATACATCATTTATCTTGAACTCTAATTTTTTTGATGATTACATCCTAATTAAATTTTTTTTTTTTTGAATTATTGTATAAGAGTTTACTGATTAAATTCATTCCATTGCAAGGCATTGATTTTTTTAGGAATCTGCCATATTCGACATCTCAAAGGATCAAAGGATTATATATATATATATATATACATCTATATATATATGTGTGTGTCAATAATATTGAGTGCGTAGTTTCTATTCTCTCGTAATGGGTGTAAGTAGGAAAAAAAAATTAGCGCAATAGAATCATAATTGAAGAGAAGGTATCCTTTATATTAACTAAAGCATATACGCATTTCTAAGGATTTATATCTATTTGTATATAATATATATATATATATATGATAATAATTTTTTCCTTCTCTGGTAAATAGTGTAAGCGAAAAGAGATAAAAGAAAAAAAAAAAGAAAAAAGTGTTAGTACCCAGGAGAGGAAAAGAAAGAAAGAAAGAAAGAAGGGAGATGAATAGATAAAGAATGAGAAAAGTGATGAAGAATAGGGTGAGGAGAGATTAGACAAAATTAATTTAAAGGATATTTTAGGAAAAATTAGGGGTATAGAAAGTATAAATTAAAATTTTAATTTTAATTAGAGGTATGGTTTTAGAAATAGTGTGGGGAGAGTAGACAGAGGGGTGGCAATAAAGCCACCCTTTTGACTTTTACCCTAATATTTTTTGAAAAATAATTTCACGTATATCCTTCATTTGCCCTTTTGAATTTTATAATTTTAGGTTTTGCTTACATATGCTTTTTAAAAATTCAGTTATGCTAGTCAATTGTCGCCACTTATTTTTACGATTTTTAACTTCTATTATTTTGAAATACTTAGTTTACTTTCACTTTTTCATGGATAATTTTTCTTTGGAATGGTGATTGTATGTGTTCTGAAATTAATATTTTTGGATTTTTATGAATTTTATTACTCAATTACAAGTCTAATAGAAGAAAGTGATAAATAAATAAATAAAGGAGCAAAAATAACCAAATTTCGCTCAAAAAAATTATTTTAGTTATGTATCACTTGAAAATTTATCTGGCTCCGCCCTGTTGTGATGACGTAGGCCTAATTAGTTATTTGTGCCGTATTAGACAGTTAATAATTATGTTAGTTTGTCTTATAATTGCATCTTGCGCATACCGACTTAGTTTTGATACCTCTAGTTATCTTCTTTTTTTTTTTTATTTTTCCGGTGGTAATTCATTGAAGTCAACTTTGTATACAAACTGCAAACAAAATGGCCAATCAAAAAGGGGCCTAGCTCCTTTTAATTAGGGCTTACACAATCAGAAAAATAGCAGTTAGAGCTCGTGAGCACAAATTGCTACCATGCTATACATTTACTTTGAGATATTCAATTTAAATTGCAGTGACATCAAATTGAATGCTCGATCGTGAAATTCCACCAACCTCAATTCTTTAATTCGTGTGATTTTATGAGGTTCACATGTTTTCCTCTCAGATGAGATTCTGTATACCATCCTTTTTAACCAATTAGAACAAGAAAAGTGCTAGTGTTATTTGCAATTGATGCTGGCACGACTGTTGGATCTCAACAATCTATTCTTTAGGGCTCATGTGAATCTCATTGTGGGTTCTATAAGAATAGACGGCTCAGATGCGTCATTCATGTCAGATGTAATTATTGGTAATATAGTTCTTAGAACAGTCATGTTAAATAAATAATGAGTGCTAAATATACTTTTTTTTACTTTTTTTTACGTTCTCTAGTCTCACTATTTAATACGTATATTTCACTAATAATTTAATTTTAATAATATAAAAATTATAATAAAATCTACATATTATTGGTAATATAGTTCTTAGAACAGTCATGTTAAATAAATAATGAGTGCTAAATATACTTTTTTTTTACTTTTTTTTACGTTCTCTAGTCTCACTATTTAATACGTATATTTCACTAATAATTTAATTTTAATAATATAAAAATTATAATAAAATCTACATATCAAATAGTGAGACTGAAAGAATGAAAAGAGAAATAATGTTGAAAAAGAATACACCTAACATTCCTATAAAAATATATAACCATGTTCTCTACTCTGTCACAGTCACACCCATGCCGCTACATTTTATTTTTTTCTTCCTTTTTCCTGAGTGGATTTATGATGTGTAGCGCATGCATACCACTGTTAAAAGCGAAAGTTGCAGATTTTATGTTCTTTGATCTTACATCAAGGACATATCAACAACCTTGGAGACTGGGAGTGTAGAATAATTTTTATTTGATCCCATTCAATGGATTTTAAAAGTTAAAGCTGCCAATTTAAAAAGCACTTTAATTTGTACTTTTTTAAAAAACAGAAATAATGCTCTTTTGTACTTCTTATCTTACTCGGAGCTTCTTAAAGTGTTGTTTATGATTTAGCATTGTTTCTTAGTCCATATTCAATATGAAATTAACTCTCGTCTGGTTCGTGTTGCGAAACGCATAACATAACAGTACACCAGTAATAAATAGGTCATTTCATAGCGCCTTTTAGAGTATTTATAAAAAATGTCCTTTTCTCGTATCAATAGCCTTTTTTATAATAAAAAAATAGTCCTTTTTTATACCTATTTAATAAATAACCATTTTATAATTTTATTGTAATCAATTACCATTTTAATTGATTTATTTTTTATGAAATAAATCAATTTTTTATGAAGTAAATTAATTTTTAAAAATAAATTAATATGTTTTGATATACTAAATATGAAACAATCATTTTCAAATTATTTTCACAATTTGGTCATTTTTTAACAGTGCTTGAAAATTAGCTATTTGGCAAACTATGATCCAAAATTTGACCATTTGGCTAAAAACTCCCCTAATTCTAATTAAATTATTAATTCATGCCAATTTGATTGGATTTTAAAATCCAAAGCTTCTTATATAATGGCAAATGGGTCAGTGCACAGGTTAATTTACGATTTTCAGCAAATTGCTGATCCAAGCTTAATGTGATTTAATTATAAAATCTGAAGATTTTTTTTTATATAACCAAAAACCCAAGTTTTAGTTTTTGTTTTGCTAAAATCTAAAATCCAAGGGTTTTTTTTTAATAGCGAAAATATATATATATGTATATATATAATAAACCTGTATTTTTTTTAAAAAAAACACAAAGAATATTTATAATAATTGAAAATAAAAAATAAAATTATGTATTCACTGGTTTGCATTCTGGAGATATATTTGTAACTTCGACCTAAGAGAGAAGACTTTTGCAAAATAAATTTAGGCCCCGAATTAATTCTAGGGGAAAAGTTGATAAATACCTGTTTTCTTAATAATATTTTTATAAATACTTGCTTTTCAATTATATAAATACTCATTATAATACCTTTTTAGAGAAATTATACCATACAGATTTTATACATAAAGGCCACGTTTAGAATGCAGATAAGGATAGGATTGGATTGGATTAAATTAATCTCATGTTTGATGCATGCATATGAGATGGATTGGATTAGATTAAAATAATTCACTCCAAAAATAATCTCCTTAGAAGGGGATAATCTTATCCTCTTGAGAATTTGGGATTGGGAGGGATTATGAATTTGATTAAAAATATATATCGTATCATACATTATATGTATAAAAATGATAATTAAAAATCAATATACATCTCAAATGTATATCTTAAGTATAAATTTACACTACAAATGTAAATTATATGTAAAAATTTACATTATAAATGTATACAATACATATTTTATAAATGAAATGTACACCTAAAAAATATGTATTTTGGAAAGAAAAATAAAAAAAAGTAATTAACAGGGTTGGACATTGCTAAAGCTACCTTGCTCAAAGGAGAAGACGAAAAATTGTTGTGTGAATACGGTAATTTGAGAAGCCTGAGATTGTTTTTCAAAGTTATTCTAATGTCATAAGTACCAATTGCCCAGTAGTGTATCATTCTATTTACCAATTTATCATCTGCTTAGATTTTAAACAACACAAGCACAACGATTTTGTTAATTGAATTTACCAAATAACTAGGGGTGTGTTTGGTATAGGATTCGAATCCTATTCTTCAAATCCGGAAACAACTTTCACGTATTTATCCTTCCAACTTTCTACGTAAAAACTGTTTATGAATTTGAAGAATAGGATTCGAATCTTATATCAAACGCGCGCCTTAAACTTTTTTTCTCCTAGATGTTCTTTGTGACACATTTAGCACAACATAACACAACAATATTAAATTAGTCAGAGAAATTGTTTGCTCGGAAACCCTCTGCTGTAACAAGAAAAAAGAAAAATAAATTAAAAAAAAAACTATGTAGTGTCGACGTGGCATATGAGTCAGGAATTCCCTCACTTTTTCAAGTGCATGAAATTGCCACTTAGCAGCTCCCACGGTTACACAGACCGGACCGTTGCGCGCTCTCTCTCTCTCTCTCTCTGCAGTTTCTGTCACTCTCTTTCAGGCCAACAACAAAACAAGCTGCCACTGCCATGGACGCTTTCACCAACCTTATTTGCCCTAATTCCCCTTCCGTACGTACTCCTCTTCTATTTTCCCCCTAATTTTTTTTTATTTTTTATTTTTATTTTTCGTTCTCCATTTCAAGAACTCTCTCTCTCTCTCTCTCTCTCTCTCAAAGCAGCCGCTTCAATTCTCTATAATTTTTCCAACATTTTCTCGTCTCTCTTTTTCTACAGCGTTACTCTGTTTCGATGCCAAGAAAATTCAAAAAGAATCATATAAGAAAGTCAAACCAACGTTTTCTAATTCGAGATTTTCTTGTCTTAGGCTCAGTTGAAACTATGTGTTAGAACTTAAAAACAATCCCTCTAAATATGAACGAGACTACTCAAACCAGCTTCTTAATATTTTCAGAAATTAAAGGGCGAATTAGTTTTCCATTTTTGTTTATTTAATTAATTTTTTTTTCTTCCTTATATTATAGATTTCCGCTCTGGTCACTCTTTTTCTGGATTTCAGGTGTGGGATAGAACTGGATTCTCCAAATGTTTTGAGAATATATATCCTTTTTGGTTTTGAGGAGTTTATATATATATATATATATATATTATCTTTGATACATAAGAACACTCAGATGATATCATCTTTCATGGAAAATTATGAATTGTTTTTCCTATACAATCAATACTGTTTTAGGTTTTGGGGCAAATTTTGTTACTGTGATTCTGCTTGCTGTGCTCGGGATAACTCAAAGAAATGGCCGAAGAAATTGGAGGGTCTGTTTGTATATTTATATGTATATGTACACGTATGTACATACACACACATTTATACATGTGTTATAGTTATATACTAATGGTCTTTGAAATTACAACAGATGAACCTTTCAGAAAAGTTCTTCTTCTACTTAGTTCCTGCCATTGAAGCATCTTTGACTTTGCTGGACATAGTTTTTCTTTCAAAGAAAGCACTCCAGGGAGAGTTTGTAGCACATCATGAATGGTTGTTTAGATGTTCTTGTTTTGCAGTGTGGGTAAGCTTTTATAACGCTAAAGTGGTTTTCTTTGTTGTTCTAAAGTGTGCTGTGATAGCTTAAGAAGAGTATGTCTTGACTCATTGACTTTGAATATGTAGGCAACTATCATGTTGTTATCAATGTTTGCCAACTACTGCTGCGTCTTTTGCAGCCAAATCTTATGTTTGTGGTGGATTGTAAAACTGCTGCTAGGGATCCCTCATATAGTAACAATATATAATTCATTCGAGGTACGATATTTCTCTTTTTCTGTATATGTTTCTCCCGGCCATGTGCTGGTTAATGATGTTTGAGTACACAGTTCTGTTGCATTATAAGATACAACATGCCTTTCAGTTTAAAAATCCGTTTTTGCTGTTCATTCACTTCGGCATAATTCTGGCACTTTATAATTGCACTACTCGATACTTTAAGAGTGAAATTTTACTTGCTTCATCTTTGGTTTGAATTGAAGCAAGTTGTGTATTCTAATTTTTTTCTTTGGGAACTTGAATAACAAATCATAGTAAGTTTGTCTTGACAGTTATTGATATGTCTCAAAGAGACCTTTGTTGCTTTGTTGGATATCATGTTTGGATTGTCGATTAACATTGTCAGAGTAAAACAGGGATCTTCCAAAATCAGGTATTACCTGGTCAATCATTGTGCTGTAATCCATACAAGTCATTGTATGATTCAACAGATTTATGCTGTTTTCTTGTCTAAATTGCAGTTCAATGGAAGATCCACTACTTTCAGCTGTTGTGGACCTGGAGGAAGGTTGCCAGAGGGACTCTGTAAGTTACAGGATGCCATTTCTCTCTCTCTCTCTCTTTTTGGGTGGGAGTGAGGGTGGGGTTTCAATTTAGTTAAATAATGTGAGCTATTTGGATGTGCAATGAATTGTCTCACTATTCAGGTTAACACAGATGAAAAGCCTTTAATATTTCCTTTTCTATTGAACTTTACTTGTTGCAGGGAAACAGTCAGAGTTATTTTGATCTTATGACATTCAAATCTATCGCATCTGTAATGAACCATGGTGTAGTAAAGCAGCTTGACTTTGACGATTTGCTTCCACTTCCTGCTGATATGGATCCCACTTCCTGTCATGATACATTGTTAAGCTCTTGGCAATCACAGTGTAGTAATAATCGTTCTAGTCCATCCCTGTTTAAGGCAATCTGTTCTGCATATGGTTGGCCGTATATTTGTCTGGGTTTGTTAAAGGTATCTCAATGCTGTTGGGCACCTCTCCCTCCTATCTCCTAGAAAACATTATCAAAAAAAAAAAAAAAATCTTCAGTACTTTTCCGGAAGAATTGGTTCTCAGTCAATCTGTTCTGCATATGGATGGCCCTATATTCGTTTAGTTACTACTAATGTTACTTTAGCATGTAGATTGCAAACTTGTAGTGCGAAAAAAAAAAATCAGTTAAGGGGAATAAAAGATCACGAAATAAATCAACTTTCTCCAGGTGCTTAACCAATGTTTTGTTTTGCAGGTGCTTAATGATTGTGTTGGTTTTGCTGGACCATTGCTTCTCAACAAGCTAATTAAATTTCTTCAACAAGGTTTGCAGCCATAGATTAATATTTTTTTGGAATTAAATTATATTAAAATATTTGAGAAAAGTGTTTATGTAGTTCTGTTGCTTTCAGGAACTTTCTTTCTAATGTGCCTGGTTTATTTCATTAGCTTTAAAGTACAGGAATTTTGGTTGGTAATCCATTAGGTCTATTGGTTATCATGCTGTTGTTGAACATCTAACAATTGCTGCAACTCTCACACTCTTTGACCATGACTTGAATCATCAATTTTTTATGTCATTAAAATAACTTCACGCTTGTACCCTATATAAATATTTGTATAACAGTACTTAGTTGTTTCTCAATCACTTCATTATGAACTTATTATTTATTATCTATATCAGGTTCAGGGCAATTGGATGGCTATGTTCTTGCAATATCGTTGGGTCTCACGTCAATCTTTAAGTAACTATTTATCTTGGGCTTTAAAGGAAATTTTTTCTCCTGTGCCTCAAGTATTGAACTATTGAACTTCTCCATATGTTTTTTGATGTTAAGACACAATTATTTTATGTACTATAATGACTTAGGAAGAAAGCACTAGTATCGCATTTCTTCATACTTTTTTTTTCTTCTTGAAACAGAAATTGAATTAATTAGGAAATAAAGTCAATCTCAGTCGTTGGACGCACTGTTAATCTTTTCAAGCCGTAGCATTACGTGATGATGTACTATTTGTTCTTTACTCTGTAATTGTTTTTGGGTTCTTAGTTCTATTTTTAACTGTGATTGTTATAGCATTTCACATCACATACTAACCTTTATTTTGTAGGAACGTATTATTATGATGATACTAACTTTATGTAATATTGAGTATGGATGAACATTGGACTTAAATTTGCAGATCCTTGTTGGATACACAATATACATTTCATCTTACCAAGCTTAGGCTAAAGCTGCGGTCGGGTATTATGACTGTTATCTATCAGCAGGTATATTTCTCTGTAATATTTTTGTGAAGTTTCTGGTAATGAAATGATATCCGGTAGTGGAAATAAAATTATGATCCCGAGTTCTTATCTTATTGTTCCATATGATTGGATAAAATATGCTTTATTTGTTCTTTCATTCTTTTTAATGCATGCAATATGCTTTATTTGTTCTTTCATTCTTTTTAATGCATTCATTGCATGCTCTTGAATTTGTTACTAAGTTGTAGATTGAAGGGTTAATGACACTATTGGTCCCTAACCTATGATCATTTTAGCATATTGATCCTCAACCTTTTTTTTTTTAGCATTTAAGTCTTAAACGTTTGTTTTTTTGGCACCATTGGTCCTTTTGGCATTCATATTTTCGATTAACAATATGGCATCTACCAATCTTTCAGAAAATTAAAATTCTAAAAAATTAATTTTTCGAAAGATTAACAGATGCAATTACATAAAGAAATGAACATTTAATGGAAAATTATAAAACTTTTCGGGCTTATTTGCTGCGAATAGTTAATTAATTTTTTAGAATAACCATTCATAATTACATGAACATTTAATAGATGTAGTAAATTTTTAGTCAAATTTGACTAGTGTCAAAGCGTGTATGACTGTATGCAAAATTTTTTTAGTTTTAAAAATGGTAAAATAATTATTTTTTATTCATAAAGTTACTATAGTTTGACATAAACTAAAGTTTATTAGTATGATTTTGTTCTTTTTTGAATTTGGTTTTTAAATGAACTATTTGTTTTATATCCGTCTTTGAATTTTAATTTTCTGAAATATTGGCAAATACATTATTGTTAATCGGAAATATGAATACCAAAAAAGAAAAATTATGGACCAAATTATTAAACAATTAAAAATTCGAGATCAATGGTGTAAAATTTCTCTCATTCAAATAAATTTTAACAGAATTTTGGATGGAATATGCCAAAAGGACCAATGGTGCCAAAAAAACAAACGTTTAGGACTTAAATGCCACAAAAAAAAAGGTTGAAAACCTAAAATGATCATAGGTTGGGGGCTAATGGTGCCATTAACCCCTATAATACCATGTACATTAATTGTTTTCTTCTGTTTATACGAACAAAGGTTTCCATTTCTTATTAAAAAGAAAAGAGTAGTAACATACTATATATTAAAACTTGTGTTATGGTTGTGCTCTGCTATTTAAAACGGTTAGTAACTCTCAAAATACTATTTTGATGCTTTGGTTAAGATGAAGATTGAATGCACTGTTCAATGTCCTTTCTGAATGGAACTTAAAAGAAATAAGCTGCTACCTATTTCCCTTTCATTTTTCTTATTTTTTACATATCAGGATTTGAAGGTACTCTGATTGCTTATCTTATTATAATATTTTTCGTCCAGTGTTTATGCATCAACCTAGCTGAGCGATCAAAATTTACCGAGGGGGAGATCCAGACATTCATGTCTATAGATGTTGATCGAACTATCAACTTGTGTAACAGTTTCCATGATATGTGGAGGTAGTCTCTGCTTATACAGTCATAGATGTTATTTGTATTTTATCGTTAATCAGTTATGTTTTTTGTGAATCATGAGTTTCAATTATTGATATGATCCGAAGATAGGTATATATCTCTGAAATAAGTTATCCTTTTAGTTGATTCTAAATTTTAGAGCGAATCATGGGGTGATTTTCATAGTTTCTTCTCATTGTTCTAGTTTCCTGAATGTTTTCAGCTTGCCTTTTCAAATTGGAGTGGCTTTGTTCCTTCTGTATACACAAGTCAAATATGCATTTGTTGCCGGGATTGCTATTACCATCTTATTGATTCCAGGTACTCTTACTTTAGCTAAACTAATTAACGGTGGCACAGTCATGAGCGGAAATTTTTTCTTTCGTACAAAATTGATTTGGATAAATTTGTTGCACATGTTGATGGACACAGCCCAACAACGAACTAGTACCATAATGATTATGGTGATAATTATGAATAAATAGGGTCAAACTTTAGTGCAAAATTCTCCTTAAAAAAAAGAACTATTTTGTTGTTTTTTTTCCCCCTTCCACCTGCTGCATGTGCTTTCAATTTTCATTGAGCTAGGAAGTTAGATCAAGCTAAAAATGAGCTCTTTAGAGCATTGTATATACTTTGTAGTCTTTTGGATGGGATGATATGCTGATACTATGGTTATTGTTTTGAAAGCATGTTATTTCAAATTTTCAACTCTCCTCATGCATGATACATATGATGTTATGGCTTCTATTTTTAGAGACCTCATATTTGAAGATTGAAATTTCTTATCTGCAGTTAATAAGTGGATATCCGAATTGATTGCAAGGGCTAGTGAGAAAATGATGAAGCAAAAGGATGAGAGGTATGTTCATTCTACTGTATTATTGCTGCTAACAGAAAGAAAAAAAAACATGAGAATAAAAGATAAACCATGTATTTGAGAGACCTGGACTCTCCCTTAGAGCAGAGCTCTCTAATACTCACTACTACAAGCCTGACTCCTCCCCTCTCCCTCCACTCTTTTTTTATCACTCATCTAACAGACTACCTGACTCTAACAAACTACTAAAAAGCCACGGTAGTCCTTCTACCCTCCTAACGAAAACCCTACTGCAACTTGCTCTCCTCAACGGTCTTGCTTAGTTATGATGCTTTAGTCGAAACTGCACCTCTCCTATTACCCCTCCTTGCATACGTGAATCGGATTGGAGGTCTATCAATACCCCCGGTCCAAAGTTTCACCTCGTCCTCAAGGGGAAAGTGAGGAAACTGTTGATGAATGGTGTCAAAGGGTTCCCAGGTGGTCTCAAAGGTGGGCAGGTCTTTCCATTGAATGAGCACTTCCAACCCGGCCGGCAGTCCCGCGGTGTTAGGTCGCACTCCCAATACGTCCAAAGGCTCCACCTGCAATTCCAACTCCTGAGATAGGCTAGCGGGTAGTGGTTGGACTGCATGGCTCGTACCAATAGCCGCACGCAGTTGTGATACATGGAACACTGGGTGAATTGAAGCTGACTCCAATAGCTTCAATTTGTAGGCAACTTTGCCAATCCGAGCCGTGATCTCATAAGGCCCGTAATATCGCGGCGCGAGCTTCTCATTGCGATGAGTTGCCAGCGACTTTTGACGGTAAGGGCGAAGCTTCAGGAGCACCCAGTCGCCCACTGCGAACTGGACATCGCGACGCTGTCCATCAGCCGTGGCTTTCATGCGCTGTTGAGTACGCAAGAGCTGCATCTTCAACTCATCAAGGATGGCATCTCGGTCTTGGAGCTGCTGTTCTACCGCAGAAACAATGGTTGTCTCGGAGCCATAACGAAGCAGTGGTGGAGGCTCATGGCCATACAAGGCATAAAATGGGGTTGTCACGGTGGATGTATGGAACGATGTATTATACCAGTATTCTGCCCAATGTAGCCACCTTGCCCACTGTTTCGGTTTATCCGATGTAAAACAGCGCAAATACGACTCAATGCCCCGATTCACCACTTCAGACTGACCATCGGTTTGGGGATGATGTGCCGTACTGCACTTTAAAACCGTCCCTTGCAGCCTAAAGAGTTCAGTCCAGAAGTGGCTAAGGAAGATCTTATCTCGATCGGAAATAATGGAGCGCAGAATGCCATGGAGACGCACTATTTCCTGGGTGAACACGGCTGCAACCTGAGGGGCTGTAAATGGGTGCCGAAGTGCCATGAAATGTGCGTACTTGCTAAGTCGGTCGACGACAACCAATATGGCAGTAAATCCATCCGACCTGGGCAGCCCTTCGATGAAATCCATTGTCAAATCCTCCCAAACCTTATCCGGTAGTGGAAGTGGCTGCAGTAACCCTGCTGGGGAGAGGGCCATGGTCTTGTTGCGTTGGCAGACATCACAAGCTGCCACGTAGGTTTCCACCTTCTTCTTCATTCCCGGCCAAAACAACTCAGCAGCTAAGCGTTGATACGTTTTCGTGACTCCTGAGTGTCCCCCAATAAGGCTACTGTGATATTCTTGTAGTAGCAACGGAATGGAGGGAGATTGGGGGGAGATCACTAACCGGCCCTTGCATAGGAGCCGCCCTTGGACGACTTGGAAACCCGGGTGGGCGCTGCTGTCTTGCAGTACCGCGTCCTTTATTTTCGACAAAAACTCGTCTTGATCCACTTGCTATTGCAACTCGGTTATATCTAGCGCTTGGGGAATGGTGAGTGCGGCCATTGTGGGCGTTACGACCCGAGACAGGGCATCGGCCGCTTTGTTTTCTAGCCCAGGACGGTACTGGATTTCAAAATCATAACTCATCAGTTTAGCTAACCATTGTTGATGCCCGTCATTCACCAACCGCTGGTCCAGCAGGAATTTTAACCTTTTTTGATCAGTTTTGACCACAAAACGCTTCCCGAGTAGGGACGGCCGCCACTTTTGGATAGCAAACACGATAGCCATTAGCTCGCGCTCGTACACCGACTTGAAGCGAGCACGCGGCGGTAAGACATGGCTGTAAAAGGCGATCGGACACTAGTGCTGGGTAAGTACTGCTCCAAGTCCATACCCCGAAGCATCTGTTTCAATGACAAATTGCTGGTTGAAATCCGGAAGAGCTAGAGTTGGCAACTTGGCCATAGCTGTCTGTTTTGGGGTAAATTCCTAAACATGATTAGAATACAATTAATTAAGCTATGATGATCATCAGATTAAGGATGAATACAATTAGAGCTGAAACAGAGAAAAACAGAGGAGGAATAAAGCATAACAGTGGTATTTTAGAGGTTAAGGACCTTAACAGAACTAGGATATTTTTACCCTAAACCCTAGACCCCCTTAAGGGTTCTAGAACACATATTACATGCACAAAATCTAAGAGAACTTATTACTATGCACCTGCAAAGTTGTTTAGCTAAATGACAAGTTGTTTTCTAAAGATTAACCTCTAAACCAGGTGGATTCTGATTTCTTAGCTGCTGATTTTCTATGAAGCTGTTGAGGTGGCAGCTTCTAAGTTGCTTCCTAAGGCAGTTTCTAAGCTCCTAAACTGGTTTTTAGCAATTCTGTGTTACTTAATCATGACTTTGCACTAAAATCATGGGTAAAATCAGATCCTAGGAGACAAGAAAAGGCAGTTTTTGACACTTGTCATTCTTGTCTCCCACTAACTGCTTGTTCTCCAAGTCTTGGCTGCCTATAAATAGGAGCTTTTCTTCACAAATCAGGGGGACTTCAAGAAAAAAATACCTTCTCACATTCAGCTATCACTTTCAGCTCTCTCTCTTATTCTCTCTATTGCTCACGTTTTCAGCCACTGCAGTAGCTAAAACTCATACTTTTCTTTCATTTTTACCCACCCGATAAGCTTAAAACTCCTCCTATAGTTCTATATACCACTATAAATCATTTTCCTATCCTAGAAACATTATTCCAACATCATTTACATACCTGAAAGTGTCCATTTCATCATTACATGTATGATCAACTGGGTTTTGTCACCAACAGCAGCTACAAAGTTCTTTCTTCGGACCTAGTGTCCTTTAAGCTAAGTTTTCACTTTTCTCTTTTACTTAAAATATTGTTTTATCCTATGTATATGTTTAAAATAGCAGCTGATCATCATAGGCATGCATATACATCTTTAGTTTGATCACTAAGGGTTTATATGTTATGCTTTATACACTTAAGCTCACAATAAGCATGATCTAATTTCTGGTCAGCTTGTTAAGAGCAATATTTTATCAATCCTATTATCATCATATTCACATGCATCTCTTCTAAAAATTCTCTTTAAAGAACTTTATAAGAATTGAGCCATTCAAAGACCCCGTTCACTATGTCTGTGGTAGTTTTTGTTAAGTTTATCTAATATATTAATTTACTCTTTATCTATTGTTATATTTAATTTTCAGCTTCTATATTTGTATTAATTCCTTTAGTTACCAAGTTGATTATATAATTCCTAATTGTTCTAGCTATCTACCATATATATATATATAGCCTATCCATTATGTTCAATTATGCTATATTATGTTTTTTTAATCTTTGAGTAACATACAAGTAAACATATATAATCAAAGATCAAAAATTACCACGAACACTGTCTTCAATTTGTTGAAGGCTTGTTCGGCTTCTTCGGTCCACGTCCAGTTATCTTTCTTGAGGAGCTCTGTGAGTGGCCAAGCAATTTTTCCGTATCCTTCCACAAACTTGCGGTAATACCCTGTAAGTCCCAAGAATCCCCTTAGTTCCCTTAGGGTCTTGGGAATCGGCCACGACAACATGACGTCGATCTTAGACTCGTCCGCGGCAACCCCTGCTGCTGAGATCTTATGGCCCAGATAGGTTAACTCAGGTTGGGCGAATTGGCATTTCTTTACGTTCGCATACAAGCGGTGGTGTTGCAATTAGCGAGAACTTGAGTGAGGTGGTGTCTATGGTCATCAGGGGATGCGCTGTACACCAAGATATCATCAAAAAACACCAAAACGAACTTGCGTAGGAACTCCTTAAAAACTTCATTCATTAAAGCTTGGAAGGTTGCTGGGGCATTGGTTAGCCCGAAAGGCATTACGAGAAATTCATAGTGCCCCTCGTGAGTGCGGAAAGCGGTTTTTGGCACGTCCTCCTAGCAGACCCGTATCTGGTGGTATCCCGACTTAAGGTCCAGTTTAGAGAAAACCACCGCTCCGTGAAGCTCGTCCAAGAGCTCGTCAATTACGGGGATTGGGAACCTGTCTGGGACAGTAGCTTTGTTGAGGGCCCGGTAATCCACGCAGAACCGCCAACTGCCGTCTTTCTTCTTGACTAGTAGGATAGGGCTAGAAAATGGGCTGCAACTTGGTTGAATAATTCCTGCCACGAGCATCTCTCTTACCAATCTCTCAATTTCATCTTTTTGCGCCTGAGGGTATCTATATGGTCGCACATTAATTGGTGTGGTGCCCTCTTGGAGTATTATGGCGTGCTCTTTTCCCCTGGTTGGTGGTAGTCCCTCTGGCATGTGGAATACTGACTCGAACTAGAGCAAAATTGCTTGAATGTAGTCTGGAACCTGTGAGTCCTCTGTTTCGTTATCAATAGATAAGCTTCCCAATTCTAATAACATTCCATGTCCCCCACATTGTATAGCTCTCATCATAGCCTTTAACAATATATGAGACTTACATAAGCTTGGGTCCCCTTGTAACGTGACTGCGGTGTTGCCCACTTTGAATTTCATGGTTAATGTCTTCCAATTGACATGCATTCCTCCTAGTGAGCCTAACCATTGCATCCCCAATATCACATCTGAACTACCCAACTCTATGGGAACGAAATCCTCCACAATCTCTGCCTCGGGTAGCGATAGTACTACCCCTTTACATACTCCCGTACCTCTTACCGATAGCCCGGTTCCCAAAACCACGTTATAGCCTCCTGTGGTGGTGAGCGGAATATCCAGGTGTCGGATCAAGTCATCGAAGATGAAGTTGTGAGTAGCTCCGCAGTCTATTAGGACCACCACTTCGTGTGTGCCGATCCTTCCCCGCAGCTTCATTGTGTGAGGTGGTGTCAATCCCACTATCGAGTTTAGAGATAATTCAACAACATCCATTTCCTCCGCCTGTTGGCTCGATCCTTCTTCCTTCTTGTCCGTTTCGGTTCCCATCTCGTCTGCTTCATCGCACAACACTAATACCTGCTACTCCCGATTCTTGCATCTATGGCCTATGGTATACTTTTCATCACACCTGTAGCATAATCCCTTTTCTCGCTTCACCCGGAGCTCTGAGTCTGTTAATTTCTTGAAAGTGGTACCCCCGATTTGACCGGAAGTTTTGTCTGGGGACCCTTGATTGCGATTAGGGGAGAATGATGTAGTTTTGGAGCTGAGCGATAAGCTTGTTGCTGGGTTTCGGCTTGTTACTGGGCTGGACCACCCTTTTGTCAATTTAAGTGTGGAATTGCGATCTTCCACTCTTTGGGCCAGGTCCATAATTCGGGCCAGCCCATTAGGTTGCATCATCCGAACTTCGGCCCTGATCTCCTGCTTTAGCCCGTTCACGAAGCCGCCTTCTAAAACCGAGTCAGGGATGTCGGTCACATGCGCCGCTAACATCTCGAACTGTCGTCTGTATTCTCGCACGGTGCCGTCTTGGCGGAGGACCAAAAGTCTCTCGCAAACAGAACCTTCTTGCGATTGCCGGAATCGTTCGATCAGCATAGTCTTGAATTCGGACCAACGACGGAGCGGTCGTCGGCCCTCCTCCCACTGGAACCACGCAAGAGCATCTCCATCTACGCAGACAGCGATCGCTTCCAATTTTTCGGCTTCCGTCAAACGGTTGATAGCGAAGAATCGTTCCACCCGAAAGATCCAACCATCTGGGTTATGACCTTCGAAGATGGGCATCTCCAGGCGACGGGTATGGCCCTCGTAACCGAACGTCTCTGGCATCGAGTTCCCCATGCGGCCCTCCCTTGAGGCAGCTGCCGTAGTAGAGGACTGGGGGTCGCTGATAATCGGCTTGTGGACCCGATCTATCGATTGGGGACCCAGGGGCGCTGTTTCCGGCCGCCGCAACAGCATCCGGAGCTTCTCCAGAACCATCTCCATATTCTTCTCCAGTGCTGGTAGTTTGCGGAGGTCTTCCTTAACCAAACCCAATTCCGTCTGGATATCACCGTGGATGGACTCCACCCTTTCTTCTACTGAGTCCAAGCGGACCTCCACTTTCTTTCTTGCCATCTCTAGGTCGGTGATGCTCTGATACCAATTTGTTATGACCTGATCTTATACGAAGGAAATTACTGTATTATTGCTGCTAACAGAAAGAAAAAAAACATGAGAATAAAAGATAAACTAGGTATTCGAGAGACCTGGACTCTCCCTTAGAGCAGAGCTCTCTAATACTCACTACTACAAGCCTGACTCCTCCCCTCTCCCTCCACTCTGTTTTTATCACTCATCTAATAGACTACCTGACTCTAACAAACTACCAAAAAGCCAGGGTAGTCCTTCTACCCTCCTAACGAAAACCCTACTGCAACTTGCTCTCCTCAACGGTCTTGCTTAGTTATGATGCTTTAGTCGAAACTGCCCCTCTCCTATTAGCCCTCCTTGCATACGTGAATCGGATTGGAGGTCTATCACATTCTTTCCTTTGCACTGTAGCAAGGTGAAGTGTGCTAACACCATGCCCTCTGTTGAATATTTCTTGTAGCCATGAGGTGATAGTAGCAGGATAAGGAGAACTGATTTTTCTGAAAGGGATTCTATTACCATGCTTTTCCTAAAAGAGACCAATTGAGCATCTTGAAGTACAAATTGCTTTCTTTTCTTTTTTGGTTTTTCCAACTTCTGATCTATCATCTAGATTTCTGGTTGGTCGATTGTTCCCAACCCAGGGAGGGGCATATGATAAAATGAAATGCTTGAGCAAGTAAGGAATATGCCAGAAAGAGCTCCATGTCCTGGCTAGCTGGTTTATTAGAACAGCATAATTATTATTGTCATACAAAAAATATATATAGAGAATAAATTTATCATTTCAAATACTAAAATATTTTCTTCCCTTTCATTTGGGTTCATTAACAGGATTAGGAGAACAGGAGAACTTTTGACATATATTCGCACTTTAAAGATGTATAGCTGGGAGCTTCTTTTCTCTAACTGGTTGATGGAAACAAGATCTTCAGAAGTGATGCACTTAAGTGTATGAGGTTTACTTTTGGAATTTCCAAGGGTGATACGAACAATTAGATACCATTCTTTTCTTCATGCACTTGAATAAATTTTTTAACTGTAATGTTCAATTTGTATTATTAGACACGGAAGTACTTGGATGCATGGTGTGTATTCTTCTGGGCTACAACGCCAACCTTGTTCTCTCTTTTCACATTTGGACTCTTCACATTAATGGGACATCAACTTGATGCTGCAATGGTATTCTAACTATTTCTCAAGCTAGTGTAATAGTTTACCGCATTTCTGGTTTGTTTAATTCATTTCCTTTTCTTTCTTTCTCCCTCTTTTTTAATTTTTTTTTTTTTTTTTAATTATGTGGTTCATTTTTTATAAGAATGTAGAGATTGTCATGCTAGTTGATTTCTTATTGCAGGTGTTCACTTGTCTTGCTCTGTTTAATACTTTAATTTCGCCGCTAAACTCATTCCCATGGGTTATTAATGGTTTGATTGATGTGAGTTCTTCTTTAAACTCATTATCACTGGAACTTAAGATGCTCAATGCTTTTCAATTATTGGTTAAAATACAAGAAGTTCTCGTTACCTTTTCTCAGGTCTTTATATCTACCAGACGATTGAGCCGTTTTTTATCTTGTTTTGACTGCAAGTCCACAATGGAAGCAACGGATAGTTCTTCCTCACAGTTATTGTTGAATGACCAGTCTAAATATAGCTTTGAAAATATGGCTGTCATCTTCCACAGTGCATGTTGTGCTTACTCAGTCAACGACAAGGAGGAATGGAATTTGGTTTTGAATAATGTAAGTCTAGGTCTTCAAAGGGGTTCCTTCGTTGTGGTTATCGGAGAGGTAAGAACTGTGCTTCAATATTTTTATTTATCAGTTTCCTATCATATCTGATACCTTATTTTCTAAAAAATTTTGGTAACTTTGTAAATAGAAGTTTTGCTTGGGTAACTGTTCTACTCTTACAAAAATGAGATAAAATACCGCTTAAGAACTTCAAAACTTATTACATTCACACTTCTGTCAGCTTACTTGCATGTGGTCAGGTTGGTTCAGGCAAATCATCCTTGTTAAATTCAATATTGGGAGAAATGCGACTGGTTCATGGTTCGATACAGTCAAGTGGATCTATGGCATATGTACCACAGGTTCATAAGCTAGTCATAACTCTAAATATGTCTTGCTTATTTGCTCTCTAGAAGGTCTTGTTAATATTTTCCGCATGGATTATAGGTCCCTTGGATTTTATCTGGTACAATACGTGATAATATATTGTTTGGGAAGGATTATGAATGGAAAAGGTATTATGTCAACAAAGGACCTCTTTTTTTCTCTTTCCTTCCTGATTAGTCACATTCACTCTGGCTAACATATTTATTGTTCAGATCTTGTTTAAACTCGTGTACTTTATGTTTGAAAGTGTGAAATCTGCAGTATGTCCATCTTAAAAGAAAAGGCTTTTCATTTTTCCCATTATTCGGTTATTTCCTTCTCTGAGCAGATACTCTGACACTTTACGGGCGTGTGCACTGGATGTTGATATTTCATTAATGGATGGAGGTGACATGGCTTATATTGGAGAAAAAGGAGTCAATTTGTCAGGTGGACAGCGAGCTCGGCTTGCTTTGGCAAGGTTAAATGTTTCGCCGTATACTCGACACAGCCACCTTCCAATCAGCTTTAATTGCTTTCTCTCTTTTAACCTTATGAAATGAATTTTATAATCTTTTGCAATACAGGGCTATCTATCATGGCTCAGATACTATCATGCTTGATGATGTTCTTAGTGCGGTTGATGCACAAGTTGCTCGGTGGATTTTATGTCATGGTATTCTGGGTCCTCTTATGAAACATCAGACTCGTGTGCTTTGTACTCATAATGTTCAGGTCATTTTCGTAAATGCTCTGGACTAAGCTGTCCATTTGTGTTACAAAGAAGTGACATTTGAATTGAATTAGTTAACATCAACAGGAGATTTTCTTGACAAACCAGATCAATAAAAATCATCATACTTGGATGGTGAATAATTTCAGTTATGCCTCAATCTCATCAGAAACATGAATGGGAAAATTTAAAGGGAGGTACAGGGTTAACATTAGCATAGAAGTAACGCAAAATTGCATCTCAGGAACTTTCAAAAAAATTGTTTGATGCATAATTTTTCATATAATCAACCTGTGGGATATTATTTATGAATATTGTTTTAATAAATTTGGTTTTGATTTCAACTGTGAGGAGGTTACTCTAGAAGCTACAAATCTAACCAATTTCACATTTCTGTTTACCACGTAACTTTCTGTTTCTTTACTTTTTAGCAGGCAATATCTTCTGCTGATATGGTTGTTGTTATGGATAAAGGACATGTGAAGTGGGTAGGAAGTTCCACTGATTTGTCAGTGTCTTCATATTCGGCATTCTCTCCGCTGACTGAACTTGATACAGATTCACATATTTATGGACAAGAAAGTGACACAGACAATCGTACTGAAGACACACAAAAGCTCCTCCTAGAGAAAAATACTGTATGCGCTTCAGAGGGAGCTCAAGAGATCATTGAAGATGAGGCACGGAAAGAAGGCAGAGTTGAATTAACTGTGTACAAGTGAGTAGAAAGTATTTA
This sequence comes from Trema orientale, assembly GCA_002914845.1. NCBI lineage: Eukaryota > Viridiplantae > Streptophyta > Magnoliopsida > Rosales > Cannabaceae > Trema > Trema orientale. The sequence goes on along the minus strand of JXTC01000095.1, from coordinate 110,198 downwards.
TGGCTTAAAATTTCACTTATGAGATATTAGTGAAAGTGGGATATTTGATTAGCAGTTTTGACAAGAAACATTTTCATTAGTGTTTTTCTTATTTCTAAATTGCAGGAAATATGCTGCTTTCTCTGGTTGGTTCATAATGGTTGTAATATGTCTGTCAGCAATCCTGATGCAAGCTTCCCGTAATGGAAATGATTTGTGGCTTTCCTATTGGGTTGATACAACAACTGGAACACATCATAAAGAATACTCCACGTCATTTTTCCTGGTAATCAGCTCCTCCAGGTGCCATGTAACTGTATCTTGACAATGTCTTCATATCTTTTCCTGTCTTTAGAGCAGCAATACATTGAAAGCTTTGCTAAATTTTTGTCAAAACATTTAGTAGAATAACTTAATAGGTGTCTTTACATTTTTCTATTCCCCTTGTGATGGTTTAGGGGATATCCTGCGTATAGCTTCGAGAAAACTTGTGATTTATTTCCTGTTACCATTGAGTTAACGCAGGCTATACTCTGCATATTTTGCGTCATAAATTCTTGTCTTACATTGGCGAGAGCATTCTCATTTGCTTTTGGTGGCTTAAGAGCTGCAGTTAAGGTTCACAATACATTGCTCAAACAGCTTATCAATGCACCTGTTCAGTTCTTTGATCAGACACCGAGTGGAAGAATATTGAACAGGTTATTATTTGATGCATTTCAGGATATTTTCCTAGATTTTTTATTACACTTTGTTGTAGCTTACACATTTTTACTTTTTGTCTTAGGTTGTCTTCAGATCTTTACACAATTGATGATTCTCTTCCATTCATTCTCAACATTCTCTTAGCCAATTTTGTAGGCCTGCTAGGAATTGCAGTGGTTTTGTCATATGTACAGGTATTTAGTGGAGAGAGCTTTCACTTTGCTCCTGCATTCTGAAATGTCAACCAACTGTTCTGCTTATTAAAATGTTCTAAATGGTTTATTCTAGGTTTTCTTCCTGCTTTTGCTACTGCCATTTTGGTATATCTACAGCAAACTTCAGGTCTCTCTCTCTCTTTCACTTATTGTTTTGTAGACAACATTTGTATTTCATCCTCAATGTCAATCATTCAAGAAAATGTAGTACATATAAGGCATGACAGATTTTCCCATGTAGAGGGAAAAGAGTAAAGGATTTGGCAAATGACCTTTTCCAAATTTTTTATCTCCATCTTGGACGCAGGTAAAAGATAAAGTGAAGAGCTGTCTACTAAGTAAAAAGTTTTCAGTTTTTCTACAGGTCAACGTCAAGGGAACTGCGAAGGCTGGACAGTGTTTCTCGATCTCCCATATATGCATCTTTCACAGAGACACTTGATGGATCTTCTACTATAAGGGCATTCAACTCCAAGGTAGATAGTTTAATTAGAGTGGTTATTAATGTGATCATGTAAACATAATTATCAAGAAAAAAAAAGTGTTGTTAATGGAAACTCATGAACACGTAATCAGTTCACTTTGAAGTACAGCAGAAAATATCTTTTAATAGGTGTTCTCGTTAGGATTGTGGAAACTATCTGGGATTTGTCCGGTTTGTGCTTAGTGAGGTTTATGTATATTATAGAATCAGATATTTCACGTTAAAATGAGTCCCTTTGACAAACAATATATTTAGAGTTAATAAACCTTTGAGTAAACTAGGTTTTATAACTTCCAGAAAATATTGGAGGTCTTATTCCCTTCAAAACTCTTTGACAAACAATATATTTAGAGTTAATAAACCTTTGAGTAAACTAGGTTTTATAACTTCCAGAAAATATTGGAGGTCTTATTCCCTTCAAAACTCTATGATAAGAAAATACTGAAAATAATCATCAGATGAGATTTTCCGTGGATTATATGTGTTTAACCTGTCCAAGGTAAAAATAAGGAAAGATACAGTGTGTTCGTGGTGGTAATTTTTGATTTCTGAAGTGTGTGATTACTTGTTTGTTACTCAAAAATTAAGACAGCATAATTGAGCATAAAACTTATAGACACATAAGTATAGGTAGATATATATATATACAGTAGGTAGTTAAGTTCGTTATATAGAGAAATATATATGTAAATAAAAGAGGACCAATTAACTGATTTCTAAGATACTTAGGTGTAAATAATTAAGTTTTAAAAGTACTAAAACTTTAAATAACAGAAAACAAAGGAACTGAAATTTAAATATAGCTGAAAATAGGGTTATTGAAATGTAAATATTGAAAATAAAGAACTGAAACATAAAACATATCAGTTAACTGGAATAAGCTTGTACTGAAAATAAGATACGAAATACTAGGAAACAGAAGATACTGTCTTGGTGCAAAAACTACCATGAAAATGAGGTTGGGGTCTTGAATGGCTCAACCCTTATAGAGTTCCTTGAATAAGATGCTAGATTGTATATGAAAGAAGAAATAGATGATGATTTGTTGTTTGAAATATAGCTCGGTTACAAGCTGACCAAGCCTTGATCATGCATATATATGAGCATAAGTATATAAAACATGAAGCAGGAACTTTTAATTATCAAATTAAAGGTATTCACTTCATATTCATTGTGATGCAGAAAAGTTGAGATGAATGATCAGCCACTTTGTAAATGTAGACTAGTGTTTATCATGCATGAACTAGTATAAAACCTTATAAAATAGGATGTAGTACTTAGGTGGTAAACACAGGATAGGATATGAATGAAAAACAGAAGTTAGGAACTGAGATATATGATGAAAGAGCAAAGATCAGCCACTGCTTATATAGAAATGGCAGCTGATCATACATGCAGAAATACTAAAGACCACTTTCTGATATAAGCATGAAGTAGAATTAGTGATCTTAGATTAGAAACATGATCTAGGGTAGTATGTAGAAGGTTTGGAGATGTTTTGTGTCTATCGGGTGGGCAAAAATGTAAGAAAAATGAGAGTTTCAGCCACTGCAGTGGCTAGAAACGTGAGTAGCTGAGTGTTTGTGTATGAAAGAGAGAGAGAGAGATTGTATATGAGTGTTTGTGTATGAAAGACTCGTTGAACTATTGTTGTTTGTGTAAAAGAGCTACTCCTATTAATAAGGAGCAAAAACTTGGAAGCCAAGAAGCTAGTGGAAGACAAGGCTGCCAAATGGCGAAAACAATCTTTCCTTGTCTCCTAGGATCTGATTCCAGCCATAGTTTTGGTGAATAACAATGATTAGATAATATGGAACTGCTAAGAACCAGTTTTAGAACTTAGTAAACTGCCTTAGGGAGCAAGCCAGAAGCTGCCACCTCAGCGGTTTCACCAAAAACCAGCAAACATAAACCAGAAACCACCCGGTTTAGGAGTTAGTTATCAGGGACTTAACACGTTACTAGGTTAGCAAGTTTCTGCATATAACAGTGGCTGATTTTCCTTAGTTTAGTGTATGTAACTCACATTCCTATTCCCCTAAAAGGGTTTAGGGTATAGGGTAAGGATACCCTAGCTTAATTAGGAACCGTAACCCCTAAAATAACCATACTCTGTTTCTTTTCCTCTGTTTTTACTTTGTTTTCAGTTTTAATCATATTCAAGCTTATTCTATCATTGATCAATACTTAATTGAAATCATTCTAATCAAATTCAGGGACTTACCCCAAAACACAGTGAAAAAGTGATATTTAAGACAAATGGCTCTAGGAGTACCCATAAAATCAGATTTGTCACAAGTTATTCAATTTGGTAAATTTGAACGGTTCTAGTCATTTTAACGTAAATGCAGAAAAACACACAAGTAAGGGAAATAATTCAACTGTTCCTGTTATCACATGTTGTAACACAATCATACTTCAACAGACATTATTTAACAATTAGTACGTCGAGATTTATTCTGCCATTTCAGTATACCTATGTCAAAGTCAAAGAGCATCTGGCACATTATCCTCCTTGTTTGGCGGAAAATTATTGCCATATAATATTCCTTGAGAAACAGAGCTGATCCTGTTTTCATTTTCTTATTGTCTTTCATGATCAATATTTGTTGCTGGAACTTAAAGTTGTTTAATGGATGTACAAAATGGTTCTGGGCAGGATTACTTTTTAGCCAGATTTATGAAACAAATTACGCTGTATCAGAAGACTTCTTATACAGAGTTGACAGCAAGTTTGTGGCTTTCATTGCGGCTTCAGGTGTGTCTCAGGATTTATTTGAACGCAACTGGCTATACCGGCTTGAGAAAAATGCATACGATAGTTTGCTGTTTTTTTACTAGAGAAGCTTGATGTGTGTTGCTAAGAGAAGCTTGATGTGTGTTGCTAAGAGAAGCTGGTAAACTTTAAGTGGAAAAACATAATGTACATTCTTATGTGCATGTATGTGGATGGATACATACATATTTGATTGGTTCATTATCATATTCTGAAGTGCCTTTTCAAATAGTTTTAGTGACCTGCGATCTTTTTTCAGTTGTTGGCAGCATTTATCATATCATTTGTTGGCCTCATGGCTGTTATTGGATCTAGTGGAAATCTACCAATTAGTTTTGGCACACCAGGGCTGGTAATTCTCGTATCTCCCAACTGCCTTTTTTTTCAACAACTTCTGTCAATTGTACTCTTGTTTGTTACCTAAGTCTAGAGATTGAGTTAGTGCACTTTGACCATTTCCCCATCCTCAAATTAGAAAGATATTGAAGGAAATACATTCTTTTATAGGTAGGGCTGGCTCTCTCTTATGCCTCTCCAGTTGTATCTTTGTTGGGCAGCTTTTTGACAAGTTTCACTGAAACAGAGAAGGAAATGGTTTCTGTTGAAAGAGCTCTTGAGGTATAAAGATACACCTGCTTCCATAATATAAACTTCCAACTGAGTACTAATGCTTTCATACTCTTGGCAGTATATGAACATCCCTGAAGAACAATTACATGGAAACCAATCCTCAAGTCCTAATTGGCCAAATCAAGGACAGATTGAATTTCATAATGTTACCTTGAGATATATGCCGTCTTTGCCTGCTGCACTTCGTGATATTACTTTTAACATCGAGGGTGGGATGCAGGTAGGTACTATATTCAGCCTGTGATTGTTAAACAGTTTATCGTACAAAACTATCCATATTGACTGTTTGTTTAAATATTAAGTTCCGAGATTATTAATTAGGCATATACACGTATCTTTTCAACTGTTAATCAGGTTGGAATTATTGGAAGAACTGGTGCTGGAAAGTCTAGCATTTTGAATGCTCTTTTTCGCCTCAGCCCAATATGTACTGGATGTATTGTTGTGGACGGAACAAACATAGGTGATCTTCCGGTTAGGGATCTTCGTGCTCGTTTTGCTGTTGTTCCTCAGAGTCCATTTCTGTTTGAAGGATCATTAAGGTACTTTATTGAAAGGTCTTCAATTTTGTTGATCATTTGTTTGTATTAGTGAAATCTTCAATGTTTTTATATATTTATTCTTTCGATCAGATACAAAGTTGATTCAATAACATCATGCATTATCATCTGTTTAAATCAACTACCTCAGATAAATTTAGTCACTATGTGTCTGTTTCTTCCAAAAATCTAGGGAAAATCTAGATCCATTCCACGCAAGTGATGACTCAGAGATTTGGACGGCCCTAGAGAGATGCCATGTCAAAGAAGAAGTAGAAACGGTAGGAGGGCTTGATATCCACATAAAGGGGACTGGAATGTCATTTTCTGTTGGGCAACGACAGCTGCTTTGCCTTGCACGTGCACTTCTCAAGTCTTCAAAGGTAAGAGTTTTCTTTGACTGGGAAGAAATGCCAATAAAAGCATAATCATGTTCTTGGATGATGTATTATGGTCTAATTTAGAGTTAGTTATTTTTAGGGATGATGATGGGGTGTACTCAACTTTGGGGATATAAGTGTATGGTTCTGGAAGTAGGAATAGGCAGATATACTTGGAGGGACCAGGGGCTATTTCTTGTATGGACAGGAAAAAAACTGACAGAGCTGTGCTTTTCAGGTCTTGTGTTTGGACGAATGCACGGCAAATGTTGACACTCAAACAGCATCAATTTTACAAAATGCCATATCAAGTGAATTTAGCGGCACAACAGTAATCACAATTGCTCACCGCATTTCTACCGTTTTGAATATGGACAACATACTGGTCCTTGATCGTGGTGTTTTGGTATGTCTATTTTTAAATATCCAATTATGATTTTAAAATGTCATCTGCTATTGCTAGTAAAATTTCAATCACTTGCAACAGGTTTTGCTTTTGAGAATTGATTACCTAACAATTTCTGTGTTCTCTGATCTTTTATAGGTTGAACAAGGAAACCCACAGGCTCTCCTACAAAATGAGTTCTCCAGATTTTCTAGTTTTGCTAAAGCTTCTACGATGTGAGATCCAACGAATACCGTTGCACTCATTTGCTGACTCCAAGCATCCTGCAGGTTTGGCTTTGTACAGATCTCACTTGTCAAAATTATGAATGGATCTTGTTATCCATTCATGTTAACATTTGATATGGTTAAAGGCCATTAATATGAGCACAACAATTGACTAGCAATATGATCATCATTAATTTGAATATTCCCATACTCGTATAGGATTTCAGTATCTTACTGTCTTCCATTTGTAATAGTAAAGACTGGCCATATGAAATAAACCGTTTCACATCCAAGTAGTTGTAGAATGACATAATCAAAGTGAGTAGCTCAGTTGCCACGGACATCCTGGTTTCTAGTCCCTAGGGATTCTCCACGTGGATTTTGCCAACTTTCCTAGTAGGAAAGAGAATTTTTTTTCTTAAAAAAAAAAAGAAAAGAAAAAAGACGTGGATTGCTCGCAATGGATTCAAAAGTCGCCGACTCACTGGTGCTTCCAGCGGAATCTGCTTAGACAATGTGAACCATGAGAGATACAATTTCGGGAGAAGATTCGCATGATCATCCTTCACTCTCATTACCTCTTCTATGGTGAGCTGGAATGAGACAGGCCTGATCTGGTGTGCGATTGGAACTGGTAATAATCCAGGTAAAATGCTTTGTGCCACCGTAGGCCTCTTCAAGCAATGAGGAGTATGTCTTCGAGTAAAGGGCGGTGAAAAGCAAACCGGATTTCCGAACCAATGGTACAACCCTTTGGGCAAATAGGTATCCACTATCCACAAATACTGAGTGACCTTTTTTTTTTTGAAAATTATGTTTTATTTTTTTAATTCTATGGCTCATGCATACACGAAATGTAACAGATAAAGTTTTCAGTCAGGACATGGTCACGTAACTTGATTAATAAAGTTGTATGTCGTTTGCAAGGTACTGAAATACTTGTGAGTCCATGCATCACTTTCATGATAAAACCTGTTTTACCTATCCTATTTACCCCTTTGGTAACTATCTATTGCTAGCAAAGAATAAAGGTGTGCCTTTGCCCTTTTGTATGTGGCCTAATAAAACCGTAAGTAGTAGTGCTAGTGCATTCGACTGTGGCTATCGTCCCATGTTCTCAAGTTGCCCGAAGTGGCAGTACAGATCACATCTCAGAATTTGTTTTCTTATTATCAGCAGTAATGCTGCACAGTATCAAAACCTTCTACTTTCTATCACTTTGTCACCCACATTACCACACAAGAAAACGTTCCACCCCCTCCCTGAAAATGACCTTGTAAGTGTTCCACTACTTTTCCAGAATGTCTGTTAATCATTCTGTTGAACCTGTTACGATGTCAGTATGATTTTCTACATCACTTAGTAGTATGAAGGACATTTTTTTTCTTTTTCTTTTCTTTTCGGAGCCTTCCGGCTGCCCTTGCCAATGGTAGATTGACAGATGGTGGTAAGTAAAATAATCATGCTATGAACCACGAACCGCATTCAGTCTTTGAAAGGGCATAAATTAGTGGTAGATCAACTACGCATATTATGCGGAAGCTGCTTTTGTATTATTTTTGTTCCAGATCTTCGTTGGGGGAGAGAACATCATGCTAAAAAAAGAGCATATACGGGCATATGGACACCAAGGAATTTGAAAGACATCACAGTAGAAAGTATGCTATAAACCACAACTTTATATATATATATATATATACACCCATATATTGTATATTTACACACTAAAAAGAAATTTTTTAAAAAAAAGAAAGAAAACACTAGAAAGCCTACAAGGAAAAATACGATGCTGGGTATTATGCCTTTAGAGCTTTTAACTATATAGTAATGCATATTGCATATCGATATAGGAAGAAGGAAGATGATGCCCATAATCAAGGAAATCTCATCTTTAGAATCTGTATCCTCGAAAGAGAAATACACCATCTTCTTTTACAGTAGAATGTGAGATTAATTCTTTCGAGCCTAACATGCTTTTGAATGAGAGTATATGATGATTTTAAACTTTAAAGGAGTTCACTTTTCTACTCTAGCCTAAACTTTGAGAACAAGAGAGTTTATAGGCAACATTTTGGAACTATTCCATAGAGTGTCCGTGTCCTCGGTTCATAGGTACGACAGAATCAATTAAGCAGTGCTCTGCTTTAATTGGAGTATTAGGTTATTGCAGAGGTCACAAGTTGGGAAGCATGTTGCACCAACTATATTTTAATGGCTAATAGGGAATTCCATTGAAATATTAGGAACCTTGTATCGTCAGACAAGGGCCAGGACAAGTTGCTGCTAATGGGGATGGATAAGCAAATATAGCTACATGGAACATTTTGGCAAAAGCATCTAAGTTATTGACTAAGCAGGAAGAAGTAAAAGTGTTTGCATCAATTGCTGATAAAGTTTTGAAGTAAAACGTAATTATTTCAGTAACTTATAATTAGTTCTTTTGGGCTTCATTTTTAATAATGTTGCTTTAAATTTGCATTTACTAGGGTTTTATTATTCAGCGTAGGATTAGGTGACCAGGTCGTGTTTCTGTAAATACCACGCTTCTATCCATAAAATGTCGCGATCACATTGTTTATTCAATCGTACATCTTAAAGGTACAAAGGAATAGTTTTGCACAGTACAGAATAAGCCTAGAGAAGACCCCAGAAAAATAAAAAAGCAAGTATCTTGTACGACTTCATTGTTAGCCATGTTATTGCAGTTGTGGTCTCGGTATCTTCGAGACACAAAAGCAGGGGACTTTGACACTTGTGAGGTAGGCCATGAGCATTGGAGCTTAAAGTTTGACAGGTAGCTGGATTCTGGGTAGAAGGCTTTTCTTTTTCATGTACATATATATATATATACACACATATATATGTGTGTGTATTTTACTATGTGATTCTATATTGTTATAATTGGTTCATTTGGTTCTTGAAAGGGTTGGAGACTTTTATTTTCTTTGTACGGTCGGTGCAGATGGGGGACCAACAGATGTGTCTTACTGTAATTATGACACGTTAATGATCTATTAAGAATGAGGGCAATGTAATCTTAGTTTCTTATTGGTAATGAGGTCTAGATTCTCTTACTTTATTTAGTGGAGTCGATTTAGAGGTGCGGCTGCATCTTTACAAATTGTGATCCATAATCGATCATAATGGCGCTTACACACACACCCCCTCGGGAACAAAATAAAACAATAAAAAAAAAACCCGCTTGGTTGGCAGCATGTTCTTCTTACCCTTTTGTCTGCAAGCCATTTTTAGTCGACCTACTAAACACTACTGACTTTTAGTCTGACAGTATATGTTTATCCATACACTTATATTTTAGTGTATAATTGTACGGCAATACAATAATAATGCACTACATGGTCACGTTTAATTAGCTTAAATTTCATGATATTCAGTGTCAATAAAGTAGACAACACTGATTATAATGAATTTTCTTTTTATTTTAATTAGGTTATTTTTGGTACGATCGAATGAACATAGGAACTTAAGAAGGAAAGAGATGTACATTATTTGTATAGGGAAATAACATGACAAAGAGGATAGAAATTACTCCTCTTGTTGTATTTGATATAAGAGAAAGAAGAGAAAAGCAAAATCCTCTCTTGTTTGCTAAGAGATGAAGAGAGAGAGAGAAAGAGAGAGGTGGAAGTAAGAAGGTTTTATTTGTACAATGATTAAGCTACTACTTGAGTGAAAATTTCTCTTTTAATGTTTCTCCGGTTTAAAGGCTTTGAAAATTAGTTAGAATTGAGGATTTGATATCTAATGTCCTAAAACATTTTCTATCAAGCTAATACTTTATCCATAATCCATATCTATAATCTCCCTATACTTCTCATTCATTTCATTTCTCTCTAAATACTCTCTTTTAGGAATTGTCTTGGATTCAGTAAGCCATTATTACATAGTACTTTATCTATCATAAAGGTGGAGTATATATGATTTTTTTTTTAATTACGTTCTTTCTGTTAAATATTTTGTTTTAAAAAACTCTTTCTCCAAGATTATTGAAGTAAATTGTGTCAGTAAAATGTTTAAAGGAAAAAATTAAAAAAAAAAATGGTAATTAGTAACAAACGAGGAATAATGCATGAAGCGTAAATTTTATTGATCTTCGATCGAGAGCTTACACTGCACTTAGAAATGTGCAAAATTAATGTATATGAAAGAAACTACGACAGAAGAAACATTTCTTTAATTTTTTTTTTGTCTCTCTTGGTTTGGTGTGTAATAATACACATGATGAGATCATCAAATCTTAAAGGTCAAAAGTCACGCGGGTCAACAAAAATCACCGGTGACGATGATCGGGAATTTAGCCAATTGGACGGCTCATGTCTCTCGGTCTCACTCTCTCCTCCTCCCTGCTTCACGTCCGCAAGTTTCTTGATGCACCAAAGGTCTTCCGCCAATGAGAACTTCCTCCAGTGGGGAATTGCTTCTCTAACAGGGTCCCTTTGCCCCACCTCGGCCACCACGGCCCCACACCCTCCATCGTCCCTAGCCATGTTATACGCGAAGGTGCATAGAGACCTCATGAGCCTCACCCCTTGCTTGCCTTCCATGTGGAGCCCGTACATAAAATAAACTCCAAACTGCCTAAAAACATCAGGGAACGAAGGCAACCTGAGCCATGGCATCCATGCATCCAAAACCCGACTCCCTACGCAACATGCGTAGGTCAGCGCCGAGACACCCTTCACTTGCAACTTAAACACTTCCTTAGTGTTCCACACGCTTAGTATTGCAAAACTTGGAGGAAGAAACGTTTCTCTTGGGTCCCATTTGGGGAGGGACTTCTTTGGTACGGCCATGAAAGTCCCCAAGTTGAGGTTACTAGCCAAAATGGCGTCTATGTCTTTGGGGAAGAATTCCGAATTGGCGAAGATTTGGCGGTATATCGACTCCGCAAGCTCAGGAGGGAGTTGAATAATGGCAACACCCGAGGGTATGGACTTGGAGTGAGCGTGAACTGGCTGCACCAACATGGTGGGGGTGCGAAATTTGGTATAGTCACATATTTTCGTGAATAGATTGATAGAGGGCTCGTTGGTGCAGTCCGTGGCCATGTATGCGTACTCCGCCCCATTTTCCTTGCACCACTCTTCTAGTCGTTTCACTAATTTTGTGCCGATGCCAAGTCTCCTGTATAAACGAATTAACGTATCTGTCAATGTCACGTAATAGTGTACAAATATTTATATAACAGAACATACAATTGATTGAAAATCAGTAATGCTGCACTAACAAGTGGACAGCTTTGATACTAGCTAGCTAGTTGTTTGCATGGTGACAAAAATAACGCGAAGAAAAATCTAGTGGGGTGAGGGTACTTTCTAAAGTGGGTCTTATTGAAAAAGTTATAAGGAACATTTAGGATATATATGATAGTGTAAAAGGATATTGAAAGAGAAAAACATAAGATGCAATTGATATTGGGGGTCACATCTGAGAGAGACTGTTGTCTAGTAGGCCAATGAGAAAAACAAAACATAAAGGGGACAAAAGGAGGGGAACAAGAAAATAATAACAAAAAGAATTAATTAAAAGTAGTGGTGGATCACACTGTGTGGATGAACCATAATATTTAGAAACTTTTTTTTTTTTAAAATAAAAAAAAATTAAGTAGAGACAATGGAGCAAATGAGAATGCGACATTCTATCTGAATTTTATTAATGTTTAGTAAAAGCAGCTTCTCTCCTAGTGGATGCATGTTTCAATGACAGGCTAGCTAGCTAAGCTCTTAGCTCCTTTCCATGATACGAGGAACATTTCCTCTTCTCTTTATAGTAGAATCTAATCTCTCTTCTTNAAAAGTTCTTGATCATTGATCAATAAAGACATATATAAGAAAAATGCAAGTAAATCGAAGAAATCAATGTTGAGAACTGTCTGTTATATAGGACAACTAGTACTCAAACGTCATGCGTATATAACTCCCAATTTCTTTTGAGGGCTTTAATAAATTACAGTAACGGTTAAGTAGGAAATTTGAAAAAAAAAAAAAAAAATGAGAGAAATTTATGTAAAGGAAAGTACCTGTGCGTGGGAGAGACTCTTAGTCCCAAAACATATGCCAGCTTTGCATAAAGTGAACTCCCTCTTGTGGCGTTTTTCACACAACCCCTTACTGCTCCCACAATGTCCTTTTCTTCCCCATACTCAGCAACCTGCAATTAATAGTCATTACATATTAATAAAATTGTTAAGAGGGAAAAACTTAGCTACGTAATATTAATCTAATAATGTTCTTTCTAATAACATGTAAAATGAAATGATACTGTATAATCAATCTAATTTTTATAATATTCTTCAACCGGCAAATTTTAACAAACTATATAAATGTATGTGTGTTTATATTCCTTCAAAATGTGCCTATACATGTGTGTATATATATTCACATATGTTTTCTTTGTATTTTTTTTCTTTTAAAGAAAAAAAACATGTTATGTACACACACAAGATAAGAGATTGATATTATACCAGCATGATGTGACTTGGGAAATGGCGGACACGACAAATTGGGTCGCCCATGAGGTCGGTGACAAGCGAAGGCCTACCGCGGCGGCTGCCACCGACCTCGCAGCGCCTCTCAAGCTCCTCCACCGCCACCTTATCTCTCCCTTCATCATACTCTCTGATCACCACAACCCCTTGCTGATCAGCCACTCTTGGTGATTGCTCAGCTGCGGCAATCTTCACTAGCACCATAGTAATATATATATATATGTATGTGTGTGTGTGTGTTACTATATATATATATATATATATATATATATATATATATAATATAAGCACCAATATTTATGGTCCTCTACACAGGGAAAAACTCTTAATTACAATAGAAGATATTGATGATCACTAGCTAGAGTAGCAGTGTATCTATAGCTAAATGGGTATAGTTTTTTCTTCTTCTTTTGTTATACGTTTTCCAAGTCCCATTCTGTGCCTCCCTATATATATAAGTACCAAAGAGAGGGGGCTGCTATACGTGGCGTCCCTACCTGGTTTAGTAGTACTGCTCATATAGCCGCAAGATCTCTCACTGTATTCTTTTTTTTTTTTTTCAATTATTTGTGAATTAAATTATACTATACTATTTTATTTGTTCGGTGATGATTGACCAGATATTGTTTCAATTATTGCTTCGGATGGTACATGCCCTTCAAAATATATATATATATATATATACGTTAAAAAATAAAAGAACTAAACGTTAAATATATGCAAAAAGACTCCTCAATCTATATATATATATATATATATATAAATGGAAAAACAAATTAAGCTGAAAAAGTAAGAAAGGTGCATAGTCTTTATCATGTGCAGTGTCAACTTGAAATATGATAACTATATGACGTTGATATTGATTATACCATATTGTACCTATAACATGGTAATGCTTCTCCACGGCCCCTTTTTTAACATATATACATATATACATACAGGGCACCATATATATATATATATTTTTTCTTTTGAGGAAATATATATATATATGTTTAGGAAGTGGCTATAGTAGGAGCGCCCTATGTAAGGCCTTTGTTTATACATCGTTTGATGAGAATCTGTGAAGCATCTGTTTATACACAGATTCCCATCAAACGATGTATAAACAGGACCTTACGTAGGGACGCCTCTACACGTGCCCGTATGTTTATCTACTTAGCATAGATCAAAATTAGTTTATATATGACATGAGTACTCTTGATATATATATTTGAGAAGTACTTGTGGAATTAAAGCGGTTATATAATCAGTACTACCTAGTACTTGATCACAGAATTAAGAGAAGAAGAAACAAAATCTCCGAAAACCGAAGAAGTTATTATTTGACAACATGATTCTTTATATAATCCCTAAATTAAATATTGTTATGTAGGAAATTAAAAAAACTCAAATTCATGTGTACTTAATTCGAAGTTAATTAACTACGCGTACTTTCAAATATTGTATGTAGGCGCAAAAGTTTTTCGAAAGTCACAGAAACCACATATGTTATAGGTGACTTATATTGTCTTGTATAATTAAAAATCATTATACACAATTTTCAGGATAAAAATAAAAAGTAAAAAATATTAAATAATTATTTTTTTATTATTATTTTCCAATTACACAAATTATAATAGTCGTTAAATAATTGACCTAATGACTAAAAAAAATACTTATAAATAAGAAAAAAAATATCTATTAGATTGAAAATCATATATATATATATGGGCACCAATCCAGTAGGTTTTTTTTTTTTTAACCTATGCATAGGTATCAATTTGGCCAATGAAAATTTATCATGCATATTTTCTTATTCTAAAAAGTAAGAGAGAGAAATAGCATTAATGATGCACGTCTTTTTATGCACCTCATTATAACTGTTGGATTACTATTAAATGATGATCCAACGGCTAAAAAAAATACCTACACATACGTAAAAAAAAAAATACTGGATTGGCAACCTATATATATTATGTTAATCAATATAATATTTATAAATAAGTATTTAAGCAAAAAAAAAAAAAAAAGAAGAAAAACTATGTATTAATGTGGCTGCAGCAATAATTGGTGGAGGTGGTGAGAGAAGCATGCAACCGAATGTACCACGTTTTTTGAGATGATCGAGCAAGTGGATATGCCTTTTCCAAGTGCGATTTAATATCATTTGCACATAAGATTATTTTTTCTTTTTCTATTTCCAAAAGAATGATGGCCTAAAAATGTGTAATAGACGTACAAACGAGTTTATTGAATGCATATGCATTTATGTTGGATATATATACTATTCTTCTCTTTGTCGTGTATGAAAAGTTGGCCGAGTGTGTATTGATTAAATGATTTCCTTCTTTTAGAAACCGACTTTGCCATATTTCAGCCTCAAGGGTGATGATGATGACGATCATGATGAGGATATACATGCAAGATTATCAAAATCATAAGCTTGTTTTGGGAAAAGGGAAAGTTTATCTAAAATACTTGCTGATTTTGATCGTCATCTTATTCTAATTTTGACATTTATTCTGGAATTGCTCTGGACAAGTCTTCAAACACAAAAATGAGACATTGTAACACTCAGAATTCTGAATGTAAACTGGGGTCCACAGGCCTATCAAATACCATAGATATATTTCATAAGCTGACTTTATTAAATTGGCGTGCTCATTATAAAGTAAAGAATAATGCTATAGGACACTAGTGGTGCCCAGTACCACAGTGATGTGTCAGTCTGTCACTGACTAATCATAATTATAATTTAAGTGAGATCCATGTGGGACCCAGTTTATTAATTAAATCATCCAGTGACAAACAGATATGTCACACTGGTGCCCTATAACATTGCTCTAAAGTAAAATGTGTGACTTATTAAATTGTCCCAATATTTCAATTTGGAATTAAAGCTTCCCAAAAATTTAAAAAAAAAAACCGGTCCAAATGTTACGTGCTTATATTAATATCAAGTACGCTATATATTATTAAAATAAGAGGTATATATATATATATATATTAAATTATCATAACGAAAAAAGAGCAATTGAGGTATATTCTCCTTCAGCACAGCACAATTATTGGGGTTGAAGAAAATTAGACCACTTTTAGATATTGGAAAATATTCGATCATATCCGGCCAATATTACTTCATTCACAATTTGAACATATTTTTGTTCCATTAATGTTCTTGTCTTTTTCTTAAAAAAAAAAAATCAACTTTTCTTATTTTCAAATCAAATGTTTCAAAGTTACTTTTCAAGCTCATTAATAACGTTTACTCTGTGTCCAATAAGAGACGCGAGCAATGGATCTATCTAATTAGCATATAATCTACAAAAGAAAATAGAAAGTCGATCGACCACATCAAATCATCAATTTTTCAGACTTGTAAGTGGCTAGTATAATTTTGCTTACGCGATTGATAACGTTGAGGACATACACTTTTGGATCAAGATTATATGATTCTTTAACGAAGTCTTATCTTGACTATATTCTTCATTAATAAGTTCGTAATAGAATATTAAAAAATAATCGTGAATAATTAATAAGAGTCCGAGACTTGAATGAAGTTTGAAAGGGTGAGGACTAGGTATGAACGAATTAGAAATGGGATATTAATTAATAATGCGTATTATGTATATATATATATATTTATAGGAATCGATTCAAATTCTCTTTCGTAAGCCTACTTTGTACTATTCAGTAAGTACGTGGTTCGAATCGTTCTCTCGTAAAGCAGCTATATAGTAACTCGTAAGATCACAGAAATAAAATTTATATATATATATATATATATATATATATATATATATATATATGTTGTCAATCAGTAGGGTATTTTTTTTTAATCTATTTATAGATATTTTTTTTAGCTATTGAATCATCATTTAACAGTGATCCAACAACGATAATAATATATATGAAAAAACGTGCATCATTAATGCCATTTATCTCTCCTATTTCTTTACTATAAAAAAATATGCATAATAAATTTTAATTGACTAAAATGATATATATGTATAGGTAAATACTTACTCAATTGGTGCCCATATATATATCCAATGGCTAAAAAACATTCTTATACATAAGTAAAAAAAAAGTATCTATTAGATTGAGAACCAATATATATATATAGCATATGTTAGAACATGCATAATGTTTAATTTATATATATATATATATTTGGAAAATCTAATAATCAAATTAAGATTTTATTTTTATTTTTATTCCCTAGGAAATTGATAGTTAAGTAACATTAAGGTATTATATAGACATTTTTTTCCTTGAAAGTAGGTATTATGTAATTAATATGAGGGACCACATAATTTTCAGGTGATGGACCACTTTACCCATGTGATGCCAGATGCCAAGAATTAAAGACTACCCCTTTTTAGGTGATTATAAATAATTTGAGTAAAGGATGATGATTATAAGAATTGCTTCTAAATTAAATAAAAGAAAGGCGGGCATACGAATACATGATCGAAGCTTGTGTAGTTTCCCATGATCGAATGTTGCTTGTGTAGTTTATTATGGAATGTTGCCTGTGTAGTTTCCCATGATCGAAGCTTTATGATCTTATGTATGTATTATGTAAAAAGCTAATTATTTCGAGCGGGATAATTTCACGAACTGATGTGGCTCTTATTTAAGAATAGGATCCACATGTAAAAGCATTGATCACCTGATAGAAAAAGCCTATATTATCGATACTAAGAAGAACCAAAACAGGTTAAATAATAGTACTCATGTATATTATCGATACGCATACAATAAATAGATAAAAATCTACCGGTGACAGAGCCACGCTAAGACAAGGGGCATATTTTTGTAAAGAGAATCCTTTATATAAATATAATATATTACATGTATATTAAATTAATTACTTTATAATTTTTCTCATTAAATTTAATATTTCTGTACTCAACCTAATTTAAAAATTTAATCTTTAAATATCATAAATCTATTTAGTTTGAAATTCTAATAGTTTACCATCACCTTTATATTTTTTTTTCTCTCAAACTTTTATCAAAAAATTATTTGTTGCCTAAAATTTATTGGTTTAAACAACTACCAATTGTTATGTTAAGTTATGTTATGGTATATTATATTATATTAGGCTATGCATAAAATTGGAAAAAATAATTTTATGTTGAATATATGTGAGACATGTGTGCATTTATACAATTATATATTGGTAGATTAGCCTAAATATTTCATATTTGTAGTTCTTTTTAAGAAGTTTTTTACTTTATCTGCACAGTTAATTATGATGTTTAATCATTTTGAAATATATATTATGTAAAAAGTAACATGTATGTAACTCTTATATCATTTTGTTTTCTTTTCCTAGTTTGTAAATTTTATAAAATAAGTAAGCTTTCTATCACGAATTTCGAAGATATTTTTGAAATAAAAATTGCACTCGTTATTATATATATGAGAAAATAATAATAATATAACATCGAATAGGGTGAGATTAAACTTGAAAAAAAAAAATAGCAAATCGACCTTTATTGCATCTATATTTTAGCTAACTTAAGATTTTGATTTCTATGTTTGCCTCTGTGAAATAGATTTCTGGCTTCATCATTGAATATTAGTAGTGCCTAAATATACACAACTCCAAAATTCATCTATTTCCTTTTTGGTATAATTTTGTAGTATCTTTAGGATTAATATATCTTCACTTAAAGTAGTCTAATGAGGAGAATATCAACACCTTGATATATATATATATATAGTTTCCAATCTAATAGGTATTTTTTTAGCCGTTAGATGGCGATCCAATCACTATAGTGATATATATAAAAAGACGTACACTATTAATGTTATTTCTCTCTCTCTCTTATTTTTTACTATAAAAAAAATTTGCATGATATATTTTAATTAGTCAAAATAATACCTATGTATAGGTTTAAAAAAAAAAAAAAAGAAACTGGATTGGTGCCCATATGTATTATATTATTATGCACAACCATTGGTATTTAGAACAATACTAATGCCATTATCCACCAAAAAGAAGGGGGAAAAAAGAGAAGGCAATGTGTTTTTGGTGAAAAATTTCTGGTTCTTTTCTTCTTCTTTTTTTTTTATTATAAAAAAAAAATCCTGTTCAAACGATGAAATGCTCTCATGGTGTTACATTGATTTATTTAGAATAAAAGTTAAAAAAACCATCTGTTTCTTCGGCTGTGTTACAAAGGAAAGGAAAAAAAAAAAAAACTATTTTTTGTTGGGGTGAACAAATGATGAAAAGACCAAATTTCTTTAGGAAAGTTCTAAATGTATCGACAAATGAATTTTGTATATTCATTTTCTTTGTACATTACAAAATATTTATTTTATTGCTTTTTTTTTTGTATATTTTTTACATTCTAAAAATACATTTTTTTTATTTTATAGATTTCTATTTTATTGTATATTTTGAATTTTTTTTAAAAAATTTATTTATTTATTTATTTAACAATTACCATCAATCGCATCAAATTTTTTTTTTTTTTTCAAACTTTTCCTGCTTTTCATTCTTTTGATAAATTGTTTTTCATTTTCATTCTCTCCCAAAACGATAAATATAAGAATTTTATTACTTCTTTTTTTCCTTCTTGCTGTCCAATATATATATATATATATGAGATTAAGGTTCATATAATAGCAATTATCCTAGTTATCTAGCACCTAAATATATATCAAATATATATTTTTATATGCTCCATTCCTAATTCGAAATTTCTTTAAAATTAGATGATTAATACATAGTAAAATAAAGTAAAATACTATAAATTTATAAAATCTTCAAATTCTCATAGATTTGTAAAATTATTCTAATATATAGAGGTAGTTCCTAGCACGTAATAAGAAAAAGATGAAAAGTTTATGCGGCTATATTTAAAAAAAAAAAAACTCAATTCTGTTTGTATCATCCCTTCTTTTTCTTTTTCTTTTTCTTGCTTTTGCATTTTCTAAATTCTTGGATATTATTGCTCAATTATTAATTTTTGTAGGTGATTTTGAAGAATGAAAAAAATAAATTCCTTATATTATTTAAGGAAATTCTTATGTTTATATTTTTTTTCTCCTTACTTAGGTGCTGGTGCTATATATAACATAATAGGTGTATTTAATTCTAGATTGTCTTTTTAGTAATTCTAAATGGGGATAAATTTATTATTAAAACTATGAATATACATAGTCCAAATATTGATAGATTTATAAGTTCCAATTTCTTTATTATTATTTCTTAAATACCATTGATATATATATATATATATATATGTTATATAAATTGGCACATTACTACGAGAATTGTGATACTTATTAATCAGCCATGGAACTCCTTATCGACCAAGGGAGATACTTGTAAAAAAAAAAAAAAAAAAAAAAAAAAAAGGAAAAAGAAAATAGAAGAGGATAACAAAAGGACTATATAACAAGGCCACTATCATGACAGTTTGCAATTTGGGTACCATGTAGTAATAACATATCCATGCATCCCTTTCTGGGACCATTAGATACTTTAAGAAACAATGTGTATTGTGTTATGTATATTCTACTTCTTGCGCCTTCTCTTGTTTTGTGCACCAACCAACTGTTGCTGTTTGATAACTACACATGTAACCACGTCATTCATTGCCGTCACATTCTATTACACTAGTACATGTATAATGAGATATGCAGATTTCTATACTCGAAAGAATAATCTGTCACATATACGATGATATATGTTAATGTTTATATACGAAAGAAAGTAAATAATGTGAATAACAGTGTCCATGACAATAATATTTCATGAAAATAGTTCACACAATGAATACCATCAACAAATTCAAAGTAATGTTTCAAAGGAGGAATGAATCTAAAGTATACAACCAAATATTAATTTTATTTGACAACTGAAATCATCTGGGTAGTATGCAATAACTAAAATGGGCCTGAGCCTGGGCCTGGGCCTGAGCTCGGGCTTATGATATAGGAGCCCAAGTTTGCTCAAACAATGGGCCTACATCCAAGCTTGTCTAAGTAATGTCTTTCTTTCCCACAAGAAGCGGCAGAAGGGAGCTGGGCCAGAAAAATCACAAACTTTCCCGAGAAAGTGAAGAGGAAAACAGTCGAGAAAATGGGGTTAGCGGCCGCTATTGGGGTAATCTCACCGTTCCCATTCTACTACTGGCTATGGACTTATCCACAAACATGGGTTGAGCTATGTGGGAAAGGGAGGGACCCATCGAAAGTGATGGCTTTGGTCTCCCATTTCCTCAAGCTAATCCAGTTCATCGCCCTCTTCTCTGTCTCCACTCTCTCATGGCCTCCCCCTCTCTACTTTTGGCCCCTCATTGCCTTTGGCCAGTTCCTCAACTTCAGGTCAGCTCCATATATATATCTATATGTATTTTTTCACAACACGGTAGAAAGTAACTGAAAGAACCAACTTTTCAGGGCCATAAACTCTGCTCAAGTTTTTCAGTTAGCCATGAATTTTAAAGTTGATAACCTCCCAGATTGGTTGAAGAATAACACATTTGCAAGAAAGTTCGATGCTTGGTTTTAACTATTAAAAACTCATTTATTTGTTCAATATGGTCATGTTCATTTCTGTCTTCTTCTTTTTTTTTCTCTGTTTTTTAAATTTTTTTATAATAATAATATTGGGATTCTTGGCTTTTCTTTTCTGATCTGGGCTCTGAGGTGTGATCCTTAATTTCTTTGTGCCCAACAAGTAAAATGATTGAAAGCCACTAGTTCTCATGTTGTCCTGAATTTTGTTTGATACACAGCAATCTGGTGATACTTGTTTTGTTCTTGTCTGATTCTTGTTGCTTGCGACTATGATCAGTTAATTTAATGTCATCATTGCTCAACCAACATTTATTTGTTTCCAACACCAAGAAATGGGGTTGGTATCCCTTTCAGTTAGACATGTGGGGAAACTCAATGAGAGTGAATGGAGAAAAGCCAATAACCATGTATAACTCCAGGCTTATAGTCTGAGATGAGATCTTCTCTCTTAAGGATTTTGGTGGTTGGGATTTAATAGCCAAAGGGTCCAGGGATCTCAATTTGGATCTGTATAATTAAGATCTATTATATTGTTTTGGAAGATAGTGTGGAGGAGAAAAGTCTTAAAATTATGGGGGGAGTCTGCCTTGGAAGTGCTTTAGTAAGAGGTCTGGAAGTTCAAAATCTCTATAATAATATTCTAAAGGATAGGCCTGGACACTTCTTATGGAGCGAAGTCGAAATGCCAGTTATTTATTTAAACCAATAGAAAAACCAAGGAGGGCTGGAGACGTTAGGGGGTCTTCTAGACCAAGCTTGTCATTTTATCTTTTTCTTTTTCATTATTTTCCATTCTAGTATCGCTCCTGAAGGAAAAAACATATCACGTGTTCTTATGACTAAAGGCTGCTGTGACAACATGTTATTTATATGTCTTAAGCCGTTTTTGGGTGTCAATTTCAGGGTATATCAATTGCTAGGTGAATCTGGCACTTACTATGGAGTACGGTTCGGGAAGAACATTCCATGGGTGACAGAATTCCCATTTGGGTTTATACAAGATCCTCAGTATGTAGGAAGCATTATGAGTTTATTCGCCTGCTTATCTTGGGTACCGTTTCAATACATTCTCTTGTGGACACTGGGATATGTGTTTATGATACACGTTGAATCAAAGGAAGATCCTACCACTCGTGCCAAGCTAATCTCTTAATTGCAAATCGAGCAATCATGGGGTAAGACAGGCATGTCACATTTTTTCTAGTATGTTGTATGAAGGGATGAAAAATTCTTATTCAGATAACAATACTAGATTTAGGTGTGTTTAGATCATTTATGTTGTTGACTTTTTTTTTTTTTGGGAAGTTATATTTATTAGAGATTTAGTCAGTTTAGATGGCATAATTGGCGTTTCTGTTGTCCTTTATCTTTTTCACGAATGGGGTGCCATAAACATGCTTAGATTCGTGCTTTTTTACTTGCTTTTGAGACCTTTTATCAGAAGACGAGTCAAGAAGGTGGAAAATTGGCTTGGCGAGTACAAGCAATGAAGCATTGCCAAAATGAAAGTATTACAGCAACATTTATTTGCTCTGTTCTGTTTATTGTTGGATGAGTATCATAGATTTCTGTTCTTGTATACAAACTAAAGTAGTAAAACATGACTAGCAGGAAAAGAAAAAAGGGATAACTGCAAAAAAAATACCCTAAAGTTTAGGTGATCTGCAATTTAAATCCTGAAGTTTGGACTCTGCAAAATAATACCCTGAGATTAAGAATTTCTGAAAATTAATATCCTGGACAGATTTTTTGACCAATTTTAGGAACGAAAAAACAATAATATCCTCCATTAAAACTAGATTAATCTATATTATTCATCTTAATTTTGAGGATATTATTGTATTTTATCAGATAAAAATCAACACAGGATATTAATTTTCACAAATTCGTAATCTCAGGGTATTATTTTGCGGAATCCAAACTTCAGGGTTTAAATTACAGAACATCCAAAGATGAGGGTATTTTTTTGCAATTATCCAAAAAAGAAAAACAAAAAGTTTAGGATAAATATTGGTCATCATTCTCTCTCACGCTAGAGCTAGAGACAGATCAAATGCAGGGAGGGCTTTCTTTACAGCTTCAACATCAATATCTATTAGTTTTCCTGTCTTAGATGAAACAATAACACAATTCTTCTCCTCTGCATTGGGAATAAACAAGTTTCCTTTCTCCTCCGAACTAAACAGCGCGATACTGCCAAAGAAAAGGGCAGAAAAAGTTCAATTTAGTTGTCATGAAAAAAGCATTCTGCCTCTACATACAAAAAAATCAATTAAGGTTTCCAATCTTGTTTCACCTTGGTTTTCCCCTTGCATTTGCTAGTTGTATAGCTGCGGTGTTCGTGGCTATTACCCCAGCCGAATCATTGACAAGAGCAGCCAACTAAAAACAGACATAAAAAAGTGAGTATGAAGTGAGAATCAATTTATTCTTGGATGAAACTTCAGATGTAAACATTGTACAGAGCGAAGTCTTTTCTTATGTACTGGTGGGACAGTTATGGTTATTAGGAAGTAAATGAAACATTTATGTACAAACCTGTCCTGGGGTTGTGGTGAACACAATGCTCGCATCAAATCCAACAACGTACTCTACATCTTCTCTTTCTTTCTCATGTGGAATGACGAAAACTGGCCTAATCTCCCTGTTTGAATGATAAGAAACAATTCAACTTTCGTGGTAGATAAAAACTCATCATCTTTCATCCAAGGAAGGATGGAGGTCTAAGCCAGCTATGACGGCTAACTTCAATCAAGTCCATAAGTTAAACAATCAAATTTCGAACTAGTTGAGACGACTATGATTTAATCCAGTTAAAATGGATTGAATAAGATCAGACTACACACCTTAAACCACTCGTTATTTCAGCCCACACTTGAATAGGTAGTAAGCTATCAGTATCACCCTTTGACTGCATTGAGGCCTTTGAATCTGATTTTATCCCATGAATCACGACATATTTCCCTCTCTCTGCACCTGCTTTCTTATATTTCTCCTCTACAGCCTCCTTCAGCTTCCTGGAAATCGACACTTTAAGTGGCGGAACTGGATGACGTGGCACATTGCGAAATGGCCTCCCCAACCAATCAGCCATCAGATGATACCTAGATTAAAACACACCAATATGAGTTTCTTTTCTTTTTTACATATTTTTATTTTCGTAGAAAATCCTAAAACCATAACAACAATTCTATCTAGATTAATAACTTGAATGATGTGGCTTTGAATGGTGTAGTTCTATTATTTTTTCTTGATAATCTGTTAAGACGTATAGCATTATTCTTTCTTTTTGTTTTTTGTTTTTCTTTTTATATTTTTGGATCGGCTAACATTTAAACAAATCAAAATCATCCACTCTTTTTTTTTTTTTTTTTTTCACTTCCACGCATTTTATTGCTATGATTCACCTTTAAGAGGCTAAAATCTGTTCACTGATATAACTCACATATTGTATCCTCCATCAGAGAGATTCGTAGTATCTGGTTTAAACGTTTGAGAGAGAAAAATTCCAGCGCCGGCGGCATTAACATTCGGGTAGATGTAGCTAACTCTGTCTCGAGCTGTTGTCATAAACATGAAGGCTCCATGGCCAAGCCCTGCTAGCTTAGTTGATAACACCATATCGTAGTACCTATTCTACAAACCATAATTTTAGATGATTCAATCAACAACAAGTCTTTAGTCTTTTTGGGTGTTAAAAATGGTTTAAGCAAAGACATATTCATCACTAACCTTGAGAACTCCAACCATATCAGTATACTCAGCTGGTTCAGGAAAATGATCATCAGGGTCATAGACATTAGCCCACCTCACATTTTTATTCAGCTCATAAGCTTGCTTCCCTCTATCGGACGAAACGACGTCGATTTGAACACCCGGGTACCGATCCTTAAGCAACTGAATTACCGGAAAAAACAGCAAATTCTCATAAACACCACCCGAGACAATGCAACAGCACCTCCTTACATCTCCTCTGACTTTGAGAGCCAGAGGAGCAATCTCCACATTGAACCCCATTGGGAATTTGAGGAACCCGTATGGACTGTCGGGGTTATCGGGCGGTCTCGGGTCCTCTTCTTGCTTCCCATCGGAGAATAAGGAGCCGTATTCCATGTCAGGGTCCTCACCATCGTCGAAAATGTCTAGCCAGTGGTCCTGGTTGTTTCTGGCATGGAGGGTCTGGAGGTTTGGTCTCTTGGGACGACGAGGCGAGTCGAGAGGGTTCAGGAATGAGAGTTTGACGAAATGGGTATGGGGAAATGAAGGTGGGTTTCTGAGGAATGGGGAGAGCCATTTGGGGAGCAGAGAAGTTGCCGCCATGAATGAGTTGTGGTGTTCTTTCTTTCTTTCTTCACTTTGTTGGAAGTAAGTTGGTTGGAGGAAATAGACGTTGAAGATTTTGAGTGTGTGGAGGCTGATTGGATAAGTGGGGTCCTTGGATTGGCCCCCCTTTTTTTTGGGTGGTTTTTTTTTTATAGTTTTTTATTTTTTATTTTTTTAACAATTAAATTGTATATAAAATGTCTAAATTCTAATTACTTGTTGCAGCAAGCTACACGGTTTTGGATGATAGAATGGGTGATACTTAGGGGTGGCAATTTAGGTCACGACACGATAACACGACTCGAAAACGACACGAAGTTAGCGGGTTTGGGTTTGTCTTAAACAGGTACAGGTCAAAACAGGTTAAACCCGATTAAACACGATTAAATAATAGGTCATTAGCAGGTTAACCTGTTAAACCCGAAATTGACTCGTTTAACACGATTAAATTTTTTGAGACATTGTATTATCCTGTGTGTACCAAGACTTAAAACTTCCCTTTTATATTTTATGTACTAAAACTTGAAAGTTTTATTTTGGTTTTAAACTTTGGATTGTGTGTTATATTTATTTGATTATGCTTGCTTGGTTATATTGGAAATATAAAATAAGTTAATAGATTATATCAAGTTATATTGAAAATGTGAAATAAGTTAACATGTTAAAATTAATAGGTTAATACGTTATGTCAAGTTGAACCAAATACAACATATTTAACATTAACATATTAAATTGAGTTCAATTAACGGGTTAACAGTATACATGTTAGCAGATCGTGTTACGTTGGACACGATCTGAATACGACCTATTTAAATAACGTGTTAAATGTGTCGCTCACAGGTTAACCTGTTTATTTAGCGTGTCGGGTGTGGGTTTACAAATCATGACACGAATAATAAACGTGTCGGGTTTGGGTTTGATAATTGCTCGTTAGATATATGCCTCGACACGACACGAATATGACACGACAACACGAATTGCCACCCCTAGTGATACTAGATAGGAAATCAATATGTTCTGGAATAATAATATATTTATCTGTTTTGTTATGTCTTCCCCAAATAATATTAAAAAAAAACGATAGTATTGATGTCATCAAGACAACTAAATTATTAAAAAATTATTTTATGATTTCTTCATTATAATTATTTAAAAAAAAAACAAAATTATTTCTTATTTTCTCCTAAATGCTTCTTCTTCTTCTTCCTTTTTTATTTTTTGCTTGCTTTTTTTTTTTTTTTTAAGAAAAAAATACGACATCAAACAAGAGCAATTTTTTAAAGTACAAACGACGGAAATTCTATGAGGGAATTAATAAGTTGTTGTTTATTTTTTCTTTTTTTGGCTGGAAGACAATTGAAAAGAAGTTCTTATTTAAGCGTTGAGAAGTAAACGACCGCCACCCAGCAAACTTTACAGTATGTAGCTTTGGAAACTAAACGATTGTCGTTTTTTGTGTATAGAAGAACAACAACATGTCGTATCACTGCTTCCTGAAAGACAAAAGAAAACGACTCGTCGTTGAGATGAGCAAACGTGTTATCATGATTCATGTCTTCCCAAAAAAATATTTATTATTTTTGTCCTTTTCTTTCTTTGCTGGAGATTGGAGAATACTTGTACAGTTGTACTAAACCCAGTCATCTACTAGTTCAGTTGTTCGGATTATCATACATTTCGTCTTTTGTTTTTTTTCAACCACCCACCCCCCCTCTCTGACGTAAGAGCGTCCGCGTGGAGCTCTCTAAGTGGTTCATTTCCTTTGTCTTCCTCTCTCCACCCTTCGATAATCTCTTTCTTTCTTGATCAAACATACATTTTTCCTCCAAATTTTCCCACTCTTTAACTTTCTCACACTCACCCTCACCCTCACCCTCACCCTCACCCTCAGGACGCTCCAGCTCCACCTGGTCTTATCTTCACTAACCAAAACTCACTCACAATGCCCAAAGCTTCAACCTCTTCTCCAACGTCTCTGCTTTAGCTCACTCCCAAAAACCCTAACAACCAACCAACCAAATCGGTACCAAAATCGTCCCAATTCCTGCTCTGATCGCCACTCCAGCTGGCTAATCGGCGAAATTCAACCCCGTTTTTGAGGGTAAACTAGAGATTTCCCACAATGTCGGGCCCACCGAGACTCCGATCCACGAATATCGCCGATTCGGCCGAGGATCGACCGGTTCTCGGGCCCGCCGGGAACAAGGCGAGGCCGACCGATGCCGGTCGTAAACCGGCATCGAAGAAACCCGAAAACCCGCCGCAAGAACCGGAGAAGAAGAAAGCGTTGGCCAATTCGCCCTCGCCGCAATGCGCGAAGGTTCCGTCGATTCTGAGGCGGCAGCAGCAGCACCACCACCGGCATTCGCTGATGAATGCGTCGTTTTCGTCCGAGGCTTCGTCTTCGGACTCGTCGTTGTCGCCGCACAGCGGGAGGGCGGCGAGGCGGGGCGTTGCGCCTCTGAGGAGGAAGCAGTGCGGTGTTCTAAAGGCGGAGAAGGCTGAGAGCGATAGGGCTCCAGTGAGTAAGATGGGGACTGCGGATTCTGAGGATTGCTTGGATTTCAAGAAACGGTGCGCTTGGATTACGCCCAACACCGGTAAAGTTCGTGTTTGTTTGTGTTTATTTCAAGTGTTTGGCTTATGAGAAATTGGAGGACATGAATTGAAAATATTTAGTTTGGAAAATCTAAAATAGACCAATTATATTCATTCTGGTGGTTTTATTGGATTTAGATTGATTGTTTGTTAAGGGGTCTGCCTTTGGATCATATATAATGTAGGAATATAGGAACTTTTTATTTGGTACTGTCTTCTCAAATTATAAGATCATTTATGTCTTAATGGTTTATTAAATTTTTATCATAATGGAACACTAATACCTTATTGGCTGTTCTTTCATGACATGGGACCTTCTAAAGGATATACGGAATGAAGATCTTAACCATAGGAATCTACCAATGTTTGGATTATTGCTCAGTGTTTCATTTAATAATACTGAAAAAAGAAGTAAAAAAAGGAAAAGTTTCTTGAGGCATTGACCTGGAATTTTAATGTGCAAAATGGATGTGAATTTGAAGTATACAATGTGGTTTTATAAATTTCAATTATCTTATCTGAAATTGGAGATGGTATTGAAGTGTACAATCTGAACTGAAGTAACATTTTTTTTCCCCCCCGAAATGTTAGAAACTTTTAACATTTAATCTTCTTCATGAACTTCAAGTTTCTGACTGCTTGCAATTTGTTGAAATAGATCAATGTTATATCGCTTTTCATGACGATGAATGGGGAGTACCGGTCCATGATGACAAGTACGTAATTTTGCAACAATGCTCAAAGGATCTGGTTTTATGATTCTAGAGTTTGAACTCTTCGGTAACTTACTCAGCTTCTGGTTGTTCTTAAAAAAATTCAGGAAACTGTTTGAATTGCTCAGCTTGTCAGGTGCTTTAGCTGAACTTACATGGCCTGCCATTCTTAACAAAAGGCATATATTTAGGTACGTTTCTTGCTTCCAAACTAATGGAATTTCATATTCTTCTACTGCTTGCGGCTGCTATGGTCAGATGATGCGTCAGTTGTGTTTGACTGATTTGGACGTTTGTCCTACCCCATCCAAATGGATGTCCATGATCTCGACTGACACTCGCACTGTTCTGCTCTTGATAATCTGAAAGTGAGTTATGCGTCAGATGCTTACAAGGATATTCAAAAGTCTTGTACTAATATGTAAAACATATCTCTACCCAGGGAAGTGTTTTTGGACTTTGACCCAGTTGCCGTTTCGAAATTGAATGAGAAAAAGATTACTTCTCCAGGGAGTCTTGCCAGCTCTTTACTATCAGAACTAAAACTGCGAGCCATGATAGAGAATGCACGTCAAATGTGCAAGGTAGACCAATATTATATATACATACATACAAGTGTATTTGAATTGTTTAATACTATTATTCTATTATAGAATAAAACTGATAAACCCCCTATATGGTTCACATATGTGAGGAGGGCCAAGAAAAACGTTTAGGCGGGGAAGGGGGTATCTTATTTGAAAAGAATGGCTGCAGGTTAGTTTTAGCTAGAAGTTAGGAGTTGGTTAGAGGAATCTGTTATGGGGAGGGAGTGGAGTATTGTGGAAGGGAGTTTAGTTAAAGAGGGAAGAAGAGAGGGGAGGGTCAAGGAGGTTTTGAGTAGAATAGGGAGCTGGTCTCCAGGGAGAGAAGCTGGCCTCTTGAATAGCCTAGCGATAACTCTGTATTTCCTTTTCTATTCGATCAAATACAATAATAAAACACCTTTTTCTCCTATCTGCCTGGTTGGGTGCATATCAAAAACGCGTGCCACTAGAAAATCAATCAAATATTATTTCTTAAATCTTAGCAAACGAAGGTTTGTGTAACCAAATATAGCGTTTATCCTAAAATACCAAACGAAGAGAGCCCAAAATTACTATTTGCATTATGAATCTGCTGTAAATTGGTTTTTCTTCTGTTATGATGCAGGTAATTGAAGAGTTCGGGTCCTTCGAGAAATACATATGGAGCTTTGTAAATCACAAGCCAATAGTTAGCCAATTCCGTTATCCTCGCCAGGTTCCAGTCAAGACACCCAAAGCAGAGGTCATAAGCAAGGACCTGGTGAGAAGAGGATTCCGAAGTGTCGGGCCTACTGTCGTCTATACATTCATGCAAGTGGCTGGACTGACAAATGATCATCTCATTAGTTGCTTTCGTTTCCCAGAGTGTACAGCGACAGCAGAAGCAGGGGAAAGAGATGGCGAGATTAAGTGTAAGATCGACGCGAAAATCTCCAGTGAACCAACTGATTTTCGAGGACTGGCAAGAGCTGTGGGTGAGTTGGTTTTCATCTCAAAGTAGCGGTTTGCTGTCTTTGGATGGTGAACTGTAAATTGTCTCATTTGATTTACCTGGGCTTTCAGTGAGATGTACTTTTGGGGTGTGGGGAAGTGTTTGTGTACAGATGTAAAAAATGTTTAGGATCAGACCACCTTGTTTGAATACAATGAATGGGTTATTATTGTTCAGGTCTTCCGGGTTAATATTAATTCTCATATCTCAACTACTATATTTCTTTATTCCCTTTTATCTTCCAAGTTGAATGCCAATTTGTAATTTTCTTTCTTGGCTCCAACTATGACCACTTGTAGATTACTATTAGATAATCAAGTGGTACTTCCCAAACCTTGCGTTACCTGTCATTGACTAAGATCAACATTCAACCATTTGGTCGCCAACCTCACAGTATTGTTTCGGTAGTGGGGGATTTGAACAACATGGTCTACACCCAATTTGAAAATTTTTTTTAATTAAAAAAAAAAAAAATGGATCTAGGCTACCGGCACCGACGGTTGTGGGGTTATGCCAACGTTTTTGTTTCTTTCAGAAAAAGTACTGAAGGGGTTATGCCAACGTTTTTGTTTCTTCCAGAAAAAGTACTGAATTGATAGACTTCCAATCCAATCTTACATGATTTATAGTTCTACATAAATCTTATATTATATCCGGAATATGTGATCTAATTTAAGACCGAATCATGTGTTCTTAAGGTCAATACAAGTTTTGAGATTTATTTGGCCCCTTGACCACATTTTGGACTTTGGAAAGGAACTGAATGAAGTAGCAGAAAACTGTGAGAAACAGATTATGATGAAACCAATGGGTATGGAGAGAGAGAGAGAGAGAGAGAGAGAGAGAGAGAGAGAGAGTTCTTAGAATGAATAGTGATACTCATATTGAGGGAAATAATTGGTTCCATGCAGAACCAGAATACTCTAGAGCTGAACTACACTTTTTGAATTGACTGTATAGGAGTCACCCAAATCACCGTTCCAGTTTTGGAAGACAAATAAATTAAGCCACTCAGCAGTTTGAGCAGTTTCAAAGAGTATGTTTCCAAATCTTCTCCTATTTCCCGGTGTTGTATTTACAAAAGAAGAAAAACATCCTAAGCTTCAAAACAGTGATAAGGGGCACAATCGTTTCACTTCAGTATTGAGTTTTCACCATTTTTCAGTTGGATTGCGCTCTTGGTAGATTCTTCCTGAAATAGCAGCTGCCAATGCTGCAGTGAAGTTGGGATCTTTTGTCAAAGACGAAGCCATCTGTTCCACCAAGAATTGTCTGACGTCCGGCGAATCGGTTCTTGCTGGTTTTGCAGCAGTCTTGGTATCATTACCAGACTTGGGTTTTGTAAAGTCAAGAGTAATGTTAGGGCCAGATGAGCTAATGAAGTTTGTCGAACAGGGGACCGAGCTGAGGGCCATGCAACGGTTGGACCCCGACGTTGCCTCCAGTTGAGATGGTTGGGGATGGTTGTGTTCGCCTTCATAAGTTGCAACTAGAACAGATTGATCCTCAACACTTCTCTGCACCTGAAAAGAACATTTATGCATAGTACCTTAGTGCTGATATTCCACTTTAAAAATGAAACTGAAGTTCTTTGCTCCGTAAAGAAGAAACTGATGAGTGAGAAAAAGGCTTGGTATCGGGTTAATTACCTTCTTTTTGACAGGGCAGCTTGGAGCAAACGAGCATTTGAAGTAAGCTCTAGGAGAAGGATTATCCCTGGTGACCTTTTGGCCATATTTCCTCCACTGATATCCGTCCTTTACAATCTACATATATACAAGATTCATCAATACACAAATATATATAAACTAATTAAATTGAGTGGAAAAAAGCTACTGTTGAGCTGATCATATGTATGATTTTATGGCGTGTATGCTTACCAGGCTTGTATCAGATGCTTCGGTCCTGACACAAGTTTTCCAAACTTTAGCTTTGATGGGTTCTTCCCTTGGTTTCTTGCACGATTCCTCGTCGGTTGAGCTGCTCTCGGAGTTTCCATTATTTCCGAGGATGTTAGTACTGTTATTGTTGCTACTTCCAGACTTTCTCTTCTTAGACGGGCTGAGCTCCTTCTCGGCCGGGTTCTTGTTCATGTATTCCGTCAGCTGGCTTCTTAGAGTGTTGTAGTTCTCACACATCACCGTTAACATCTCGGTTAGCTTCTTGTTTTCGGAACTAACCCGATTCAACTCTTCTACCAGAGCACCCGTCTGAGGATTAAAAAACAAACGAACCACTTTAGCAGAGCGTATAATTAAGCATTCATATGGTATATAGCAGAGTACTAAAAAAGCAGTTTTTCCCCTACTTTTCACTTCAACTAACGACTATATCGATCTAAACCCAGATATGTGACATTGTTATTTAGACTTAGAAAACATGAAACAAGTACTTTAATAAGCTAAAGCCGTATGGGTCTTGGCTCAAGAGAAACAGAGATGTTGGGGGAGGACAAAAGTAGTACTAGTACTAATACTAACCTCTTCTTTAGCTGCAAACTTCTTTCCGAAGTCGATAAATTTGGTTTCCACCTCTTTTTTCTGAAAACAAAACGAAGTAAAACAACTTCTAAGTTTAGCGAAATTCTATCGAATCAATCAATCAATCAAACAGCTTCTGGGTATTCCAGAAAAACATTTTTCCACCTACCGGAGAATCATAGAGGACTCGAAGAGGCTTAGTATTTAGATCCAAAGAAGTATCAACGTATGAAGTATAATCCATAGCCTTCGAAAAAGAGCCTACTTCTCCTTCCTCGTTCTTAACCGAGTTCCAAGCCAAGTTCCTAGCACCAAAAGCCTCAAATTGACCAAGAAAATTAAGCATACCAGTTCCTTATCCGCAAATCTAAGCACGACCCAGATCAAGCTTTCAGCAGTACCCCACGAGTTTGTGTCAAATGGATCAAATGGACGAGTATATATAGGCACCCAAAGCTCTCAAACTCTGGGAAACTTGGTCGAAATAGAGAGAGAGAGAGAGAGAGAGAGTTATGAGTATATGAGTAAAGAAATATCTGTTAAAGAGCTGGCACGAGGCTTTTTCTTACTGGTTTTAGTATTTTATTTGAGAAATTTCATAAAATATGCACGGGATGAGCCTATTAACAACCATATTATGACTACCCAATAAAACTTAAAAGAATATGACTAAACTCTTTGAAAATATTTAACTATCCTCAAAATTTAGACTATTTTTTTTTTTTCATTTTTTCTCGTTCTTCTCTTTCTACTTTTTTATACTTCTTCTCAATCTTCAATTTTCTCTCAACTAAATAATTTTCTTAACAATTAAAACTTAGAGAAATATAATGGATATAGTTTAAAATAGTTAGTATTTGAATTTTGAAATATTCTGTAGTTGATTCTGTATTAAAAATAAAATTTGGATCAATTTCTATAAATTTCTGAAAAGGTCCGACAAACATCGAAACTTTTCGATAAAATTTGATGCCATTTCAATGAAGTATATTTTTATAATGGAATCTGAAAAATTGAGTATGGTCATCGAAATAATATCGAAATAAAATTGAATTATCATCGAATTTCATCGAAATCAGATTCTATTATAAAAATATACTTCATCAAAATGACATCGAATTATCATCGAAATGCATCGAAATTCATCGAATTTCATTAGATTCCTTTATAAAAACATATTTCATCGAAATTACATTGAATTTCATCTAATTAGCATTGAAATACATTGAAATTTTCGATGTATGTCGGGGTAACTAGACCAAATTTTCAGAAATTCTTAGAAATTGATCTAAATTTTAATTTTTAATGTAAAATCCACCACAGAACATCTCGAAACTCAAATACAAACTATTTTAAATTATGCTCACAATATTTAAACATAGAAATTTCTTCATCGTCCACGAGAGAGATGAGAGCGAGAGAGTTTGGAGAAAGGGCCGACTATTTCCTTTAATGTTGCGGGCACAATTATCATTCGAATTCGATTCTAAAAGAGATAGAGGTATGATGGTGGTCTCAGTCGACTGTTCTTTTTTTTTTTTTTCCTTCTGATTTTTTTTTTAAAACCAAATAACTAAAATTATATTTTTAGGGATATTTTGGTCAAATAGTCATATTTTTTGAACAATTAATAAAAGAGTCAAAAACTTATAAATAGCTCCAGTTTAGAGCATATTTAATGAAATTATTTTATTTTTCTCGTTTCAAGTTGCAGTTGCTGGTTTGGTGTGCGGTAGTAGAACATTTATAGAAGACTGCTATTGGTCCTTGATGTCGGTCATCGTTGAAATTCTTGTAAAAAAATTCAAAGTCACGCCAACCATTGAACTAATAATTTTCATTTTTTTTAATATTTTTGTTTTGTGGGGCTGAGGCAATAAAAAAGGGGTTGGCTATACTATGCATACGTATTAATATTATTAAAAGGCATTAGAAAAATCATTGAAAATAGAGTAGAAGTTCTATGTTGACCCGGGTGTATTCCTTTCAAATATGTATAAGTCTACTTATTCTAATTCATGGGGTCAGTGAGAGGCACTTGCTTTTTTGTCACGTTTCTACGCATTTTCCACGTTCCATGCATCATTGATTAATTTATTGATTGTTTATTTAAAAAGTACTTTAATCTTTTTGCCTCCGCAAGTTGGATCTCCAACGTGCTAATTTCTTCTTCATTGTTTACATGATAGTTAATTTGGGTTAATAGCACAGTTGGTTCCTAATTTATTACCATTTTAGTATATTGGTCTTTAAATTTTTTTTTTGTGGTATTTACGTATTAGACATTTCTCTTTTAAACACAATTGATCTTTTTGGCATATTCCATCCAAGTTTCCATTAAAATTCATTTGAATGAGAGAAATTTTGTACTATTGATCTTGATTTTTGAATTGTTTAACAATTTGGTTCCTATTTTTTTTGTATTTATATTTCCGATTAATAATATTGCATCTGCTAATGTTTCGAAAAATTAAAATTCTAAAAAATTAATTTTCCGAAAGATTAATATATGTAAATACATAAAGAAACGAACATTTAATGAAAAATTATAAAACTTTTCAAGCTTATTTGTTGCAAATAGTTAATTAATTTTTTAGAATAACTATTCATAATTACATGAATATTTAATGAATATAGTAAATTTTCAGTCAAATTTGACTAGTGTAAAAGCGTGTATGTGAAATTTTTTTAGTTTTAAAAATAGTAAGATAATTATTTTTTGTTCATAAAGTTACTATAGTTTGACATAAACTAAAGTTTATTAGTATAATTTTTTTTTTTGAATTTAGTTTTTAAATGAACTATTTATTTTATATCTGTCTTTGAATTTTACTTTTTTGAAAGATTGGCAGATGCAATATTGTTAATAAAAAATATGAATATAAAAACAAAAATTAGGGACTAAATTGTTAAACAATTAAAAAATCGAAATCAATGGTGTAAAATTTCTCTCATTCAAATAACTTTTAATGGAATCTTAGATGAAATATGCCAAAAGGACCAATGATACTAAAAAAAAGAAACGTTTAGTACTTAAATACCACAAAAAATAAGTTAAGGACCAATATTTCAAAGTGGTAATAGGTTGGGGACTAATGGTGCCATTAACTCAGTTAATTCTCACACTTCTTTTTTCGTCCCCTTGAAATGTGAAAACCCTTTTTCTTTTTTCTTTTTTTAATTAATCCCGTTATGAAGTCTATATACATATAATAGTATTCTTATGGAAGCATTCTCACACCATCATCTAAAGAGTTTTTATTATATTTCCTTGGAATCTAATGGTAAGTGGTTACAGAATATGAACAGTACTCGTCATTTAGAACTTAATTGGAAGGTTTGCTTATGGGTAAGATCGACAAACAAATCTAAGGCTTAAATGAAATACATTACCTTTAAACCAAATAGTGCTACCTTTAAACCAAATAGTGCTGTTACAGTGGTTGCAAATATAGCATGCAGTAACCACATATGTTTTTAATGTGGACCCTTTTAAGTTCATATTCCTACTACCAAATTTCTTGTAATATGGTGTGGACCTCTTTTCTTTTCTTCTTTTTTTTTTTTTTTTTTTTTTTTTTTTTTTTTTTTTAAGAAGTGGTTACATGTTTAACACAAGGGAAGTTCTAAATCTATCAACAATTTGACTATGTACATTCATGATTTTAATTACAATTTTACCCATAATTAGAATTATCAAAATAGACAATTTAAGAATTAAATATATCTATTATAATTATATTGTAAAATTCAGCTAGCAGTATCCAAAAAAGGGGGGAAAAATGTATGAAATTGCTTAAACTATAGAAAGAAGTTATTTTTTTATGCGTCAAGATCAATAAAAAAAATTAAAAAAAAATGGAGCAAAAGCACCTAAACGAGAATTAGAAGAAACGAAAGAAGAATTTGTAGAAAAGTAAGTTTTTTTTTTTTTTTTTTTTTGGCGCATATACTTCTCATTTTTTCTTTCTTACATAATTGCTACAACTTCTTCTGAGTATACACTAAGATAATTGTGAAAATCCGTAGGACCCATATGAGGTTTTATAAATGTTTACTTCATTGTGGATTAATTATTTTCCTTTGCTTTGTATTCTTGACAAGAATGAAACTAAATCTTAAAAGATGCAATTTTTTTTAGGACATACATATACAATTTTTCATTAACAAATTGAGAGAAAATGTCAGCATATATATTATATAGAAAATGAAGGAGATTAAAAAAAAAAAACCACATGCAACGAAAAGAATTAAGTTATTATTTATATGTGTGGATTAGAAATAGGAAACTACTAGATTAGTGGGCGCTGAGTAATTTTAATAAAATATATATATATACCCATATATATAGTATAATATATGTAAAGAGGTAAAAAAAAAATGTGACAAAATTTTTATATTTATATTTTTATGAGAAATAGAATTGATGAAAATCATGAAAAAGTGGGGAAAAAATAACACAAATATTTATACAAAAAAAGAATTTAATTTAAAATTCAAATTTTGCTAAAATATAATAAAACTTGATTTAATAAATAAGAATTGTACAAAGTAAGAAAATGAGTATTTTTGGAATATATAGAATGAGCAAAGAATAAATAAAGTTATAAAATAGTTTTTTTTTTTTGTCATGTAAAAAGAAAATGAATGTACATAGTTTACTTGTTGATGGATTTATAATTTTTCTTAACATAATTGATAATTACACCATAATTTCAATATTGAGGTTTAAGAATTAAATTCTCCAACTTAATTCCAGAAAAAAAAAAATTATGTGACAGTTAGAATTGATATGGTAAAATCCAGAATTTCAAAAACTGAAGAGCGGCAAAAGAGCTATTTAGATTATTGTTGCAGGCGTGAACAGTTTCCAAGTAGTTCTTAGACTAATTGATATGGGATAAAAATAAGGATCGGTTTGATATCTGGACTTATCATTTTTAAACATGAAAGAACACAAATATTTTGTCATTTACTCTTGAGGATTCGAAATACGAATCTCAAACGGAGGTACTCACCAAAATAAGAACAAAAAGAATTGAAAAAAGAAATTAGTGAAATCAAATGTCAATATTGGCTGCTCCCCGGCCAAAATCTAAAAATGCAAAGGAAGCAAAAATTGTGTATGTATAACGACCTACTTTGCTAGTGAACGCAAGCACATTTGAATTCCAAATCAAATACTTTAACGAATTTTTATTTTTCCCCTCCAAATTGGTCCAACCAATCCGTTAATATAATCCACTTATTTGTATCTATTCGGTTTGGATGGTTGTGGCCATTGGTTCTTTTTCAAACTTAGCTGTTTCAAGTGACTCTGCAAAGTGCAAAGTTATTAAAGAGAGCGTTGAAATGCAAAAAAGTACTGGTAAGAATTGGACCTAATTGTGTGCAACACACCCATACGATCAAAAGTGCAACAATTACATAAAGCTTTTCATAATCGTTCCCAGCTTCGTGGCCCTATTCAATTTTGATTCATGTGTATTCCTAGTAAGAATTTGAATATATATACAGTGGTTTCTCCATCAACTCTCTTTCTGACAAAAACTGTTGAAATGCACAATAAATTGTTAGGAATTTTGGATTTTATTTCAACTTTATCATTATTACATAGCCGGAAATGTTAACTTACCACCAAGGGGAGTATATATATACATATATATATATATATATATATATATGGAGGACTTCTCAATAGTTACAATTTTTTTGTGACCATGAATGAATACTAGAAAAAGTTGTGATAGCATTAAATTTTTTTGATAGTAATAAATAGCATTAAATTTTTTTGGCCAACCACCAAACTAATCACTACCGTAGGATATTAGATCTAACGGCTTAAACCATTGTAACCATCCATGGGTAAGTATTGTTATAACCATTTAAACCAAACCCATATATATATATATAAGTATTCATATATATATATATATGTCAGATTTGGCCCTGCTCGAAATTAGATTTGTATTTTCCACGATTATATTTATGTGATTAAAGTTTCAACTAATATTAAGATTCTATACCAAATAGCAAAATTCCACTGAATTCATAACTAAATTCATCTGATTTCGGTCAAAATTCAAATATTAGTCAATGTTTTCGAGAAAAAAATATAAATAGAGAGAAATATTAGAGAGATCGCAGTCAGTGTGTTGCCCGATTTCATGATGGTCTTCTTTAATTTCCAAAAGAAAATTAATTAAGAGAGAAAAAGAAAAGAAAAGAAATAACAAGGATAACTTATAGATTTGCCAATTGATCCCATAAAAATACTGGAGTAAAAGAAAATTGCCTAATTACTTCTTGGACATACTAAAAGTGGTTAGTTAATGCTTACAAAGTCGTAGTCGGTGACGTTTTACTTTAGCTGGATTTAAATGGTAGGCGTACAGCGTCACCAAAATGACGAAATTCCATACATATATATATATATAGTTGCTCACTTAAATTAAACACAAAAATGTTGAAAAGTGAAAACAACACCTACTCCTGAAAATTTAAAGTACCAAGTACAAAGACTCAACCAGAGACCATGACCAAATTATTTTACTAGTACTAATTATGGTTTAAGAAAAATAAAAAATGGTCAGTCCATTGAATATAAACCAGTAAAAAGTTGCGCACGCATGCTATAATTCATGAACGGAGTTTTTTCAATGTCCACGTCCAATTAATATTTATTTAATTATAGAAAAGTAGGAAATTTAGTCAAAAGAAACATAGGAATTAATTAATTGATTAGAATTATGTATAGTTTTTGGAATTCAATTGTTGTACGTGTGGTCTTACTTTCTAAGCACATGTTTGAGAATGTTTACTTACCCAATTCAACTTGCTACCTTCTTTTGCTACAACTAAAAGACAAAAATAATAGGCCCCAATATTGCTTGTTGGAATGTTTATTATCAATTAAGTTAGAAGGAATTAATTTATTCAAAAAAAAGAAGGAATTAATTTTTTTTTTCTAAAAAAGAAAATAAGAAGAAGAAAATAATCAAAAAGACAAAAGAAAGAACAGGGGGATTGACTTTGGGTTGACTGTACACGGAATTCCTATATTGTCACTATCTTTTGTCGGTACAATGAAAAGCTTAAGGATATACCTTCTTAATCCCTCACTAATAATAACTACATAAGATAAGTTATCATGTTATCTTTAAGTAATTATGTTACCAAAAAGAAAATCGCAAAAAACAGGAAAGTTATCCACTAAGCAAATATATTACAAAAAATAAAATCAAAATCGGATAGTTCATTTTTCCTATTTATTTTATTTTTCGGCCTACATTGAAAACGTTTTCATATAAATTAAAAAATCCCAATAATTTCCAGATTGTTAAAAAATTAACGTTGACAAAATCTGTTCTTATTTCTCTTCATGAAAATATTAAAATTAACTAATAGAATTCTTTCCACTCTTAATAATACCAATTATTCGTATCTCGCTGAAACTGGAAGTATTATAATTAATTAATTATATATGTATGAGGTGGGGCTAGTATTAGATTTAAAGGAGACTAAAATAAAACATTGAGCCAAATTCTAAAACGCCATGCATGAGATCAGTATCTTACGCCACCACTAGACAATTTATATTTAAAGACCATAAACTCCATTTATTTATTAAATAAACAAAACGTGGTCTCCTATTCCCTTTTATTCTGATTAATAAATCATTCAAATTAATACAAAAAGATCAGCACTATTTTATTATGCTCCTTTCTTTACTCAAGTTCTCAATATTATTATTATTATTATTATTTTTATTATTATTATTGTCCATTATACGGTTTTCGATGTCTCGTGATCCAAATATGAATTTTTTAAAGATTAAAGTTCTACAAGATCTAATAGAATGGGCTCCATCATTTTCTTTTTCTTTCTCTCTTGTTTTTTTTTTTTTGGATTATTCTAGCCGAAAAAGGAACAGTAGCAAAAGAATTTGGAAGCTACTAATTGTTCAATTAATTTGGTTTTCCTAAGAGAAAAAAGAAAAATAAAAAAAGCCTGGGAAATATAGAGATGACTAGGAGTGGGGAGTTGACGCGAACCTTTACAACGTGGGTCGCACGACGCACGTTTTGAAAAGGAGGAAATAGAATCACAGGTACACGTTTGGGTTTGACTTTACCAACACACCTAGCTACTTAATCCTCCCTTATCCAGACACTCGTTTATTAAGTCATTTCCTTTAAAAAAAAAAATCACTTCTTCATTCAGTGGAGTTGAAACTAATTCAATTCCTGTGCAGCCCATAAATTTAACTAAAAACAAAAAAAAAAAAAAAAAGAAAAGAAAAAAACCACTTGTTTCTTCGGCAAGTATATAAGCACAACAAACATACCATATTGAAGATTCCTATAATTTCTTGCTTGTCATATGCTTATCCTCTACACGTAGTACTCTTGATCACTCTCATGGAACATAATTTTTTTTTTATTTTATTTTAATCATCAAAACCAAGACTCTGCTCATGGTCTCTTGTACAGTTCAAAGTTAAGCTTATTATTAATAATTAATCCTGATCTTGTTTGCTTTTCGATCTTAACATAATAATTTGATCTTAATGGATGTATAGACAATTTTTTACAATCAATTGATAACGAAATTTTGTTGGGCCATTTATAAATTAAAGTGCTAATGGGACATTGGTGCAGTGTCAACGATTCTCCCCCGACATATATAGAATGAATTATGCGAACTTGTGCTCTTGATTCCAGCAGTATATGTAGTACTATTCTGTCATATGCTGATTTGCTATATTTCATTAATTCTTTGGTGTTAGCCAGACCAATTTTAGTAGACCTTCCCCTATTCGTCATGAAGAAAATCGGGAAAGTAAATATGGTGATCCTGGCCAACTTATTAATCATTTATAAATGCCATCAAATATGAACTTTGTATCTGCATATCATGTGTACAAGGTTAAAACCTACCCAATTATGGACGAAAACTAGATATACTTAGAAGGTTAAAACCCACCCCTATAGTGGACGAAAACTATAAACAATGACATCTTCAATTTGATCAAAATGTACCCTATTTTTTTGTTCTTTTTCTTTTTCTTTTTGATAGGATTTATATTTGTAGGCTTGTTGTGATATTGTTATTTTACACTTAAGAATTGAGTAATGGAATTTTCTCTCTTGGCCGCCATTCAATTCCCGGTACATCGATTGTGACTCAAACCTTCTATTTTTGATTTCTATCTACATATTTAATTTTGTGGGTTATGTCGGAAAGAAAAATTTTCCCCGCTAGTCCTACATGCATTTGAATATAGGGACCATATTTTGACACATTCCAGAGGAGACCAAATTAAGATAAACGGGACATTAACATTACTACTTGTAGCATATTAACACTAGTAAATAATAGCTAGTTAACCTAATGAAGGACAATTTAGTAAAGTTGTTTTTGCTAACGTGTGAACGCATCTAGCTAATAATGCAAGTTGTATAACATTTCGGTTAGGTTTTTGTCAAAACAAATATTTGCATGCATGGTCATGAACTTTTCTTATAATATAAACCTAAAGTCACATTACACGCATACCTAATCCTAGAGAACAAAACTGGACCACTGACCCTGACCAATTCATGAGGAACTACAGTACTTTTCTTTTTTGGTAATTATAGCTAGTGATGGTCAACCGATCCATTGAACCTA
The DNA here is from genome assembly GCA_002914845.1 of Trema orientale. NCBI lineage: Eukaryota > Viridiplantae > Streptophyta > Magnoliopsida > Rosales > Cannabaceae > Trema > Trema orientale. The sequence goes on along the minus strand of JXTC01000095.1, from coordinate 67,498 downwards.
TAATTAGTCTACCATGTTCTCATTCATGAATGGGTTTTGGTTTTTCTCACCTCAAATCAAGTCGCACAGGACTACTGGATATCAAGAATTCCAATATGGAAAATTATGGAAAGGGTTAATTCATAGATTCAAACATTTCTTAATTTGGTCTTACTTCTTAACACATGTTTTGAAGTTTGAGAAATTCCTGCGTGCTTTGATTTTTCTGCATAATTAAATTATTATAAGATCCTCTCCTAAAGCTCAACAACTAGCTCGACTACATACTAAGAATATTTTTCACCGAAAATGATATTTTGTCTTTGATTGTGAGTGTTTTCTAATATTCCAAGGAAGAAAATTAAATAAAAAGGGCTAAATAGAATAGCAAACTTGACTAAGAAATGACTAGAGATTCTTTGTCAACATGTTATGTCGGCTCTTCTAGGAAGGGAATAATAATAAGACATGTTTGCCGTTGTATCTAAGGTGAACTCTCTTATATATACGAAACAGCAATGTATGGTTATTTAGATATTACATAAGGAAAGAACACATACATTTAATGTCTCAATATTAAAAAAATATATATCCATAAATAAAAAAAAAGAAAACCAAAAATAGAGAAATGGGAAAACTAGAAAATTTAAAGTACTGTATTTTTTAGTAAACAACCCACTTCTTAAAACTCTTATAAGGCTTTTAAGTTATAATATGTTCTGACAAGCCTAGTTTTGTTGTGCGAATAAGCTATGACCTTTTTTTTTTTTTTCCGGACAACGGTTGAGCTGACTTAAAATGGCTATTTCTAAAGATGTTTTAAAAATACCTCATTGCTAAAATTCATTTTCCAAATAATCTTTTATGCAAGCCACCCGTAAAATATCGTGTTTCTTTTCATATTGGCAGGAGTGGCGTCTTTTTATTACTATTGTTAGTTATCTTTTGGTAGGAATGTGTTTATGAAATATGATGATGCTACTATCGGTAACTAATCACCTCATGCCTATTATATACTATCACTGTAAATAATACTTGTCTTACTGTGTGAATTAAATAGCATTTAGCGTTTACTTCTGAAACTTGTGGGAGACCTGATCACCAACTAAATCGATGTCACATAAATATACTTACTACTTAACTAACTAGCTATAATTATAATATAATATCTTCTAGTGAGAACACGAAATAGGTCATCGCATCGATTTAGTTAATAATATAGTATTCAGTGGATTGGATTCACAGAACATACGTGTCATCATAATTTTCGTGTATTTGTTTAATTTAAGTCAGAAACTTAGAATAAAGGAGTTGAATCTAAATCGTATATTTATCGTGAATCACAAGATGTTATATGTATCATCACGTTACATTAAATATTTCATTTGATATGGCATATAAATTGTCACTATAAAAATAATGAATAATATTCATCTTATTTGTAATAAATTTTAATTCAACAATTAAATTATGACAACTTGTCTATTATGTAAGGTGATATTAAAAAAAAAAATGATAACTTAAGTGGCATCAGTTGACATTAAAAAAGTGATAAATTAAGTGAGATCTCTAACACTATCCCTAAAAGAAAAGAAAAAAGAAAAAAAAATTCAATAGTTGCATTTTTCCACATCATCCAGTTTATTAAGATTGTTTATCATGGTGTGAACCTTGCAATATTAAGATACACATTAACAATATAATCCCGATACAATAGAGACGTTTCACGCACATATGCTACTGATAGCAAAATTATTGTCAACTTTTGCTCTGTCATAAACACAAACTTTATTTTATTAAATTTTTAAATTTTTTTAGCATTAGTAAGGAATCTACTTGGTCCATTGTCGACATTGAGTACATATATCTTCAAGGGTGGACACCGATCAAATTAATCGGTGCAAATTTACTAGGCGTCCATGTGCCTGCTCAGTGTTGTCACTGCTGCGGTGGAAGACTTGGACTTACGAAAGCTTTAAAATAAGGCCTTTTGGGCCTTGATATAACAACGCCGGCTTCAAGCGAGCATTCCAAGTACTCTTCGACTTACCTATTCTAATTTCGTTCAGGTAGAGAAGAAGAAAATCAAAATTATTGCACCCAAAAATAGCGTGAGTCAAAAAAAAAAAAAATAGTTGCATCTTCATTTTCCTTTTTTGAGAATAGTTGCAGCTTCACTTTAAAAGAAAGGAATCAAATGGACCTCACTTTGAAAGAAAATGATCAAAATGAACTTCATTTGTGGTGAAAGGCTAGCTAAAAACCTGAAGGACGAACTTAAAATTTTATAAATTTGGAAGAGGCAAATGTAGAAATTGAGAGAGGAAAAATATTTTGGCTGCTGCTTTTTCATTAATTGAGAAGGTTGTTTATACACAGTACAGAAGAGAATATTCAAGGGAATATACAAATAATAATGGGGATGACTACGGTAGGGGCATCCCTACGTAGGGTCATGCCTTAATTATCGTTGGATGGGAATCTGTGGAGAATAACGGAAATCTGTGGAGAATCTGTAACGGGAATCTGTGTAGAATCTATTTATATACAGATTCCCATCCAACGGTGAATAGACAGGGCCCTACGTAGGGGCGCCCCTACTGTAGACGCGCCCAATAATAATTATTAGATAATTACAATAATTAAAAAAAATAAAATAAAACTAAATTATCTTCAATATACTCTCGTAAGATGGAGCTCCACGAAGAGATTCCAATCTTGGACCGAAGAGAAATAAACAAGGACGAGCTACAGGCTTAGTTAGGGCAACAACAAGTTGATCATCTGACGCAACACGAGCAACCCGAAGTACGCCATTTTGCACACGATCCCTTATGTAATGATAGTCCAAAGCCATATGTTTCATGCGAGAGTGAAACATAGGATTCGCACATAAATGAGTGGGGCCTACATTGTCACAATAAATTACTGGCTGGGAATCAAGGACATGTTGGAATAATATCTTATAAAGTAGTTTATTATTTTGATATTATAAAGTATATTTATTGGATTATTTGTTATCTATTTATTATTAATATATTCTATGTTATGAATTTCTATTTCACTTATGTCCCATTAATATACATGTGATGTCTATATTTATCTTATGCAAATATCTAAAAGATTCCAAGACATATAATGAGTAATAAAAAATTATTCGTATGATAAGTTCATATGTTGGAGATATTATATTTTTTATTTCGTTATGTCTAAATTAAATTATTCGCATTCTGCATATTGAAGATGGAATACTTTAATATACTATAAAATATAGTGTTGTCTTTTTCAATGTGATTAATGAAGTCTCCAATTATCGAAGTGAGTCTTTAGATAGAAACACTAGTGTATTATAAGAAAGTTATAACAACATCGAATAGGACTGAGTGAATTAGAATTTGAGATTAAGTGCTGTAACTCAATATTCTAATTTCACTAATCTAGTACTATTGTAAAAAACCTTAATCCTAGTGATTAATGAATTTACTTTCACGTGTTTTGTCTTTTTGAGTTATAAAGGACTAGTTTCGATTTATAGTTCGAACTCTGGTATCTTGAAAAATAAGGTATGTGAAATGTATAGAACGTTCTTCATGATGGATGCGATGCATATAATGTCACTTTGAGTTTTTTCAAGTACTTGGATAATATAAATCAGGACCTCGGTACTCACTATGTGAATTTAATTGTATTGCTATAAGCAGATACAAACATCGTAGTTAATAATTATCCATTAGATGAAAAATGGTAACTCAAAAGTAAATATGTACCAGAGAGATAATATGGTAATTTCACCCTACGAGTACGACATTGCATTGGGGGTACATCTACAAGTATAGTATATTCTAAATAGATCAAGCTAATTAGTTATTAATAAGCTTCATAGAAAATAAATGACATTTAGTCTAAGAGTTTAATATTGGGTCTATAGTGGTAATGCCCCAATAGGGTTTATTAATCTTTCTATGATTAAGAGAAAAGTTCTCTAGCTACTAGTTGACTAACTACATGTAAAACACCCCTAAGAGGAGAGTATCACACGAAAAATAGAGAGAAAGAGAGCAGAGAAAAATCGGCTAGTCCTAGGTCTTCACAGTCCTTGGTGTTTCGGCCATTCCGGAGAAATCGGTTCGAGGAGATCGTCTTCTTGTTCATATGCGGATCTCTTTGTTAGGAATCAAGAAAGTAATCACGCTCCAGAACAATCAAACAACTTTCGAGAGTAGACGGGAGGACGAGAAGGTTGTGGAGGAAATCCGAGTATTTGTTGGTTAGAATATACAACTATAAATTGACACACTCTCGTATAAGTGCACACGGTCACAAGTAATATAGATTTAGGAGTTAGAATATCGAACCCACGAGGATTGATTACTAAGTCTAAACTAAGTATTAAAATTAGTCAATCTCAACTATATCCAAACAAACATAAATTGATTTAAAAGAGCTAAAATAAAGAAGACTAAACTATCATGCAATATGAATAAAAGATAAATCAATAAGAAAAATATCTAGGTCTATTAATTGTCCAACCATTCTTTAAACAAACAATTTCTCAATTCCTCTCTTAAATCAATTAATCCACTAGAGCTGTCAACTGAGAATCTAATGTAACCAAGGAGCCTTTTCTAAGTGCAAATTGGATCTACCTAGACAAGATAACACATTACCTATAATATGAATTGAACTAGGTGAACTAAGATTAAGATCTCAAAAATCGTTGCACAAGTCACAAAGGTACATTCCTGTCCTATGCAAACTAACCCCATACTAGGTAATCTTATATTGTTTTACTTAAGTCCAAATTTTTATTCCCTCTTACAAGCTCATAGAAATTTCACTCAATAATATATTTAGTGATCAATTAAATAGAAGCAATAGACATAAGATAAGACAAATAACTCCACAATGGATTCTATTAATGAGAGAGAGAAGAGAAATAAGCAAATACAAGATAATAGGTTGGTTCACATAGTAAAACTAGACAACAAGGAACTTAGTTCATGGTATAAATTAAGAACAATAATATTTTGATACAATTAATTCAAGAAATACAAAATATCAAAGACAAAAGAGTTTTAGAATTTTTCCTCTTTGAAGAACTTGAAGGTATTCAAGGAGGTTGTTAATCTCTTTCTTCAAACTTGGTTCTTGCTCTCTTGAATCCTCCCTTAAAGATTTGATCTCAATAATATTACTCTCTAAATATAAAAAATACAAAGAAAAACTAACAAAAAAATGAAGAGAAATAGCTAAGAACAAACTATGCTATTGATGTTGTAGAGGAAATCAAGAAATGGAGTTGGTTAGAGCATGTCTTCATCCTCTTCTTTCTCTTCTTCTTCTTTATCCATGGCTGCCTCCCTCTCTTTTTTTCTATCCCAACATGCCTCTTATAATCCCAAAGATAAGGTTTTAAAGAGGTGGCTCTTGCCTACTTAAGGCAGACTGAATTTGGACCATTAGATTATCAAAAGATTGATCTTGGCCATCTATTATTAACCTACGACGTAGAGGGTAGTGCTGAGGTACCAAAATTTTTTGAGATTTAGTGCTGCGGCTTCCTGGGTGCCCTATTTCTACGTTTGAGCTCCAATTTGCCTTATTTTTATTGCGTTATGACCGTATCACATTTAACTTCGATTTTAATGGTTTGAAAAATCTATTTGTGAGGCACAAATTTACATTGATTCACATTAAATACCCTTATTTTCTTCTCTTATATACACAAATAAGCAAAACATCAAAATAACAAGAAAAATAATTGAAACAACTTAATTTAAACAAGAACATATCAAAACTTAAAGCAAATTAGCATTAGATAACTCTATTTTTATAGAGTTAATAGTATTGTTCTTGTCTAGATCTAGAGTTAATCTATATTAGATCACGATCCGAAACGTTTTGTAAAAAAAAAAAAAAAGATTTTAAACGATCAATTCTGCTGTGTTTCTAGATTTTACAAAAATATGGTGTTCTTGAAAATGATTTTATGAAAATATTTTTTGAAAATTTATTCCAAAGATTACTAGCAATTGGTATCAGAGCTAGGTTTTATCGATAATCTTGCATATTTTACTTGCTCTATTCTCTTATTGATTGATGTTTATGATTTCTAGAAAGTTTGATTATGTTTGGTCTTATTCATGTTATAAGTATGCTCGAGTTTGAATGACTATTTGATTAAATGTTGCTATGTGAGGATGATCATATTTATATTTTATTTTCGTTTCCAGCATGTTCTTGATTCCTATGTGTTCATGTTTTATGTTTTTAATAAAACTATAGATAGGAATCTTTTGATCTTTAATTATTTCTAAGTTTTTATGAAAAACTATTTTTTAATTTAAAAAAAAACAGAACGACAGAGCGGCGCAAGGCTAAAAGCCGTGCGCACCGCCAACGTGAGTCCCGCCGATGTGACCCACATGTGGGCCATGCAGGCATGTCCCCACGCATAGTGGCGCTGGTGAGGCTGCTTGGTTGTGCAGATCTGATTCGTGCATGGCTTGCGGGCAACCTCCCCATGCTGGCCATGCGGGCATACCTTGCGTATGCCGCCCAGGCATGGCCCCACTGGCTATGCGGATTTGATTCGCGGATGGCCTGGCGGGTGGCCTCCTCCGCCCAGGCTGCGCGGGTGGCCTCCCGTGCCTAGGCCGCCTAGGGTGCCGTCTCGTTTGCTTGTCGTGCGGGAGCTACGCGAGCCCGTTGTCGCTCGAGAATTATCCCGAGTGAGGCCACACAACGTTATGCGAGCTCGTTGGCGCTCAAAATTATCCCGAGTATGGCCGCGCATAATATTTCGAGGCCACCGTCCTTGTACTGGCCTCCTGTTCCATCCCTTGGCTTGTCCCGAGCCGTTCCGAATTTCTAGTCGTAATTTTAATTATTTTCATTTTAAAAATTAATTTAATTTATTTATAGTTTTATGATAACTGATAAATCAAAATTCAAATTCAAATTTTAAATCCTAAATAAATTTGAATTTTTAAAATTTGAATTGATAGGATATTTTAATTTGAATTATGGATATGATTGATATCCATAATATTTTAATTATTATTTGAATAATTATAGATATTTTAAAATAAATTTTTTAAAAAAATATAATTAGATATTATGAGTTAATATTTTTTAGTTTTTAAATTCAAATTTTGAATTGATATTTTGAAAACTGATTATGTGATAGTTAATTTTCAATTTTGAATTTTAAATTTGTTTTTAATTCAAATAAAGATATTATATAAGATTTTATCTATCTTTTAAATTTCAAATTTTGTAAAGATTTGAAATTTAAATTTAAATTAAAATGTCTTTTCAATTTTTTAAATTTAAATTTATGGTTGGTAGATATTTAATGAGGTTAAATATTGATTTAAAATTTTGAATTCAAATCTGATAGATAAGATAATGGGAGAAATTTATGGAAGTTAAATTCAATTTAAGATTTCAAAAGTTGAAATTTAAATTTGAGATATTTAAGAAGATTTAATTAGTTAAATATTTTATTTAAACTGATTAAATTTTATGAAAATCTTTTCTAATTTAAATTTTAAATATTATCTTTTATATTTAGTTATTTAACATTATCTTGTCATTTAGAATCATTTAAATAGAAAATAATTTTAAATTATTAGAAATTAATAAATCATTAACAATTAAATAATTATCTGCTTACTACTTTGGTATTATTAGGACAATGTTGCATGCATGCCTAATAATTAAGTTTTATTACATGATCTTTAGTAACATGTCATATAGGAAATTAGAACTACTATCATGCAAATATGAACATGCTTATATAATTGATTTTAGGTTACTAATCTAATTAGATAACTAGGTAAAATTTGTAAATCCCTAATTATAAAATATTGAGTGGGAAAAGGTATGTGATACCTATAGTCTCTATTATTTGTTCATTATGTATTAGGATGAGCCTCACCTCAGAATCTTGCTAAGCTCCCGTAGGAGGGTTTTCGTCTGGGTAATACTGGAAATGAGCTTCTTAGGATAAGGTATTAGGTAGACTATATGAGACTGATCATCCATAGGAGACTGTCTTATATAGAAAACTTAGTTACCGAAATAATAGTTTAACACTCAACTTGAAACATTAATATCCTCCCGTAGGAGTACTTATTAGTCGATTAGAGGACCAAAGAGAATGGTAATTAGAAGTACGAGATAAGAGTTACCTGTCTATTTACTAATTAAAATTGTTTCAATTTAACTTATTGATTACATGACCTACCATAGGAGGCTTGTAATTAGTGACAGGTCAACTTACCATAAATATAAGTGATAGTTTTAGGGATACTTCACTTGCATATTATATGTTAAATACAATATGTTAATTATTTGAAACATGCTATCTGATGTTTGCTTATACATGGAATGTTTATTTTTTTTTTAGTAGATATGGCATTAATTCTTTATCCACTTTACTCATACAAAACAAGTTAAACGGTGAAAACTATGTAGATTGGAAATGCAACCTAGACATAGTGCTTACTATTGATAAAATTAAGTGGGTTCTCACTACTCCATGTCATGTTGAGCCAGTTGGGGAATCCACCAACGATGAAAAAAACTTATATGATAAGTGAAAGCAATCTGATGAGATGGCTAAGTGCTATATACTTAGCTCAACGAGCAATATATTGCAATAACAATATCGTAGGATGGATACTGCTGCTTATATAATACTGAGTGTTGACCAAATATTCACCAGTCTCGATCGTCAAGCCAGAAATGAGGCTACATGTGCATTCATGAATCTTTGTCAAAAGAAGGGTATTCTAACTCGGGAACATATGATGAAATTCATAGCGTATCTTAACGAACTAGAAATCCTTGGAGCTGAAATTGATTGTGACACCCAAACTAACATGGTTTTGAACACATTGTCAAACACATTCAATCAATTTAAGATTGATCATGAGATTCGTCGAAAAGACTATACTCTTACTGGCCTGATGGAAGATCTGCAAATTACTGAGAATATTCTTAAGAAGGGTTCACGCTGCAGTTGGGAGATGGCTTAATAGTTGAAGCTCATGTAATAGGAGATGTTATTTTAAATTTCGACGATTTTAGGTTTTTAAAAATAAAGATTCGCTATTATATTCCAGTGTTTAAACAAAATTTGATTTCTGTTTCCTATTTGATGAGAAAAGGTTATTCTGTTCATTTTGACAATAAAGTTTCTATTAGAAAGAATAAAAGTTTTATTTGCACTGGTACTCATAGGAATAATCTTTTCTTTATTCAATCTAAAAGCATCTCATTACACAATCTTGAAAATGATTCTGAATATATAGAACATAAATATAAGAAAGTGAAAGTGAGTAATAATGATGAAACTTATCTTTGGCATTTAAGACTCGGTCATATTAACCTAAATAGAATTTAAAGGTTAGTTAATGATGGACCTCTAAGTTCATTAGAAATCAAACTAGTACCAACTTGTTAATCCTGTCTAGAAGGTAAAATGACTAAAAGACAATTTACTAGAAAAGATCTTAGAGTTCAAGAATGTCTTGAGTTAGTACATACTGATGTCTGTGGGCCCATGAATATTTAAGCTTGAGGATGTTTTGAGTACTTTATTACGTTTACAGATGATTATTTTAGATTTGGTTATGTTTACTTAATGCAATACAAATCAGATTCTTTTGAAAAGTTTAGAGAATTCAAAGCGAAAATTGAAAAGCAGTCAGGAAAGAATGTAAAGACCCTTCAATCTGATCGAGGTAGTGAATACCTTTCTCTGGAATTATCTGAATTTCTCACAAACAATGGTATCCTATCCCAACTCATAGCATCTAGTCGCCTAAACTAAATGATGTTGCTAAAAGAAGAAATAGGATACTTGGATATGGTTAGGTCGATGCTCAGTTATTCATAACTACCCGCATCCTATTGAGGTTATGCTTTAGAAACTGCTATGTACCTGCTAAATAGAGTTCCTTCTAAGTCAGTACCTAGAATGCCATTTGAACTATGAAAAGGACATAAACCTAGTTTACATCATATCCATATTTGGGGTTGTCCAACGTACATGCTGAAAGGAAAAATAACTAAGTTAGAATCACGATCTAAGTTATGTCTATTTGTGGGTTACCCAAAAGGAACAATAGGGTATTATTTCTATAGTACTGAAGAAAGAAAAGTATTTGTGAATATAAATACTACTTTTTTTAGAAGAAAGCTATATGAAAAATTTCAAGCCCACAACTAAGTTAGTTCTTAAAGAATTAACTGATGATGTTATCAGCTAATCTATAGAAGATAGGATAGAGAAAGTACTTAAAAAATATAAATCACTTAAAACTCAACACACATATCCTCATCATAGTGGAAGAATTATAAGACAACCTGAAAGACACTTGGGAATAGGAGAGTCTTGTGACCAAGAATCTGATCCTGATACCTATAATGAGGCAATAAATGATGGTGATAAAGATCTCTGACAAAAGGCAATAGAATCCAAAATAGAGTCCATGTACTCTAATAAAGTCCGGAAACTTATAGATCCACCTGAAGGAATAAAAGCCTATGGGTGTAAGTAGGGGTCTATAAAAGAAAGAGGGGAGAAGACGGAAAAATAGAGACTTTCAAGGCAAGGTTAGTTGTAAAGGGTTATATACAGAAGAAATGTATCGTCTATGAAGAAATCTTCTCTCCCGTAACTATGATCAAGTTTATTTATATACTTTTTATCTATTGCTGCATCTCTTGATTATGAGATATGGTAAATGGATGTCAAGACTGCATTCTTGAATGGCAATCTTGATGAATGTATTTACATGATACAACCAGAGAGATTCGTTGAAAAAAACTAAGAAAGAAAAGTTTGTGAACTTAAGAGATCTATTTATGGACTTAAGCAAGCATCTAGATCTTGTAATATAAGATTTGATGAAGCAATTAAGTGTTATAGTTTTGAGCGAAATATAGATGAACCTCATGTTTATAAAAGAATTCAGGATAATAAAATGATTTTTCTAGTACTATATGTTGATGATATTCTAATCATAGGGAATAATGTTAGATCATTATCATCAATGGAAGTCTGGTTAGTACAATAGTTTGATATGAAAAACTTAGGTGAAGCTTGCTATATTCTAGGAATACAGAATCTACGAGATAAAAAGAACAAATACATAGCTTTATCACAAGCCTTATAAATAGACAAAATATTGGTTAGGGTTGCAATGCAAAATTCCAAGAAAGGCTTGACACCCTTTTGCAAAGGAATTACTCTATCTAATGAGAATTCTCCTAAGACAGAATAAGAGAAAGAATAGATGAGAAATATTTCTTATACTTCCGTAGTGGGGAGTGTCATGTATGCCATACTTTGCACAAGACTAGATATTTATTATGCTGTTAGGATTATAAGTCATTATCAATCTAATCCAGGACCTGAACATTGGGATATAGTTAAGCATATTCTAAAGTATCTTCAGAGAACTAGAAATTATATACCTGTATATTCTAGAGAAGATCTAATACCTGCTGGATATACTAATTCAAATTTTTAATCTGATAAAGACTCTAGAAAATCAATCTTTGGTATATGGAGGAGTATCAAGTAATCTTGTATTGCAGATTCAACCATGGAAGCTGAATATGTGACAGCTTTTGAAGCAGCTAAAGAAGCAGTCTGGCTTCATAATTTCCCTATAGATCTCGAGGTAGTACATGGAGCACATCAACCTATAACATTTTATTGCGATAATAATAGAGCAGTTGCTAACTCCAGAGAACCCAAAAGCCACAAGAGGGGAAAACACATAGAGAAGAAGTATCATGTGCTCAGAGAAATTGTTCAAAGAGGAGATACGATAGTGAGTAAGATAGTATTTGCAGAGAACCATGCTAATCTTTTTACCAAATTTTTAGCTACTAAAGTATTTGATAACTACTTAGAAGGAATGGAACTACATGACATGTCACATATACTTTAAAGACTAAGTGGGAGATTGTTGGAATAATGTCTTATAAAGCAGTTTATTATTTTGACATTATAAACAATGTTTGTCGAATTATTTGTTATTTATTTGTTATTAATAAATTCAATGTCATGATTTATGTCCTATTAATATACATGTAATGTCTATGTTTATCATATGCAAGTATCTAAAAGATTCCAAGATATGTAATAAATAATAAAAAATTATTCGTATGATGAGTTCATATATGGGAGACATTATAATTTTTATTTCATTATGTCTAAATTAAATTATTCGCATTATGCATAATTTAACGGCAAAATTATACATAGTCAATAATTATCCATTAGATGAAAAATAGAAATTTAAAGGTAAATATGTACCTGAGAGGTATACAGGCATAGTATATACTAAATGGATCGAGCTAACTAGTTATTAATAAGCTTCACATAAAATAAATGACATTTAGTCCAAGAGTTCAATATTGGGCCTAAAGTGATATGCCCCAATATTAATGGATAAGATCCAATCATAATTATGAGTTAATTACGATTGTGGGTATACAGTCCATTAGAGCTTGAGCTTTATAGATCCATCTAGTCCTCTATCTTGCTCAAATTAAACTGCAATAGTTATTTGATGATCAGTTCAGCTAAACAAGCCGAATAAGCTAAACAGGTTTACTAATCTCTCTATAGTTAAGATACAAATTCTCTAGCTGCTAGTTAACTAACTACACGTGAAACATCCCTGAGAGGAGAGTGTCACACAAAACATAGAGAGAAAGAGAGTAGAGAAAAATTGACCAGCCCTAGGTCTTCACAGTTCTTGGTGTTTCGGTCATCTTGGAGAAATCAGTTCAAGGAGATTGTCTTCTTGTTCATTTAAGGATCTCTTTGTTGGGAATCAAGAAGGTGACCACACACTGGATCAATCAAATAATTTTCGAGAATAGACGAGAAGATGAAAAGGTTGTGGAGCGAATCTGGGTATTGTTCTTGTCTAGATCTAGAGTTAATCTATGTTAGATCACGATCCGAAATGTTTTGTACAGAGAAAAATTTTAAATGACCAATTCTGCTGCATTTCTAAATTTTACGAAACTATGGTATTTTTAAAAATAATTTTATGAAATATTTTCTAGAAATTTATTCCAAAGAATACCAATAGGGCAACCCCAAATAGATACAATGGGAACTTGATGAGATTTTAAAGCATACATAAGCATGCATAGTTTTTACTTACTGAGTTTTAGCTCATTTTAGTCTTGTGATGCAGATGAAGGGACATACTTTGGTGTTGAATAGTTGGTTACCTTACCTGCATTTTGTCGCCATGATCATACAGATGTGGACAAGCTTGATCTGTGGACGATATTTTTATTTTGAGATATTTTGGTGTGATATAAATACTACTACTGATGGCAAAATAGACTAGTGAAAATCTCTTTTGATTGTACATTTTGTAAAGACACTTTTAACAAAAAATGCCATGCAGTTGCTTTGTTTAAAGGTTTTATAAAGTTCAAATTTGCCCACCTTTTTATAAAACTAAAGATATGGTTTAAGAAAGAATAATACTTCATAGTTTGACTGTATATGATAATATAGTTAAACTAGGAGGTGTTACAGTATTGGTATAAGAGCGGAGGTTTAATAATTTCTAAAGACTACCTACATATGTATGATCATATGACACAAAGCTCAGTCAACCGGTACATTTTAATTTCCTGTGTTAGCATTAAATTTGATGCCATATGTTATGATATGTTATCTTTTTATTATTGGATATTATGCTTGGATATAAGTGAATGAGCAGCTGTACAGGGAATCGTGAGAAGGGCTAAGGGTCAAACTAGTAAGCGAAGGGGTGATAAGACGGGTACTACTAAAAATGAGATCAATAAGGATGCTGTTATAGGTAGGTTGACAGAGTTAGTTGAGACACAAGCAAGACAATTAGAAAGACTTATAGAAAGAGCAGATAAATGTAGAGAATAAGTACCACCAGCTGTAGCTAGACAAGAAACTTATGAACCAGCTTGTGAGAGGTTTAGAAAGAACAAGCCTCTAGTTTTCAGGGGTAAAACTGATCCACTATTGGCAGAAGAGTGGATTTAGAGTATTGAGGGTATCTTCAATTACATTAGAATCCCTGATGAGGAAAAGGTTTCATGTGCCACTTTTATGTTCCAGATGGATGCTAGACACTGGTGGGATTCTATGAAATCTATTACTGATGTTAACAGGCTTACTTCGGAGTAGTTTAAGGAAATATTCTACAGAAAATATTTCAGAAATACACACAAAATAATGAAGGCTGCTGAGTTTATTAACATAAAACAGGGAAGTATGTCTGTTAGTGACTACATCAAGAAGTTTGAAGAGTTATCTCGATTTGCTCTATACATGGTGAGTATAAATGAGCTAAAAGTAAATCAGTTCCTACAAGGGCTCAAGATAGAAATTTATAGGGATGTTATGATATCTGCTCATAAAGATATACCATATGCTGATGTTACAGACAAAGTTCTTGAAGCAGACAAAGCTTTTAGTGCAGAAGATGCTGAGTTAAGGGTTATTAAAGCTCAGGAAATTCGCAGAAATATAAATATGGAAAGGAGAAATACAACCTTTGGAAGAGAATCTCAACCAAAGGCCAGTGGAAATAAAAGAAAATGGCAACAGAATCAAGGAGAAAGACAAGAGCCCCAAAAATGCCAAGCAACGGGCCAGCAGACACAACTAGTTATTACTCAGAGGACCGTTTATCCTAAATGCGAGAAAACTCATCATGGAGAGTATTTAATGGGTTCTGGTGCTTATTTATTATGTGGAAAATCTGATCACTTTGCAAAGAATTGTCCAAATGCTTCAGAGGAGTAGAAGAGAGTTCTATCTCGTATGTATATGATGATCAAAGAAGATAGCAGGCGAGATTCTTATCTCTAGTATTCCTATTCATGCATTAATAGATTCAGGGGCTACACATTTATTTGTATCACCTGCATTTGTGAGAAAATTGGGCAAAATACCAGAGTACTTGAATTTCAAATATTGTGTAACCATTCTGTCAGGAGAAGCTTTATGTTCTGATGAAGTTCTCAAGGCATGTCCAATCCAAAATAGCTGATAAAGACTTATATGTAGATTTGGTAGTATTGGATATGCAAGATTTTGAAGTTATCTTGGATATAGATTGGTTATCTAAATACATGCTACTATTGATTGCTATTTGAAGAGAGTAGTGTTTTAGCCACTAAGTATAGAGAAGTTCACTTTTGTTGGTACTAGTGGAAACTATATGATTCCAATCATTTCCTCAATAAAAGCAAGTAAGTTAGTAGAGAAGGGATGCATGGGTTACTTAGCAAACATAATGGATACTAGAGAAGAGTTAAAAGTAAAACCTGAGGAAGTACTGGTATTTAACGAATTTCTTGATGTATTTCTTGAAGATTTGTCTGAGTTACCACCTGATAGAGAGATAGAGTTTGTTATTAACTTATTACCCGATACAGCTCCTATTTCCAAGGCACTTTATAAAATGGCTCCAGCAGAGTTAAAGGAATTGAAAGAATAGTTACAAGAGTTGTTGGACAAGGATTTTATTCGCCCAAGTTTTTCACCGTGGAGTGCTCCAGTTTTGTTTGTAAAGAAGAAAGATGGGACTATGAGACTTTATATTGATTATAGAGAGCTGAATAAGGTCATAATCAAAAACAAAGATCCCCATCCCAGAATTGATAATTTGTTTGATCAACTGCAAGAAGCTTCTGTCTTTTTAAAGATTGACTTAAGATCAGGATACCACCAGTTGAAAATTAAGGAGGAAGATATTCTGGAAACAGCTTTCAGAAAGAGATACGAGCGCTATGAGTTTTTAGTGATGTCCTTTAGATTAACTAATACTCCAGCTGCTTTCATGAAGATGATGAATAGAGTGTTCAAAGATTTTTTAGATAAATTCGTTATAGTTTTCATCGATAATATTCTAATTTACTCATGCTCAAGGGAGAAGCATATGGAACATTTGAGGACCGTTTTGAGAATTCTTAAGGAGAAGCAGTTGCATGCTAAGTTTAAGAAGTGCAAATTCTAGTTGGAGAAAGTTATCTTCCTTGGTCATATGGTTTTTGAAAATAGTATTTCTGTAGATCCAATGAAAGTTGAATATGTGAGTAATTGGCTAAGGCCTACAAATATTTCAGAGATTCGTAGTTTCTTGGGATTGACTGATTATTATAGACATTTTATTGAAGGGTTCTCGAAGCTAGCTTCTCCACTTACTCATTTAACAAGGAAGAATGTGAAGTTTCAATAGAACAATAATTATGAAAAGAGTTTTGAGGAATTAAAGCATTGTTTGATAACAGCCCCTATACTTTCAATACCGTCTGGATCAGAAAGATTTGTTGTCTACAGTAATGCCTCGAAAAATGGTCTAGGATATGTTCTGATGCAAAATGGCAAAGTCAGTGCTTATGCCTCTAGGCAATTGAAAGAATATGAAAAGAAGTATCCTACTCATGATTTAGAGCTAGCAGTAGTTACTTTTGCACTAAAAATTTAGAGACACTATCTTTACAGGGAGAAATATGAGATCTACACAGATCATAAGAGTCTCAAGTACTTTTTTACCTAAAAGAAACTGAATATGAGACAAAAAAGACGGCTTGAACTGGTGAAAGATTATGACTATGAGATTAACTATCATCCAGAAAAAGCCAATGTAGTTGCTGATGCTCTAAGCAGGAAATTATTAGCTGCTATGATTGTTAAGTATGTTGATATGGAGCATTTCTTAATAAATTTACATAAGTTAGAGTTAGTGATTGTGCCTATAGGTTTAACATAAAGATTGGAAGCTCTTACTCTGCAACCAATAATTTTAGAGAGTATCAAACAAGGCCAGAATATGGATCCCTATTTGGTGAATTTAAAGAGTAAGATAGAATCCAGAAAGGAGGTGACCTTTCAAATTTCTAGTAGTGGTATAATCAGATATGGAAATAAATTGTGTGTACCTGGTGGAATTGTTAAAAAGGAGATATTGATGGAAGCTCATACCACAAACTACTCTGTGCATCCTGGTACTACAATGATGTATAGAGACTTAAAGATGCATTACTGGTGGCCTGGTATGAAGAAAGATGTGGTTGAATTTGTAGAGTAGTGTCTCACGTGTCACTAAGTTAAAGCTGAACATCAAAGACCCACTGGGAAATTAAAGCTTTGAACATATTCCAATGGAAATGGGAAGAGATTGCTATAGATCTTATTGTTGGACTTCCTAAGATAAATAAGGGACATGATACTATTTGGATAATTATGGATAGATATACCAAATTAGCTCATTTCCTTCTGGTTAGAATAGCCTATAACTTAGACCAGTTTGCTTGGTTATATGTTCAGGAGATTATGAGACTACATGGTATTCCAAAAGTTATCATTTCTGACTGAGATTCTAGATTTACTTCAAAATTTTAGAGGAGTGCTCAAGAGGAAATGGGTACAAAATTGACATTTAGTACAGCTTTTCATCCTCAAACTGATGGGCAATCAGAGAGAACTATACAGACTCTTGAAGATATACTCAGAGCTTGTGTATTGGATTTCCATAGATCTTAGAGCAAATACCTGCCACTTATAGAATTTGCTTACCATAACAGTTTCCAAGCTTCCATTGAAATGTTCCCATATGAAGCATTGTATAGTAGAAAGTGCAGATCTCCTATTCATTGGGATGAGATGGGGGTGAGAAAATTTCTTGGTCCAGAACTGATAAGAGAGATAAGTGAGGCAGCAGAAAAGATTCGAAAAATGATACTAGCTGCTCAAAGTAGACAGAAACGTTATTCAGATCCTCAAAGAAGAAAACTAGAATTTAACGTTGGAGATAAAGTATTCCTGAAGATTGTTACCATAAAAGGAATAATGAGATTTAGGAAGAAAGGAAAACTAAGTCTCAGATATGTAGGTCCTTTTGAGATACTCGACAAAGTTAGAGATGTTACCTATAGACTCGCTTTGCCGCCTTCATTGTCGAATGTACACAATGTATTTCATGTCTCTATGTTAAGAAGGTACATTTTAAATCCTTCACATGTTTTGAATTATGATCAATTAAAGCTAAGTCCAGATGTGAGTTACAAGGAACATCCAGTGAAGATTTTAGATACAAAAGAAAATGAACTTAGAAACAAGAAAATCCCTTTGATCAAAGTACTGTGGAAGAACCATGAAGTAGAAGAAACCACATGGGAAAGAGAAAAAGAGATAAAAACTAAGTATCCACACTTATTTAGATAAGTAAATTTCGAGGAAGAAATTTTATAAGGAGGGGAGAATTGTGGTGCCCCAAGATTCTCATATATATACTAAGCCAATAATAAACATATTCTAACTGCATATTAGGCATCTAGGAGTCATTAATACCACTTTCATAGTAATATGCTCATTCCTTATGTTATGTGTTTTTATACTAAGGATTGTCGAAGTGTCCCGATGTATCGTAAAGGTTCAATACCCTCAGAGAGAGAGCTCAGTATGCTAAAAGAACAAAGAATATATTTATGAAAGCAATACTATGTGCATATGCATTAAGATCATGTTTGTTGATAACTTGGTCAAATTGTAGTTTTTTTCGGTAAAATGCATTTATTACGCTTTTTGAAGCGGAATTCACTATGTGTTTAAAACGTCAAGTAGCTTTAATTCAATGTCTAGGACTCATTTATAGCATTTTATTTGTCGGCTCCAGGTAAGCACGAGGTAACATTTATGACACTAATTTGTGTTTTATTTGTACTAAGCTAGCTTAGATTCAGCTTAATCACATAATGTCATTTTTGTGAATTCTAATTATTAAGTGCTAATACTATATTTACATTATTAATTAGAGTCTAATTGACTTATTTTTATGTTTAATGATTAGTTATGGGGCTAGATTTCATTAGATTACAACAAGACCTATCATATGGGATTATAGGTCAAAGTATGACTAGTTTTCACTTTCTATGCTAGGATTTACTAACTTTATTTACACTTGGGTGCATGGGAATTACCAAAAATGTGGTGACTATACTAAGGATGTTTTAGAGCTGGACACATGGAAAGTAATGTGCAAAATATCCAAAATACCCCTCAGAATTTAAGTTATGCCATTTCTTAGTCATTAAGTATCACTTTTAGACCAAATCTGGTCATTTTCTTTCTCTTTCTCTCTAGCTTCAACCTGAAACTCTCCAACACCTTTCTACACTTCTCTCAACTCCTTTTAGCCATATCCAAGAGTTTTCAAGTAGTAGAACTCAAGTTGGAGCTCTAGAATGCAAGATAGATCAAAACTAGTCAATGTAATTCTACTAGTTCTTCTTCCTAGGTCTTATTCTTTAATTTTAATTCTCCACTTGTTCCTACTTAAATAATTATTCCTTCATGTCCTTTTGAGTTCTAAAATCTAATTCTAAGCCCTGGGAATCAGTTTGATGGAGGTAGAAGGCAAAAGTTTCAACAAAAGCTCAAACTAGTTAAGGTGAGGCTTAATTAAGATTTTGAGTTGTAGTTGATTTTTCTTACTGCAGCCCTTAAACCAAAGCCTTTATTTGATGAATAAAAGTCCTAGGAAACTTTTATATTGCTGAAAATATAAAATTTAAGTAGAAGAATAAAGTTAGACCTAAAGCCCCAAAGTTTGCTATTTATGGAGTTGAGTGTTTTCATGTGTAGTAGATTAAGTTTTCTATATTTGTAATCTGATTTCTTAAACTTAAAGTGTATATTTTATCGATCCTATTATTTATTACACTCATTTGGTGGCTGGTTGTGATAACACACAAGTGTAAAAGTAGTTTTAAACTTTGTTTAAACAGAAAAAGAGTTCAAGTGTGCTTATATCATTCTAAGTAATTTTCTTTGAGGTATATATGTGGGAATTGGCTTGTAAAATATTGTTGCAGGTTTAAAACCATGATTTTAATCATGTGGGAATGTCCTAAAAATAGGAGAGGTGCTGTCTAAATATTTTTAAAATAAAATGGCACCATTTAGAGGCAAATGGACTAGTTTTACAAAATTATGTACCATTTCAGATCATTTTTGTGTTAATGAACTAGTATTCATATTTTAATACTTTTGAATAGTTTTTCTATGCTAGTTATTGATTACCAAGTACCTGACGTGATTTGTATGCTTTTGAGTCATTTTATGATTAAGTTTCCTAATTTGGTAAAAGTTGTGATTTCGGTCTTGTTCAAGTATTTTAATGCATTCTTTTGGCAAAATGTGCATCTTGAATAACGGTAATTTATGACAAGTGATTAGCACACTAGTCTCTAGAGGATATTAATACTTTTAACTATTAATTTCTATTCAGGATACGAGATAAGTAAAGACTTGCAACTGTATCACAACAATTACATAGGAAATGTCATTATGTGAAACTTACTTATTCTTGAAAGTTATGAAGTGGCATGTGCATGGCACATCTTGCATGCAAATTGAGAATTTTATTACAGAGTATCTAAAAGTGAGTACCATTGTACCAATTTTATCAGATAAGTTTTAATGGCAATTGCTAGTCTGTTGCAACTGGGCAGGTAAGTCTGTTGATGCAGACTCTCCCGTTGATGCAGACTCTCCTATTGAAGCAGGACTTACGGATTTTATGATGTGTCTTGTGGAAGCGGGATAATATTAGCGCGGTGTGTGATGCCCTTTTGATGAGGAAAGGAGATTTCAAAAATCTCACATGACGGTCGCACCTTATTTTTACTCTTTGCCAGAGTTTCCGCCCAATGTTATCACGGCCTATTGACTTACGGGACTGGCAATGTACTAAGGGGCCCAACTATGAGTTTTTTTTTTTAAAGAAAATATATGGACTCAAATATTTAAGAAAGAAAAGTTTATAATGGGAACTTGATGAGATTTTAAAGCATACCTGAGCATGCACGGTTTTTACTTACTGAGCTTTAGCTCATTTAGTGTTATGATGTAGATGAGGGAATATACTTTAGTGTTGAGTAGTTGGTTGTATGGCCTACCTTTTATCGCCATGATCATACAAATGTGGACGAGCTTGACCTATGGGTGATATTTTTGTTTTGAGATATTTTGGTATGATGTAAATACTATTGCTGACGGTAAAATAGACTAGTGAAAATCTCTTTTGATTGTACATTTTATAAAGACACTTTTAACAAGAAATGCTATGAAGTTGCTTTGTTAAAGGTTTTACAAAGTTCAAATTTGCCCACCTTTTTATAGAACTAAAGATATAATTTAAGAAAGAATAATACTTCATAGTTTGACTATATATGACAATATAGTTAAACTAAGGGGTGTTACAGAGGATGACAGAACTTGAGCAAAAAGATTGAGTTTCTTAGTCAGAAGATAAATGTCATTTTTGGACTGAGTGATCATGGGATGAGTATTTTGTGGCAAATGAGATGAGGAGGAGAGGTTAGGGGCTGGTGGAGAGGGCTGGTTAATGGGGTGAGGTAAGGCCGGTCGACTAAAAGGTGATGGCCGGTCGACTGGTGTTGAAGGCTTTACTGAAGAAAGAGTGGGAAGGACAGAATTTGTGTGAAGGAAGGCTTTGGAAGATTTGATCGACTAGACGTACTGGACCGGTCGACCGATTTGTCGATAGAGTTAACAGTAGTGGTCGGATCTGGGCACGAAGGGGCACCTGAAGGTAATATTGATGGAGATGGCGTAATAAGTGACAAAGATGATAAAGTAAAGACTGGAGGCCAGAGCCATTCAGTGACTATATCGGGCTGCGGATGACTAGGATCAGGAGAACGAGATGAAAAAGGAAAAATAGAGCCATCAAAATGAACATGACATGATGTGCAGAGATGATAGGTGGGAGAATCAAGACACAAGTAAGCACTTTGAGTGAGTGAATATCCAACAAAGACACAGGGTGTAGAATGAGGAGCAAATTTGTTGTCACAATATGGCACATAGACAACGTAAAATACGAAGCTGCAAGTGGTTTGGATTGGAATTAAAGAGAAGTGCATAAGGGGAAAAAAACTAGAGATTTAGTATGGGCAGACAATTGATAAGATAGACTGCAGTAGGAAATGCATGATTCCAAAACATGAGTGTAAGAGAGGCATGAGAAATAGAGAGATATCAGTTTCTACTATGTAACGATGGTGACGTCCAGAAGGACCATGATGCTCAAGAGTGTGTGAAGGGATGATGAAATGAGATATAATATGAGTGGTGAGAAATGGAGTTAAAACTCAAAATTCACCACCATTGTCAGTGTATAAAGTAGTAATTTTCTGTTTGAAAAAGTTTTCAACCGATGGCATAAAATGTTGGAAAACATCAGGGACATGAGATTTTTGTTTTAACGGATTATACCAAATATACTTTGTGTAATGATCCACAAAAATAACATAGTATTTGAAATAATCGGATGTAAAAACTAGATAGGTCCACACATCTGAATAAAAAACATCAAGTGGATAAGAAGAGGAAATAGTAGATTGGAAAAAAGGTAATTTGTGACTTTTATTGCACGAACAAGTATTGCAATAAAAGTGGAGGACAATTGTAATGCCTCTATCTTAACCGTATCACTATATAGGTCAAACTAGGAAGTATTACTCTTTCTTAAATCATATCTTTAGTTTTATAAAAAAGTGGGTAAATTTAAACTTTCTAAAATGTTTAAACAAAACTACTGCGAGGCATTACTTGCTGAAAGTCTCTTTACAAAATGTACAACCAAAAAGTTCTTATCAGTTTAACTTGCCATCAGCAGTTATATTTACAACATAGAAAATATCAAACTACGAAGAAAACATTGCCCACAGGTCAAGCTCGTCTACATCTGTATGATCATGGCGATGAGAAAGCGTGCTAACCAACCAGCAACTTTATACATCATATATCTCCTCACCTGCATCTTAGGAACTAAATGAGCTAACGCTCAGTAAGTAAAGATCATGCATGCTCATGAATGTGTTTCATGCATAAACTTCATTAAAATTCCCATTGTACTCTTTCTTTCTTAAACTTTTCATTTTGATGCACTTTTCTTAGAAAAAATTTCTTTATAGGGCCCTTGAGTACATTACAAAAATCGCGGCAGTCGGTAGGCCGTGCCCACCTATGCGGGAAGGAAACACATGGCCAATGTGAACTATACCTACCCAATCTAGACCGACTAAGTAATGCACCTAATCTCATAGTATAATGCTCAGTCCCGGCAGTCGGTAAGCCGTGCCCACCTATGCGGGAAGGATGCCTGTGTAAACCATACTTACCTAACGCAGACAGACTAAACAATGTACTTAAAACATATTTCATAAAATCAGTACAATGGTACTACTTTAAATCCAATGTGTGAAAAACTTCACTTCTTTGAAAATCATACTTAAATGATCTTGTCATGCTTATGTCTTTCATGAACAAAATAATAGCCATATAAATAACATAAAATTGAAATAATATACATAAGCATGTAGGAAAACACCTTGTATCTACTACTGTTCTTATGATGCAGTTAAAACAAATCTTTACTTACCTTGTGTCTGGTAGAAAAGATAGTGGAAAGGGTCAGTATCCTCGGTGGCAAGGTGTGTGGAAGACCTGATATCAATTTTATTACTAAGATGATTACTACAATGTAAATTGCTTAAAGAAAACAAGCACAAGACTAAAATTACAACATTCACCAATAAGGAAGCCTAATCTCAAAATGAACCAAAATGTCACCTACTTTCATAAAAACTAGTCCATTTGCTTCTAAATGGTACTATTTGGTTTTAAAAATATTTGGACGGCACCTCCTCTATTTTTAGGACATCCCCACATGATTAAAATCATGGTTATAAACCTACAATAATATTTTACAATCCAATTCCCACATAAACAACTCGAATAGGTTCATTTAGAACATCCTAAGTGCACTTGAATTCTTTTCGGTTTAGACAAAGCTTAGTATTACTTTCACACTTCTATATCATCACAACCAGCCACAAAATGAGTGTAATAAATAT